>APKU01000040.1:0-310973 GCA_000472125.2 Hirsutella thompsonii MTCC6686
TATTTATAGTATATTTATTAATATTATTATTATCCTTTATTAGGAAGCCTATAGCGACCGGGTATAATATATAAAGGTCGCTAGCCCTATATATACCGGCCTAGCGGCCTATTAATAGTAGAGGATAATATACTTACGCTAAGGATAAAGCGGGAGTATTATATAAGGGTCTTTAACCTATAGTTAGCCTAAGCTTTAAGCCTAGGCCGGTTATATATAGAGAGGGCTATAGCGACCCTTAAGGAGCGGAGTAATATATATAGAGGTGCTCTCTCCCTTCCTCTTCTCTATATAGTTTAATATACTATTCCTATAGCAGGCACCTAGCCAGACCTCTGCCTACCTATTAATAGTCTTTAAATAGATAATTAATTATAATATTAAAAGATTAAAAGATAGAAATATAGCTAGTAATATATATTACTAATCTTTTAAAAAGAGGTAATATCTATTTTAAAGAGAAATATATCCTTCTTTATAATAATAATAAATTCCTCTTTTATCTAGATAATTCCTTATTATTATAGACTATATTAATAAATTTAATAGTTATATTAAGAGAATAAAGATATACTTCTTTTAATATAAGGCGCTTAAAAAATAATAGCGCTTTATAAAAGATAGTCTTTAGCTTTAATTAATAAAATCTACTAATAAAAATATATAGAATTAATATTACTTACTACTTTTTCTACCCGCTGTTATTGCTTTTACTATTAGTAATTGTTCTATTATAGTATTTATATATATAGCTATTAAGGTATTTAAAGTATAATTAGCGTTTTATTAAGGTTAAGAATATAATACTTTTAAACCGCTATATTAAAGAGTTAAAAAGATTATTAAGAATATATATTTTATATTACCTATTAATATAATAGATAAAATAAAAAACGTTATTATTAATAATAATAAATATTTATAGCCTCTTTATATATTATTATATTACTTAATAGTATATTACTCTATAATAGTATTAGAAGAAGCGTTATTAGCTATTTAAAAATATAAATAGCTTCTTTATATTATAATATAAATTAATAAAAATTACTTTTACTTACTACTTAAACTATAAGATAGTAATAATATCTTTCTAGCTTAATATATTATAAAACCTTCGGACTAGCTTTTTCTTTAGCTTAGGCTATAAAGGTTAAAATACCCCTATTTCTACTTTATATTATTTATCCTTTTTTATAGCCTAGGTTTATATAATTATATAAGGATTTATAAAATAGTTAAATACCTTTATAATTATCGGGCCGTAATAGCCTTATTTATTTATATTACTTAAACTAGGATATTAGATCTTATAATAGATAAGGAATAATAAAACTTATTTATTATTATATTCTAAAATTATCGCTCCTAATACTTCCCTAGCTTAATAATATAAAAAGTATTTATTAAGCTCTTTACGCTTTAGCTCTAGCTTATTATTAATATTAAGCTTATTAAATAATCGCTTTATAAATAGCTTAACTATTATTATATAATAATACTTATAAATAGCTTTATAAGAACTTATAGCCTTAGCTAAAGCCGCTAGGGTAAGAGCACTTAGGTTAGATCGTTAATATATATAAATTAGGTAGTAGGCCTATCTAGGGGCGATAGGTCGTACTGAATGCCCCGCTGCTAAGCCTAGACGGATTTACTAAGTTTTTACGGTATATATATAGAGGTGGCGTCCTATTAAAGTTGCATAATGCATGCGGGAATGATCGCATGATCCTTTATCGACCGACGGCACATAACCGTTGATAGATCAAATCCACTTATTATTGCGCGAGACAGACAATGGAAAGCGGTCCATATATTTACCAGTATCACTTTTTCTCGTTGCAACGTACGAATACATCTGGAGAAATCTTTCTATTACGATCGCCGCTAAACGTGCGGTAACGCGAAGAATCACGGAGGCATGCAGAAACTGGATTCTCAACCGTGTGCCTGGATACCGTTAAAAACTACTTTAGATCGAGCAATATGCTCTTTTGAGAGAAGAACACGAGATAATGTCGAAACGAACGCAAAGCTCATATTCCCTGCTCTCTCATCGAAGCTACCTATACGTTCAAGTTTACTGCATATGTATTTTCTCCAGATAGTAACTCGTAGACCTGCAACGCCCAAGGATCAAGTCTTATAGAAAGCCCTATCGGGGGTTCAAAAACAAATGAGCCTCCTATGAAGCTGATCCATTTGGTAGAGAAGACTTATCGCGCGCCTTATGGAAAAGCACAACGACCTGAAACCAATGGCATGTATGCTACTTTATCAAGGCTCTCCTGACAAAACCCTACTCCGTGCAGTGAGGCCCTCGATCCCCGAACCGCGCCTGCCAGATTTTAATCCCTCCCAGAACATCTCTTCTATAAGGAGTTTTTAGTTGTGGACAATCTTAATGACGATCCCGTCAGAAACGTAGTTGCCGGTAATAAACTCAGACGACTTGTAAAGAGCGTTTCCTTTGTCAATAACGACGCCCATCTGACCTCCAGCTCCTCCGCAGCTAGCCAGGCCATTCTCGATGGTGTTGGCTATGTCGCTAAAGGTCACGGCAGCGTCTTGCTGGCCTACGAGCTTAGCAAGGACCATAGCGCTGCCGTGTCGATGAACCGTCCATTCCGCGCAGTTGTCGGCCTGGGCAACACGCATCCTATGGAACGGGGATTGGCTCGCGGTCTGCTGTTTGCGCTCATACTCGCGCAAATAGCTCGTGATCTCGCGGATGTCCCCCATATCGACATTCTTGGGGGTGGCACCCTGGACGTTGTAGCAGATCTGGTGGACAGGGTCAGGCGAGTTGCAAGAAGCAGAGGCCATACCGCTAAGGGCGGCGAAACCAAGAAGTGCTTCAGAGATACGCATTTTGAGGTGAAGCTTTGAGTGTGGGGTGTGAGTCTTTGATAAGAACGAGTTTGCGTCGAGATTGAGAGTGAAGAGAGAAGAAAGGATGAGGATGTCTAACAAGTAAGATAGTCCATATCCAGGCGGCATAGAGTGGACTTTATATCTTTCTCGACAAGGCAGACACCCGAAGACACGTGTTCCAATTCTGGGGACTTCTTGCCCGGTTGTCGTGCGGAAATTACTCCGTTACATCCTGGAAGTACGGAGAGAGTAAAATTGGTAAAAGTCAGAGATCCAGCTTTCCAGGATCATTTGAGTTTGTAGCACAGCAAGACCAACAGACGGACAGAAGATAACTTGCGGAGCTTTTCCTAGAAGCACATTCCGGTGTTTCGCGACAGACATGATGCCCAAGAAGTCGACTTTTATCGATGCTTGGGGGTTCTCCTTGCCTCAAATTATCGACCCTGTTTAAGTATTTTTCGGAGCCGTCGTACAAATGTCCCTGCAGTTGCCCAACACATATAGCGCCCGACGCTCCGTGGTTTGGCCTGCGGCTTCGAAACGCCTTCACCAATGCCGTCATTGGCTCCGCGTTGGTGGATTCTATTTTTCGTCTCATCACTACCGCGCAGGTCCGTGCAGTTGTGCTACGCCGTCTCCGATTGCATGCGTGCGAAAGCACTGGCCTCAGGAACGAGACAGAGCGTTGACGACATGTACCTAGAAACTCGTCTGGCTGGAGATCCCGTGGGTTTGTTGGAGCATCGGCGAGCTGGATTGTCAACGGGGTGGCCTGCTCGTGGCTGTGCGAGAGGGCGTATTCGCACGAGAGGGGCCAAGGTCGTCAACGAAATTTCGAGGAAGTAGAAGCGCACGGAAAACGAGCAGGAGCCAGACGACATAGAGAGCATGCAGCGACAATCTAACGAGGCATAGAGGCAGCTGTGGCCGGACAGAGGCAGCAACTGGAAGGAGTCCTGGACCAGTTTCCCACTCAAAGGATGCCTGGAGCTGGGCACGAAGCCGCGGCGAGCAGCTTCTCGAATGTTTTACCACATGGAGCTTCCCATGGCGGCATGCACGGAACCCATAGACACCCGTTCCAGAGAGCCGGTGCAAAACGAACCGAAGCTGTAAAGGCGAGGGGGACCCTGTCTAAGTCATCCTCTGACAGCAAGATGAGCCGGCTAGATAGGCCTTGGGCTGTGTTATGAGCCCTATCGTTTGCTATTCACATGACGTCTCATAAGGCTACTAAGAGACATTTCCTCCAGCCTGTCTCGAAAAAAGGATTCCTCAACCTATTGCCCGTTTTATAAGAGCGCCGCTTGGCGCCATCTGAGCAACTCCGTCTGGCCTTGACTTTACCGTCTTCTCATCACAACTGCAATCATGAAGCCAAGCACAGCCATCGTCGCTCTTGCAACGTGCGCCAGCACCGTCCTCGCCAAGTCCAAGTCGCCCGAAGACATCAACCCCAACCCCAATCCCGGCGGTGGTTGCAGCAAGAACGCGGCCGCGCAGATACACAACCTTGCCCATTGCATATTTTTCTTCGTCCCTGAACCGTACGCGCATCCGGAAGATCCGCATCATTTCCTCAAGTGTTGCCCTTACTCTGGTCTCATCGGCAAGGGCCCGAAGAAGCGCAGCATCGGCAGCGAGGACTCGGCAAACATGGTCACGGCGGACAACAGCACCGCAATTGCGGCTTCGGTCATGCGGGAGCCCGTGAGGCGAATGCTGAGCTATCAGGCTTGATTCGGGACTTTACTATTCGGTGGCTTATCTCGAGACTGGCACATGCACTATGGTAGACAGGACCATGAGCAGGCAACTCTCTTGTCTCCTTTTAATAATAGAGTACTTTCAAGGCTTCCAAAAAAAAACTCACCATCCCAATCGCGTCTGATTGATGGTGGGCTGTACTGCTGCGCGCTGGTATCGGCAAACGCGGTCATTGGTCATCCACCTCATGTACGCAAGCTCATCGTTGACTGTGACGGTGAGTGAAGCCAAAGATTCCTCTCGGAGCATTTCATTCCGAGGCGAGGTTGTACCAGACCGCGGCCGAAAGCGCAGCGCCGACACAGATTCTTGGACATGCTGCCGGGGTTGGGAACTGTCCCCGAGTTCGTGACGAGTAGTTTTTACTCGTTTGAGCAGCTGGACGCTGCCTATGTAGGATTAACTCACGCAAAGATGCCTGTGTGTGGCGGCGAATGATTGACAGCTCTCCTCTCTGCGCCTTCTACTTACAATTCTTCCGGCAAGTACGAATTACGATGCGAGCTTTACCGAATTAGGCATGTCTTTATCTAGTTACTCCAAAAGTCCGATGAGACCGCTTTACACATGCAGGACTGCATTGACTTGGTTCCTTTTCAGGTAGGACTGCAGTCGCCATGCCCTTAGTTGATACAATGTCTCAGGGTGAGATGGCGCGGGAGCTGGAGACTAAACGAAGTTGTAGCGTTTCCTGACCGCGGGCCTGATCGATACATGTCGGTTTGGGAGCATGACGTGTTCAAGAGTCTAGCGCGCCGGGATAACACACGGAGCCAAGTCTATATGGAGGGACTGTTTTACGACCGAGAGCAATATAATCAAGGAGAGTCATTTCGTATATCAAGCAGTGGCCGCCGCCTTATAAAGATGGTTACTATCTTAAGCCCTCCTTGCGGTTGCGACTTGAGTAACTCGGCACTTTCTTACAATTGCCGGCTTAAAGGCAACCCGCCAGTGAAGAACTTCAAGTTAAGATGAGACTCTTACTCGCCATCGCGACGCTGCTCCCCATCATGGCCCCGGTCGTATGGGCAGAGCCAGCAGAAGCACAACAACTACAAGCGCAGTCGCCGAGTCCCGCCAACAGCACGGACGCGGCCACGGGGTCAGGTGGCGCTCCCGAGGCGTCATGCAGAGAAAAGGTTGTCAAGGAAGTAGTGGCCAAGTTTAGCTGTGCCTTCCCGTGCTATCTTGAGCAATTCGACGCGGTGGCAGCTTCCGGAACCTTGCTGGAGCAGTTCTGCGCCGGCCAAAACGCCATTGGGCAGCTCGCCCTGCCTTGCGTGAGAAAGTGCGGCGTCAATCATTATACCGGTAAGAGCGATGAAGAACAGACAAGCAACCGTCGAGCGGAGGCTAGGCTAAATGGTCCTCTAGGCCTGCTCGCTAGATTATCGAAGGATTTTTGTCGAAAGCACAACTATGCCATTTACGCCTTTCAAGACCAATAAACGAACGATCATGCTCGATATAGAAGGCAAAGCGAGGACGTGCGTTGAACTGGCAGGTGGGTAGGAGTTGCGCTTTAACTTGCCATTTACACACAGCTGCGTCTTGACCTATTTCGAGAGGTCTTGTTATTGTCACCTGAAATAGATAATGGAAATGACTGTCATCTCGGCGCATATGATTTTTCATGCTTAGGGCCGCTTGCTGCATACACGTCAAGTGCGTAGAAAGGATGCCTTCGCGCCGATGCCCGCGAGGCATACTTGGTAGGCAGGCCCGAATACCTGCACCAACATTGTTTCAGCTGAACGAGGGAGCGGGAGAAAACACAGCGAGCTGATCACGGCCAAAGTCTATAGATCGGATGGCGGCGAGGTTCAAGGTTTGCCCTATGCTCCGCGAAACCAATTGACGGAACGTAGACGAGACACGTTGTACGTGAAGATTAACATTCCGGAGTCAACGTCTCGTCGCCTCATTTTGAGTCAACTCTCACGACTCGCGAGGATGAGTTGACAACTAACTGCGTGTGTGACTCGGACCGGGCCCTAGGGCTGAAGAGTCCTTGATAGGCAACGATCATCTGCAGCATTGCTCGACGCAGACGATTTGTTTCAGCCTCCAGCCTCCTGCGCTGATCCCCTTCATCGTAAAACCTTGACGCAATGGCTTAGTTGTAGAAACGGAATTTACAAAGTAGACGGATCTGACTGTTATGTACGAAGTAGGATCGTGCACTACCAAGTAGTTCCATGGGGAGGAAATAGGATTAGCTTAGGCTAACGTTCGGCTGTGCTGGAATGGCCGAGGCTGGCCTCAGGCCCCTCTGTATATTTCATGACGTGCCGATCAGAACCCCTTTGCGCGTACTTCCATCCATATATACTTCAAGGGTTCACACTACGGCCGGAGCGGCGTTTGGCGAGGCGAGCAATGAGGGGTCTTAGGATCCCAAATGTTTGTCGTAGCTCATAATCGGTGTTCTGCATGTTCGTGCCGAACAGTCTCAGAACTCTTGATCACGCCGAGCACGTTCGCCAATTAGTCTCCAGACCGCGAAGTTTGATTCACTTCAGTGAACGCTGCATCATTCTGTGATTGGAATCGAGTACACTCGAAGCTGGGGTATATAGGGGGGCCCGGTTCCTGTATGAGTAAACTCGTTGCACATATTTGTTACCCGGTCATCCCGTGGGACTGCGTTCATTGTCCAGCCTGCAGCATCCCAACCGCCAAGAGATCATCTATCAACATGAAGGCTGTTTTCATATACACACTGTCCGTCCTGACATGTATGGCCGCCGCCACTCCGATGATGGATTCCACGGACACCACATCCCGTCAACACGCCACGTCCGGCCTCGAAGCCAGACAGGACGATAAAAAGGCCGAGTTCTGTTACGAATGCAACTGTATCGTGCAGCTCGCTACTTGTCGAAGCTGCTCCAAGTGTAAAACCGTCTATAGAAGGCCTCTCTTTGGACAGGTTCTGACGAGCGGTCTGGGAGGAGATTTGGACTAAGTGTGGGGAAACCTGTTTTATCATAAAACCTCGGGCATTGCTGAGAGGGGGATGTCGGGAGTTTCGGCTGGTTGAACAACCCCAACATCCCATCTTCATACCGGAAATGCACAACCCTTGGTTGAAGCTACCGCCTTGCTACTAAGCCCATCTTGGCTGGGCGAATTTACACACCAGCAACAGTTCTCTACATTGAGTCTTCCACTTACCACCTGCTTCTCCAGGAGGGAAAAGACTAGCCGAAATGATACCTGAATAATACTGATCACTCTCCGGTTGTCTTTTTGCAAAAAAAAAAAAGTAGCTTGTCACGTTACGCCGGGCACAGCCTCTTCTCACGCTTCCGTATCTTCACATTCCAAGCAAGCTCGACATCAGTGATCACCTCCAAAAGCGCCGGGTCGCGTTAGCGCCCATTCGTAGTCCATCGTCTAAAGAGGCATAAAAAGCGGCAATGCTACAGTATCAGTGAATACTCCTGGCAGCGGATTGAGTGCGAAAAAGATCTAACTTTAGTGCACCTCGAAGCCCCGCAGCCTCAGGGCAGGATCGACAACCAAGAAACCAGTCGCTTCGTGAGGAAACTACCCATCAAGATGCGCATTCTCTGTCTCCATGGCACCGCGCTCAACGGCAAGGTTTTCGAAAACATGACGACTAAGATGCGGGACGCCTTGCCGCCTCATTACTCGTACGAGTGGCTCGACGGCCAACACGACGTGGAACCCCCGGCATTGATCCGTGACGCTCATCCGGGCCCTTACTTGTCGCACATCGAGTCCTTGACAACGGACGGCATAACGAAAGCCACCGAGAGGCTGGAGAATGTCATTGAAGAAAGAGGACCATTTCAGGGCATATTGGGATTCTCCGAAGTACGTGTAAATTGCCTTGAGCTTGTCCCACGTTCGCCCCGTTGCCGGTCTTCAGGGGAATCCGGACTGATGTAGGAGCTGGTTGAGCGCAGGGCGCCACGATTGCTGCATCTCTCTTGCTCAAGATCCAGATGAACACACAGCCGTCACCGTTGCGCTTCGGTGTGTTCATTTCAGGCTTTCTCCCCTTGGCCTGGCGTGGGACAAGAGGAAGTGACTATAACCAAGTTATGAGGAAATATCCACAGCTCTGCCAGAGCCTGAAGCAGGCAGACAAGGGCGCCGCGCTGTGTCAAGCCCGTCTCATGCCGCTGTTGCATGAGCCGTTGCATGAGATGGGGGCGCCTGAGGAACCGTCTCAACCTCGCGAGTTTACACGTGCGGAGAAAGATCTACGCTGTTTCCATCCCGACATGAACCCCGAGAGACTCGAGATTGTCACGGCACATGTCTGGGGTCGCCAAGACGCCGTGAGCAAACAGTCGCAGCTCCTCATGCGGCTATGTGATTCAGATCACGCCGCTAGCTTTCAGCACAATGGAGGCCATGAGATGCCCTCTGAGTCGGCAGACATCGAGGCAATAGGTAACTTAATTCAGAATACCATATTGGCGAGCGAGTTCGCCCTCTAGCTACCTTGTACTGCGCCGCTTGTATCGTCTATCCGGGCATATATCCAATCCACGCTGACATCTTTCCAGTTCGTGGAAGGGTTCCGGGTCATCACGTCTTAGGCATTTCACGCGGGACTGCCCTGCACTCACCAACCATAACCGGTCCGTGTATGCGACCATGTCAGATGTGCGACTCCCGCTTGTTCAGCCCCCAGGCGCTCGTGGAGTTGTCGTAGACGGTAGCCCTCCGCAGGTCGCGGGCATACTTGCCCTCGAACGAGCCGCCGCAGGCCCGATGCATGACGCAGGTATTGTCCTGAGCAACGAGAGTTAATGGTCAGCTACGTCTCATTCATCCTGCTCGGGATCGATGTCTGCCCACCCAGATGATCATGTCTCCCTCGTTTTCCCAGGCAACCTCAAATGTATATTTCTCCTGGGAAGCGTGGCGCAATAGGGCCTGAATCACCGACTTGCTCTCCTCGGCGGTCTTGCCATCGATGCGAAAGGCGTGAGAGGCGATGTAGAGATTGGTCCGCCCGCTGGCCTCGTGCCGCTGGACGAGACGGTGACGCGCCGAAGGCAGGTCCTCCGGGTTAAGGTGACCGAAGACGCTGTCGGGGGCGGCAACGATGCGGCTGTGTATGATGGAGTGGCTCAGGACCAAGCCGTCAATGGCGGCCTTGGTGGCCTCGTCCAGATCTTGGTAGGCTGTCCGCGTATCGGCAAACGCCGTCTGGCCGCCGGTGCCAGCCGGGGGAAGTCGGTGTGCTCGGAGCAGGGAGAAGCCGGCGCGGCGGGCATTGTACGAGCAGTCGACGTGGAAGAGGCCGTTTCCCCGGTTCGCTTGGCTGCGGAAGCTGTCGACTGACAAGACGCGGCCGTCGTTGTCGAGGTTGCCCGCGTCCGTCAGCTCCATGTGCGGCGCGAGGCGATACTTGGCGTCGTCGTTACCCATGCAGTTGCGCTCGAGCTGGATCGCTGACGTGTCGGGCTCGCCGAACCGCCGCGCAAAGGCTTCGTGGGCGGCGTCGTCGAGGCGAGTGTCGCGGAAGACGAGGACGCCGTACTTGGCCATGGCCGAGACGATGTCCTGGATGGTCTTGTCAGCAACCGGCTTCGAGAAGTCGACCCCCTTGCACTCGGCTCCAAAGGTCGGATGGAGAGGCGTCAGGGTGAGCCCCTGGGGCGCAAGAGACATCGTTGTCGCAGCCATGGCGCTGGGAGATCTCGAGTCGACGGGTACAATGAATGAAGAGCTTCGGGGAGATCAGGGAGATCGAGGTGTGTCGACAAAGGTCATGTACAAAGGTGCAGAACGGGGCAGCTCTTGTACTTGACCCTCGAGCCAACTCCTCTATACCTATCGAGTCTGATCTTGAAAGCCCCCTGAGCGGGCCTCTTTGTCCTCCCCCACGTGGACATGGAGAGTTGGGGATCCTGGTTTCTGCATCCGGGTCCGTCGTCCAGTAGCTTCCCTCTCGTCAACTGGCTCTACAAGACGCGGACTATTCTCCTGGGCCGAGGAGGCGAGACTCTGGGGTCAAACCTGCACGCCCGAGCCTGTACCGCCTGTCCCGGTAACCCCTTCGTTCTCTCCACGTCCATGTCGCTGAAATCTCCTCGTAGCCTTTTGCCATGCGTCGCTGAAGGGCTGGTCTGCCGGTTGCGTTGGCGCCCTGGAACCGCTACCGGAACCGGCAACGTTTAAAAAGTGAAGTGCTCGCAAAGTCTTTGGCCTGCTTCTGCTGCATGTGGTTAAAGGCGAGTAAACCGACCAAATCCCTCGCTCCAAGCTAGTGACTTGGTAGCACAACGGCGAGGCACGAATTGCCATGGCCAAACAGTCCTATTCACGAACAGACGTGACCGCATTGCCAGGCAAATCAAGCTACGTCTAGCCCCCTTCAGACCCATCAGCCGCGCTTACAGCATGGTCCTGTTCCTGTTGTTCAACTATGTAACCGCCATGTTCCCGCCGTTCAACTACCTTATGCTTTTTACCATGTTCCGCAATACACCACATGTTTCGGTGTTTGTCCACCACATCTCGAGCTACCCATCATGTCCTCTTCCCCCTCCTCCCTATGGACCTTCGTCCTGGACAAAATCGATGGATTCTCTCAAACAGAGAAACTCTCGACCCTTGTTATCCGGCTTGCGCCAACCCTCGTAAGTCATTTTGACCAGACTCCAGATCCTACCGTCAAGCGGCTCAATCGACTCCCGTAGCTCGTCATATTTCTCATTACCCAGAGCGTACGCCGCATCTGGTTCCATCCCCTGTCTTGCTTTCCCGGCCCTTGGTATCTTGCCATCTCGGGCTTTCCCACCCTGTTTCGGATGCACATCAGGGGAGACGTGACGCAGCGGATGGTGCGTCTACATCGCCAGTTTGGCCTCGTGGTCCGCATTGGTCCAAATCATCTCTCCCTGGACGGCTCCATCGCTTGGCCAGAGGTTTACGGCCATCGCAAGGCCGACAGGCCCGAGTATCCGAAACGCCCGGTTCTCCTCAAGTCCATTCGGTCCATCATCTTCTACGCGCCAAAAGATGTTCACCGGAGACAGAGGCGCCATCTCGCGCTGGGCTTTAGCGAGGGCGCGCTGAAGCAGTACGAGCCCGTCGTCCGGAAATATGTCGACCTTCTACTCGACCGCTTTTCCGACCGGGCCAGCGACGAGCCGATTGATGTTGTCGAGTGGTTCAATTTCCTTACGTTCGACATCATTGGCGCCTTGGCCTTTTCCCGCCCTTTCCACTGCTTGGAGAGGAACGGCTATCACCCTTGGATCCAGATGATCCTGAACGGGTTCCGTGGCCTCAACTTCATTATCTTCTCAACCGCGGTCCCGGTCATTGGCTGGCTTGTCCTTCAACTCTTCGGGCGGTTATCCGCCGCCATGACGGGCAAGCTCATAACGCATGCGAGCGACATTGCCCAGGAGCGAATCACGCAGGGCCTTGATCTTACCAGAAACCCGCCGGATCTTATGAGCCATCTGCTAGCCAAGACTCGACATGGCGAATCGGGAATGAGCGAAAAAGAGATTCTCCAAAACGCGAGTTCATTCATTCTAGCGGGTAGTGAGACAACAGCCACGACCTTGTCGGGCATCTTCTTCTATCTCCTTCACAACGAAGAGTGCAAGAAGCTCCTCGAGGAAGAGATTCGCTCGCGTTTTGAAGCCGAGCAAGATATTGATGTTCCCAGCACCGCATCTCTCCCCTACCTACAGGCCTGCATCAACGAGGCTCTGCGCATGTACCCGCCGGTGGCCGGTGGCCAAACGCGACTGTCTCCCGGAGACATCATTGATGGAAGATACGTTCCTGCCGGGGTAAGTGAAGTGTGCAAAGCTCATAGCTCATGCACAGCTTAAGTAACCGTCCCATCCGTTTAGACCTTTGTTTCCATCTTTCAACCTGCGACTTACCGCAACCCTGCCAACTTCGTCGAGCCAGACTCGTTCTTACCCCAGCGATGGCTGCCTTCAACTCATAGACTTTATGAAGACCGGTTTTCTCCAGATCAAAGATCCGTCCTCAAGCCCTTTAGCTACGGGCCACGAGACTGTGTTGCGCAGAATCTCGCTCTGCACGAGTTACGCCTGATTGTCTGCCTCTGCCTCTATCGATTCGACTTTGAACTTCCCTTTGATCAGAGCAACTGGCAAAGCCTGCAGAAGGTGTATAGTATCTGGATCAAGCGCCCTTTGTTTGTGAAAATTGCGCAACGGAGGGACCGAGACGCAGGACGGACGTGATATACGGTCAGAGCCGGAGCGTAGAAGGTTAGACACACCAGAGGCGCGCAGGACGCCCGTCGCACCATACATATGAGGATTTCTAAAAATCTTAGAGAAGATGGGAAAAGGCCATGCATGGCTCGCGACCGATGCGATTCCATTGCTCTCAATTGAAAGACTCGCCGATCGCAGATGAACCGAAACAAGGTCCTCTCCACGTGTGGGAGTGCTGTTCGGCGGCGCAAAGCAAAGCACAGATGCCCAAATTAACTACCTACATACATGTACCTACTTCCGGTAGTAATCGATACTACCGACGAAGTAACTTAGTTCCCACTTAAGTTAGTTTCTTGAGTCACTCACCAAGCCGGAAAAGCAGGCGTCATCACATACGCATACACTCTGGTGTTCGGGCTATTACGCCTGCTTTTCCGTTTTGGTGAGTGAATGTGTGTGTATGTGTGTTTCGATCCAGTTGCACCAGGCCATTCAGCTCCTCTAGCTGTGCACAGGACGTGTTAGGCTAGTGGCTAAGGTGACGAATTTGCGGCTTGAGATTTTCTAAAAAGGAGCACTTTCTAATGTGGCATCAGCTCAAAGGGCGCTCACATTGTGGTATACATACTCCGTCACCCGTCAGCAGGTTGGTCGCCTCAGGTCGGTAAAGGTGCCAGATGCACCTGATGGTGCGACTGAATCTTCCGACAATAGAAGAGCTGCGTCGGCGCCTTGCGTCGGCTGGAACACCAGGGTTTGTTTGTTTGTCGGAAAGGGTCTAGGGTGAGTAGCGGATTCGTTCCAGACAGTCGGGAAGAGCTCCAAGCTAAAACCCATGCTGGGGTGTAAAGCTCATTCCACTGACAAGTAACTTGGTTGCTTTGGAAACATTGAATTGAAAGACTGCAAAGAGTAACAAAGTCCAGCTTCTCGTTTCCAACTCGTCTCTCTCCGGGTACTTGGTGTCGAAGCATCACGGAGAACTATCAAACACCTAATGCAGCCAGCGTAGGGCGCAATATCCACCAGACCTCATTTCAGCCGGCAGACATGGTCTGGGATGAAGGCAAGCCTCTCGCAAGAGAACAGCCGAGCCTTGACGAAGGAGACTTTGACGTCTATCCTCTTCACCTATTAGATGACACGCCAACTCTGCGTCGCACCTGTCCTTCCTACATGCTGCGCTTTGACGATGTTCTCGATGCCGGTATACTGCGCAACTCCCTTGTGCAGCTCTTAGAAACGGATGACTGGAGAAAACTCGGGGGGCGACTGAGACTGAAGGTGAGTTTGAAAGGCGCGCCCGTGGATGTGTGGGCAGTGCTCACGTTCCATAGCCCGACGCAAGATTGGAAATCCTGGCGCCAAGACAGTACACTCCAGAGCGCCCGGCGTTCAATTATTCCCAGGATGCCCACAGACGGAACATCGAGGACCATTGGCTTGGTCGACAGCTTCCCAAACCACACAATGACGGCTTAACGACGTATCCCCTGAGCGCTGAGCTGCAATCGTTTGTGAGAGGGTTCGGGTTTTCCCTGACGGTGGACAAGATGATCAAGCGACAAGCCCCATTGTTGTCGTTGCACATCATCCTCTTCAGAAATGCCACAATCGTCACGTTGTCCTGGCCTCATGTTCTCATGGACGCCGTGGGCACGAGGGCGCTTCTTCGTAACTGGTCCCTGGTCATGAACGGCAGGCACCGCGAGATCTCGACGGTTGGTTCAGCGCGAGAAGACATCCTTGAGCAGTTTCAGGGGATACATCAAGAGGAAGAACTGCTGGCAGACGCGAAGCCGCTCACGCTGCAAGGCAAGCTCATGCTGATCTTCAGAATGCTCTGGCGGAACCTGTTCTGGTCCCAATTCCAGGAGCGGGCATTTTCCCTGGGCGAGAACCATCTCGCCCAACTCAAGCATGTGGCCATGCGAGACTCGAGCCATCCAGATATCTGCGGTGAAACGGAGGAAACGCAGTCCTTCATTGGCGATGGCGACGCTATTGGTGCGTGGATTGTTCGAGCACTGGCGTCGTCCCGGCCATGCTCGCGCTCGATAGCCTTCCTGGGTATCGCAAATGCCCGCTTCCGCCTGCCCTTCCTGCAAAAACCCCATGGTGTGGATTATATCCAGAATCTGGTCCTGACATCGAGCGTCAACGTCTTGCCCACGCTCGCGCGTGGGCAGCTTGGACCGATTGCTCGATTCCTCCGCGACAACATTGCGAGACAGTCCACGGAGCGGCAAAGCTGGACTTTTATCCAGCGCCAGCGTGAGAGCATCCGGGCCTGTGGAGACTACAGGAACTATTTCCGGGATGCATCCGCCGAGCCGCTCATATTCAACAACCTGTCCAAGCTCGGTATACTGCAAGCAGTCGACTTCACGAGTGCGGTCATCTCCAGAGGTGATACCGCCGAGGACAGTGGTCGTGAAATCCCTCAGGGGGCGGCATCGTATTTCATGCCTCTGCCCCGAAATCTCAATAACTTCCTCAAGAACAATTACATCCAATGTCTCGGTAAAGACTCCACCGGACACTATCGGTTCACAGCGCTATTACGTCGCGAGGTCTGGGCTGTGATGGAACGCGACCTAAACTCATTCTCGGCTCCTCCTCTTTCGCCTGCCCAAGGCTAAAAAGCCTGCAGCGATAGCGGGACTGCAAGGTGAAATCACTCGCTTCGGCTGTTTGTCCAGGATGAAAAAATGGCAAGGGTCATGGTGAGTAGACAAGGCAATCCAGGTACCCTATTGCAAGGGTGATAATGGATAGAGAAGAGGCTCCATGTACGATTATACATTACTGCTATAGCAAGATCTATACATGTAATCTGCGGACTGGTTGAAACCCCTTCTTCGAAGATTAGCCTTTTCCCCTATTCCATCGCAGTCAAGCCAGTCGGTAACAAACGTGAGCGGGTGGCAATTTTGACACAGAGCTCCTGAATAGGAATGCTGCTGTTGATCTCAAAGACGCTCATGTCGCTGCGCAGATGGCTGGCGAGCCAATTACGCAGCTCAACCGCAACCAAACTATCCACGCCATAAGTGGAAATGGGCTTATCAACGTCAATGTCGGTTACTTGCATCGAAGCATTGCCGGCAATCTTGGCAAGCAAGATCTCCCGGACCGCACCCGTGGCTTCACTCATGGTCTTGGCTTGCTTGAGTCGCTCCACTTGTCTAACGACATCACCCTTCAGGTGGCCGCCGGTGCCCGACGTCGACTTATCTGTCGTGACGCCGAGTTGCTCGAGGTAGGCAAATGGGGAGAGCGTGGAGAGCCAGGGCAAGCCCGGGCTGTGTTCGGAGATGCGCTTCGAGGCTTCGTGGTCTCCTCCGCAACCGGCTCCGACGAGCAACTGATTTGCTATCGGACTCTTTATAGCGCTGCCATTGGGACTTCCCGCGAGCGCGCACCCCAGAAGGTGTAGAAACTGGTCCTGACCAATACTGGGCTGTACATTTGGAATTTGTTAGCAGCAGATCAAAGTGAGCATGTCTTGCCATACGCAGGGGACAGTGAGAACTGACTGCTAGAGATGCCGTAGAGTGTTTGGCTGCGGCAAGTTCGTCATGCTCAGCTACGTAACCGACTCCCCTGATGGCGCCGAGGTTGAGACTCAGTCCGGGCAAGCCTATTGACTGTCGGTAATGCGCCAGAGCATCCTGAAAAGTGTTTCCAGCAGCATAATTTGCTTGGGAGTAGCTGCCGATGATGCCGGCTATTGAAGATAGAAGAATGAAGAAGTCGAGGTTTTCCGACAGCAGCAGCTTGTGAAGGGCCCAGCTGCCTGTTTGACTGTCAGTAAGGGGCCTTCGCATTCCAATTTTGTACGTACCTTGAATCTTGGGTCTCGTTGCAGCACTCCACTGCTCATGAGACATTTTGTGGAAAAGGATATCCTGCAGCACCATGGCGCCTTGGATGACGCCCCGAATTGGTGGCATGCTTTGACGAATGTCATCAACCACCTCTTGAAGGCGCTTCTCATCCGCGACATCGCCAGCGTATACTTTGGTCTCAACGTCAGCTGCCTCGAGCTTCTTCACCAAGTCCCTGGCCTCTTTCTTCGCGGACCCTGAACGCGATAGGAAGGCAAGATGGCGGGCGCCATGGTCCACCATGAACTCGGCCTGAGCGCGGCCCAGACCACCCAGACCGCCTACCAAGAGATAGGTAGCATCTGGGTTTAATTTCAGCGGAAAGAAGCGAGGCGGCTTGACAGGAGCTCGAGACTCGACGGTAAAATCGAGAACTATCTTGCCGATGTGGAGACCACGCTGCATCTCGCGGAAAGCGGCCTCGACGTCGGAAAAGTTATACGCCTTGGGGCGTTGTACTTGTAGAATCCCTTGTTCGAAGAGTTGAAGGACCTTTGTCACCGCGTTGCGGCCATGCGCCAACCCTTGCAGTGCGCTCTCCATGTTAACGGAGGAGAAGCTAGCATTGTTGACGAAGGGTTTCATGTCGAGCCTGTTGTTGCTTATTATGTCCCTTAATCCGACTTCAATGAATCGGCCATAGGGAGCAAGGCACATCCACGTTCTGCGCAGCGCCTCGCCTGCGAGCGAGTTCACTGCAACGTCGACGCCTCGGCCCTTGGTAACCCGCTTGATACCCTTCTCGAAGGAAAGGTCTCGCGAGTTGAAGATTTGACTCGGCTTGACACCCAGGTCCATGATGGCTTGCTTCTTGCTCTCCGTGCTCACCGTGCAAAAGATGTCTGCTCCGAGCATCTTGGACAGCTGTATGCACGCTTGGCCCAGGGCTGTGTGGACGGTTAGCTTTCCCCATCTTTCTCCGGTTGATCAAAACGCAAGGGCACATACCTCCAGCTGCTGTATGAATAAGCACGGACTCTCCCTTTTGAAGCCTTGCAACTTGAACAAGAGATTGATATGCCGTTGCGTAGGCAATTGGAATCGCGGCCGCTTCATGATTCGTCAAAGTTGCGGGAACATGATAGACGCAAGACTGGTGTACTCGAACCGACGTTTGCATGAGCCCCGAGCCAAGGATAATAACTCGTTGACCCGGCTTGAAGTCACTGACTTTGCTGCCAACTCGACGAACAATTCCGACTGCCTCGTGGCCTAGAACAGGCCTTTGGAGCTCACCCATGGCAATCAAAACGTCCCTACTCATATCAGCAAAACATAATTAACAAGAAAATATGGGGGAGACTTACCGAAAGTTCAGACCGCACGTCGACACATCCATCTCGACTTCTTCATCGGCCAACATGCACGAGAAGTCAGCTTCATCGAAATGAAGCGTGTCCAGCACTCCAATCTTCCCGATGGCCAAGCGCAGCGGCCTACCGGACTCGAGGAGCCCTTGAACCTGTGGCGTGAGGTCTAACCCAGCGGCGCGGGCTAAGCTCTCATTCATGGCGGCATCGGGCATGTAGCGCGGAACGTAATAGAAGCCATCATCTCTCTGACAAGTCTCCATTTCATCACGTCCCGGGCTGTGGTCAGCCTCTTGCCCCTTAATCCAAATACTGCCAAGTCTCTGCACGACGGAGGACCCCATGGACGCCGCGACACCCTTGTCTGCAGTGTTGCCGTGACACAAATGCAGCTCGTAAAGTCGGCGTGAGGCATCCTCCATCTTGATACATCGCAAGAGGCCGGAGACTATGCGTCTGCTGGGGTGCTGCTCGTCTTTGGACGAGATCGTGGGTGATTGCGTGACCCAAAGAACCTCTGCGCTATGAAGAAGAAGACGCTTGACTTGAGAAAACTGAGCCTCCTTTGCATCTTGAAGGAATGGCGCCTCGACCTCAAGGAGGGAAACAATAGTCATGTCCTTGATATTTTCCGCATTTTCCAGGGTTGCAATTTCGTAGACGGCAACTTTCCGCACGCCTAAGCTTTGAAACTCATCACAGATTGAAGCTGCAAGTCTGCCTGTGGCGCTTTCCGGGTTTGGGATCTCAGGAACGACGACGACGACGTTCTTTGACGACATGATGCTCGAAACATCGTCATCATGTAGCTTTGTGCTGACGATCATGGACATACGATGAGCGACACCGTCATCGCCATCAGTAATGCAGGCATCGGTGCCCGTATAGCCCGCTCTCTTCAACGCAGCATCCCACTGGTGTCGTAGGAGTAACGGGCCATGCTTTCTGCCGTCCTCGGCTGCCCACCAGCCAGGCAGTGTGCCAAAGATGAAGGCCACTAGGTCGGACGGGTTCGTCACCTCGCCGAGTACTAGGCTACCGCCGGGCTTCAGTAGCCTGTGGCAATTCTGTAGCGTCTCGTGAATATTTTTAGTGGCGTGAAGAACATTGGAGGCCAAGATAACATCATATGCTTCGGGCTTGAATCCCTGCTCAAGTGGATCTACTTCGATATCGAGCACTTTGTACTCGAGATGTGATTCCCAATCTTGGAGCAGATCCTTTGCCTTGTCAAACCAGCCGGAGGAGATGTCGGTGAAAGTAAGTTTTGATAGTCGAGGCGCCGTTGTCGCTGACCCATGTCCGGTGGAAAGCCTTTGCAGCACCGGGAACGTAGTTGCTCCAGTGCCTGCACCGACTTCAAGGACGCGCAGGTTGGGGTTCTTGTGTGCCTTCAGGTCGAACCATCTTTGAAAGGCTCGGGCATTTCGATCTGCCCTGTAGGCTTCGTTGTGAAACCTGGTGAAATGCTTGGTCGTGATGAGCGAAGCAATAGGCGTAGTTTCTTGCGTGAACAGGGAGTCGAGTGACTCAAAGACGTGGCAAAGAAGGTTTCCGTCCACCGGATAGGCCTTGACAAACTCCTCCAGCTCGGGAATTCCCCAGTATTTATCCTCCGGGTCTCTGTGACTCTCCCTGGGTGACAGAGGCGGGCTAAGTTCAGATCCTTGACCACCAATGGCGCATCGAGTTTGCATCCATGCCGCGTACTTGGCAAGATGGGGAGGGAGGTCCAGGCCTGGTCCACGTAGTCGCAAGTTTTCTAGAGAGATCCGACACATTTCGTCGACGATTTTGCGGGCATCGACGCAAAACTTGACCATGTCGGCATGTTGGTCATCGGTGTCGACTTCACCCACGAATTTGTGCAGCCCTGACCGGTCGAGAAGGTCAATGTCTGGTTTCCAGGCAATTGACGCGTACATTTCGCCTGCTTTAAACTTGTTCATGTCCGCCTGTGGTGGTGATTGAGATGAGGTATCATGCGTGCTGCCCAGTCCTTGACACTGGAGCCCCTCGAGTATTATCCAGGGCATGGCTTCTTCAAATTTTCCGTCGCCTGCCATGAGCTTGCCAGACATGTGGCGAGGACCATGGATACACGTCTCGCTCACGCCGTGGAAACTGACGCCAGCATCATGTGGTATGTCGCTAGAAATCAGTAGCGATCCCACTTCTGTAGGCACCCAAGTCTGCTGCGGTATCCCCTTGGCAGAGCGCAGGGCAACAAAATGAGTCTGTATCACGGCGTCAAGTGTAGTCGGATGGATCAAGTACTCGCTTTCGTACGTCTTTGGCATACTTAAACGCGAATCGACGATTTTTGACTCGAAGACGACCAGTCCTCCGTTGTTGTGGCGAATCCCAGTGAGTCCTTGAAAGCATGAGCCTGTTGCGGTCTGTCAGCACTTGTTAAATAAGATCTCAACGTGTTGGACGTTCCGCCTACCGTAGTCGATACCAAGACCATTGCAAAAGGTATAGTGGCACGTGTTGTCTTCATCTTCGTGTGACATGTCGATCAGGCTCGCTTTCCAATGTTCACGATATCCCACAATTTCCTCCCGTACTTCCTTGTCGTGCTCAATCCGGGAGGCTTTGGGTTGTCTTTGAGCCTGTATGATGCCACTTCCGTGTTCGAAAAAGACCTGATTGTCGTGGCACGAATAGTATGAAAACTCGAACCAAGGTCCGACGCTGCCGCTGCTGCCCATCTTTCTGCGTTTCATGTGCAGCCAGGTCTCGACACCTTTATCATCTTCTGGGATAATGACGGGCTTCTTGATGCAGAAGTCACACACTTGGATGCCCGAAATGTCACCTACCGTGCCGGCTTCTTGCTCGAGTTGTCGCAGAGCTTCGATGGCCGCACATAGTATCCCGGCAACAGGGAAGATGACGTTGCCCTGTAAGCGATGGTCTTTAAGCCACGGAACCTCTGACAAGCGCAGGCGGTTGACCCATGACGGCTCGAGAGGGTTGAATGAGTCGGGACGTGATCCGAGCAGATCATGTCGTGGAAACTTTGGAAACCTTCTGTTCATGGATAGTCGTGATTCGTGCCAGTACGAAGTCGTGTGGTTCCAAGAATAAGGCGGCAGATCTGTCAAGATGTGTTTTGCTTGAGGCGCGTCGCCCTCGTCATTGACCTGATGATTATCAAAGGTGAGAAGAGGTCATGGTGTAGACGCAGAAAGGGGGAAGAGTCGAGCTTACCTTGTCCATCTGAATGGGAACCCCCCGACTCCACAGCTCGGCAGCGACATGAGCGGCCGTCAGCGAGGCATCATCTCCACGGACCAAAAGACTATGGTACTCTGGAAGATTCTCGCTGTTCTCACGGGACTGTTTAAACTGATTGACCGCGCCCGCCAGTGCCTTATGCGGCCCAACCTCGATGAGAACACCTGGTGCGGAGGCCCCTTTCATCATATCGGAGAGGCCAGAAACAAGGTCGACTGGTGAGCAGAGGTTGTCAACCCAGTATTCAGCCGCGTGGAGCTCGTTCGAATTGACCAGGCGACCCCGAAGAGTCGAGTAGAAGCAGATACCCTCGGCAACGGCGGCCTCCGTGGGGAGAACGCCAGCAATGCGCTGGAGGTATTCTTCCCGGACCGAGTGCATATGGGGGCTATGATAGGCATTATCGACCTTTAGCAAACGGCACGAGATGGGCTGATACTGCTGCAAGGTCTCCTGTAACCGCACCAGCTTGGTCTTGTCTCCTGCCAGCGTGACACTCTTTGGGCTGTTGATGCAGGCCAAAGTAATATCATCGCCTAGATACTCTCGAACGTAATCAGCGGACGCATTAACAGCCATCATGCCACATCCGGGGCTACGGTCCTGAGCCATGCGACAAACGATGCCACGATGCCAGGCAACCTTAAGACACGCATCGCGACTTAAAGCACCGGCGGCGTAGGCAGCGGCCATCTCTCCGGATGAGTGTCCGATGACGGCAGACGGTGTCACGCCCCAGTAGCGGAGCAGGTCCACCAAGGCAATTTGTAGCAGCGTGCACAGAGGCTGTGCCACGTCCGCCTGGTTGATACGTGACTCGGCTTCGGGCGCCATCAGCTCTATCTGAGCGTTCCACGCACATCCTAGGTCCTTGAGGATAGCGGAAGATGCGAGGACCGACTGCGCAAAGGGAGCTCGCGACATTAGCTCACGACCCATGCCTGCCCATTGTGCGCCTTGGCCGGTGAAGAGGAGGGCGACTTTGGACGAGGACGTGTGGCCAGCCTTGTTGCACCTAATGCTAGAGCTGTCGGCCCAGCTGGTCCGCAACTCCTCAATGCAGCGTGCAACGACGGCGTGTCGCCACTGGAAAACGGACCGACGCTGGCCAAGTGTATGGGCAAGGCGAGGCAACAGCGCGAGGTTGTCGTCGTGTTCGCTTGCTCGGGTCATCAGATACTCAGTGTAGGCGTGTCTCTGTCGGGCAATGGCATCCTTCTCCGGTGCTGACAGCACAAAGACGTACGGGCGCGTGCCGGCCCCGAACGACGGCCCGTCTCCGGCTGGCGCTGGGATCGAAGCCGGGGGCATATTGTCGATGACGCTGCGCCATTGGCGTTGCTGCAGGTAGCTCTGTCCGCCATCGATTACAACGTGGACGTTTGTTCCGCCAAATCCAAAGCTATTCACGGAGCACCGCCGAGTGCCGTGTGTCTCGACTGGCCAGGGCAAGGGTTCCGTCGATACCTCGACCATCCCGCCCGTAGATTCAAGTCGGAGTGATGGATTGAGCTTTGACAAGTTCAGGTGCGGTGGTATCATGCCTCGCTCCATGGCTAGTACGCACTTGATGACACTTGCAAGGCCTGCCGCTGCTTCCAGGTGACCGATCTGTGTCTTGACGGAACCGCAGTATAGCTTGGAAGACCGCGGCTGCTGCTGGTTGCTCTCGGTCATAGCCTTGACCACAGCCTTCATTTCTGTCGGGTCCCCAACTCTGGTTCCGGTGCCGTGCATTTCGACGTATTGCGTGTGGGCTGGATCGAGACCAGCTGATCTGTACGTGCTCTCAATCAGTCGTCGCTGTGCTTCGCTACTAGGCAACACGATGCCGGCCGTCTTCGGGCAAACATGGAGAGGTTAGCCACGGAACAAAATATAACATTGCTATTAGGTAGATTTCTCAGGCGCTGCTGCACTCACCCTACCATCCGAGTTCATGCCCGTGGCTCGAATAACGGCCCGGATAGCATCGCCGTCACGTATGGCATCGTCGATATGCTTCAGGACGAGAGCGCAAACACCTTCTCCCCGCGCATAGCCATTCGCCCGGGAGTCAAAGGCAAAGCACCGGCTGTCAGGGCTCAGAAAGCCGAGGGCAGTGAATGCGCAAGGATCTTCGGGGTCTAAAATTAGGCTCGTGCCGCCAACAATTGCCGACCGTGTGTTATTTGATCCAGCTCGGATCGTTTCGCACGCCAAATGCAGAGCCGTCGTCGAACTGGAGCAGGCCGTATCGGTATTGACTGAGGGGCCTCGTATGTTCCTGTAGAAGGGTGGCTCAGCACAAAAGTCTCTGTACTCGTTTCTTCCTCTGATAGTCTCTCGCCAGTCTTCAAGTTTCAGTGAGAGACAGCTCAAGGTGCTCACTTACAGGAACCAGCTTACGCGATTTGCCAACATTGAGATGGCGCACCCCGTCATTCCATATTGGGGTGTGTCGAGGGGATCACGTCCAATAATGCTCTTGTAGTTGGAGTTAAAGCCCCCAACGAAGCAGGCCATGTCCGTATCCGCGACGGACTCCAGAGGGATGCCTGCATTTTCGAGGCTTTCGTACGCAACCTCGAGCAGTAATCGTTGCTGCGGATCAACCGCACGGGCTTCCGTGGCTGATAGTGAGAAGAAAGGGGCATCCCATTTCGTTATGTCGTCTTTCAGGAAGTAGCCTCCCTCGCAGACCTGCGTTGGTGAGTCAATATGGGGTTCACTGTGCGTGGAACAAATGAGGAAGGAAAAAATCGAATCAACGACTGATGGATTAGACCGAGGGTATCTGATGGGAACATACCATGCCGGCCTTCCGTTTCGCCGAAGGATGGTGAAAGGCGTCAACATTGAACCTTGAGCTAGGAACTTTCGACCAGGCTTCCTCGCCTCTCAACAACATTCGGGCAAGGGCCTGCGGGTTTGTCGCTTCGCCGGGGCAGCGGCATGCTAAGCCCACGATTGCGATATCTGCTTGAGCCATCGCGGGACATGAGTCTCCAGACGCGAGATTTCCGAAGCACAGAGGTCGACGAAACGACTATTGTGTTGCGGCAGGACTCTATCCAAGGACTTGGATCAAATATCAAAGAATATCGTATTGGTTTGATGCGAGATTTCTAGCTGCATGCGGTAGACAGTCCAGCCTCACAGTCTAAGGAACAAGGCAAACGTGGCCGCCTTTCTTCTTACGAGAGGCTAAACCCATGGCGGCCACAATGAACAAGGCCTAGTGAGGGGCCTTGTTAGCAACGAGATGTTGCGGCTCTCGTAAATGCAAGAAGGTGACGTGATGGTTCAAGACATTTCTCTGCAATAGGGATGGTGCACTTTGTGAGGCGACCCGGATTCACGGAACACCAGTAGACGCGGCGTTGGGGATGGTAAGTCATGATCAGCCGCACTATTGTCGGAATCAACCGCTGATGGGAAAGGGAGCCGGCGGTGACGAAAACGGGAAAACGATGTAGAGCATACCAGCTGAGCGCAGCTCGATGGGTTAATCTTGAATCGCCTCTAACGACGGAATGCTTAGTCGTTGCGATCCGATCGATCTAGCCTATCTTGGTAGACCATAATCGATCATTTTCGTATGCCCTTGATGAGTCTGCTAAAACTAGAGCCCACGAGGGTACTTGCCCAATCGCACGCGCCTCGAGTAAGCACGAAGTACATGGTAATGGGAGATGAGGGTAACTTAGCCCGATGCCGCGGTTTTTCGCCAAACTGTTAACAATGCATGGGAGAGACTCGTAGCGATTCGCCGGTGTGTTTCCTATCTCAGAGGAACAGTCGCGCAAGCTAGGGAACCATTCTTAAGTTTCTGTAAAGTTCTCACCTGAGGACGGCCTCGGTAACAATATTTACATGGCACAATTGGGTACATGTATGTTTCATCAGATCCTTTGCTTGTTCCTACTCCGGCACTAAGCTCGGAGAGATATAATTCGATTTCGATACCGTGCTTCGATAGACGCCTTACAGCCCTATCCATTGCGTCCACATCAATCATTGCATCGATACGTTGATGCAAAATCTTATAGGCTCGGCGGGTTTGGATATTGTCACGTTCGTCTGGTAAAACAATGCAAGGGGCGCCATGAACAGAATTTAACGAAACGAATAAATGCAGGGGTTACGATAATTCCCGGCGTTGGCAAGAAAAGCACAGATGATGCCGTTCCGAAGAACTGGGGACGCAACGTCGGTACAAAGGACTACGTTGAGCTCCCAAGGTCGCAGGAAAGTTCCGATATCCACTACTATGATATTATACGCGACAGGGTAATTCTGAGAAGATGAGATCTGCCCCTCCTGTTCAACGATAGACGGGGTTCTTATGTTATTGAATTCTCTATGAATTTTTGATTATGACTCGCACAACACCCTGCTAGGAAGTCGCTTTCGTTAGAATCTAGGCGTAAATGTGCGTAGGTATTGATCTCCCCTCCGTTATGAGTTGCCTATTTGGAATGCGCTAACGAATGCAGGTGCGTACTGCGAGATGCACCTTCCTCATCGATAGAGTCAGTAATTTAACATAAATGAGATCATTCGCCCCCATGAGGAGGAGCAGAAAGCACAGCCCTCAATCCTATTAAGGTGAACAGAGAAATCTCAAGAATCCATCGTACTGTTCTTGCTAAGTCCTTGATCTCTGTTCTCGTTTCTACACTAAATTCGGCACACGTTCTGCGGCGTCAGATCATGGCTGTCGGTTTAATCGTGCATGATTTCGTCTCGCTACCCCGGGAAGCGGCGTGCGCCAATAATATCATGAAGCGCATCATCGAAACTATCAGAAGTGATTGGACGGAAGCGGCAGAAGCTGGGCGCTCCATCCGAAAGAAACTCAAGTATGGCTCAACATCAAGTCAGGTCAGAGCCGTATTGGTTCTCGATCAAATCCTCGATGCGCGTCTAGGCACAGTAGAATGCATTCTGCGAGAGCCGCTCCTAGAACGACTGCGTATCTGCAATACGTCGCCTTATGGAGCTCCCGCACTCACGGACCAGTGCGGTAAAATGGTCCTGAAGTGGTCGCAACACGAAGACGAACGTTTACGGGGGGTTGCCAGGCTTCGCGATGCAAGTCCACGGAGTCCGATTACCAAGACAGACAGACACTAACGAGACCAGGAATACCCAAAGTACAAGACCATGACATCGGAAGAGACTTCAGAGACTCTAAGAGAAACGGCGATGCCCTTCACCGCACAGGAAGAGGAAGAGGTTGGTAGACGATGGTCACAAGAGCGGCGATTGTTAGACGAGGTGCCTGGAGAGTGGAGACCGTCCATAGGCTCAGCCATGGATCGTAGCCTCATGCTAAAGCCAAGCGACGCGCCGAAATGGGGAAGTAAGAGATACTCGAAGCAGCCCGGTGACGAGAAAGCTATTGTCAGGGAAGCATCCTCAGCATGTGGTGCTTTAATGGCTTCTATAGAGAAAATCAACCGAGAGCAGGAGCGCCTTTCAAATTCGGCAGAAGTCCAAAGAAGGCTCAGAGAATGTAAGCGTTTTCGAAGGAGAATACTTGGCTACGTAAGTGACTGCTATGATTCATCGGTCCTCTACAGGGATGCCTTAGGCTAAAGTTATTCGCAGATGCAGCGGGCCAACCCGGAAAGTCATCATGCCAACCTGATATGTGCTCATCAAGAGTTGACGCGCGCTCTGTTAGTCTATGAGCATCTGGACCGCCCCTTTGAGCCGGATAGTGATTCAGAATGTGACTGGGAAATAGACGATAGCCTAAGTGTCGCCGAGACACTTGTAAGCCTCTGATGAAAAGCCAAAACGCAAGAAGTGTGTTGTGAAGATATGAGGCGGGCTTTAGCTAATGAATGGGCGCCAGGCAATCCTGATTTCATCGACGAAGTCACTTGCGGAGTGCTGTGACGTGCTCGGGAGTTGTTGCTGATAGTATGACAAAGCGAAAATATACGGCCGTATGAGCAATACAAGATGACTATGCCTCATACTTTACCATTCAACAACACCAGCGCTCTTTTTTAAATCAGATATGTTAACTTTGCTGTTATACTTAACTTGGTCAATAGCTCTGACTTACATGCCGTGATGAACTGTAGTAGACTTCATTCTAAACGCCAGATAGATTTCGAGTGGATTACTACGAATACCCAAGTTAGCTACTATAGCCCTCTCCGCACGTGACCGGCCTGAACCTAAAGCCCAGGCCACCTATAGGTCGAAGACCCTTATACTAGCGCTCTTATAGGGTATAATTATAGCGGTTCCTAGCTATATTTAATATATTAGCGGTTTATAGGTATAGCTAAAGTAGATTAGCTTATTTTTATTTAATATAAATTATACCTTAATTTAAGCCGCTTATATAGTATATATAAGCTAAGCTACTTTAATATAATTATAAGCTTAATTTATTATCCTTCTAAAAGTAAGTATATTTATATTATTAATAAAGCTAATAATAGTTATATTTTATATTAAGGCGAGTATAATATATAAAAGAGTAATATAAAGTAAAAAGAGGATTAGAGAAAGTAGTAATCCCTATAAGACTCTTATATTAATATTATAAGTCCTTAATTATCTACTATTAAAGTAAAAGTAGGCTATTCTTACTAAAAGGAAGCTATATATTTAAACTAAAAGCTATTAAAAAAACCTTATAGTAATTAAGGTATAGATAAAGTAGTTATAATCGAATCTATTAAAAGCGCTAGCGAGATCTAGCTATAAAAGTAATATAATATTACCTTACTTTTAAGCCGCTTTTATTATATTAATAATTATTTATATTATTATTTTTCTTAAATAATTTCGATAATTACCTATTTAGCTATTAAATAGGAGTTAATATTCCTTTATTCTATTAATAATATAATTTATAATTCTTACCTTAAGGACTTTCCTTATTATATTTAAAAAGGAGATAGGGTATTATATTTTTATAAATATCTTTTCTTTTTTATTTTATTTAGCTTTAAGATAATAATAATATCTATATACTAAAAGTAAGATAAAAATATATTAATTTTATATAATATATTTAATAGGTATATTATTACTATTTATATTTATAGGCTATAGGCCTTAATTAGGCTATATAATAGGCTATTATCTCCTATAGCGTTTTAAAGCGCGATTTTATTAATTATTTTTATAACTTTAGTAATTTTAAATATATTATATAGTAATATTATAATATCTTTAGGCTATAATAATAAGGGTAATAAAGGTTTTAAGGCTAAGGATTATAAAAAGAATTATTCTATTAGGATCCTTATTTTTTCCTAATAGTCTTTAGCCGGTATTAGGTTATTATTAATATAGGTTAAAGGTAAGATATAGCTAGCTAATAGGGGTTAATTACTATAAAGTCTTACCTATCTCTTTATCTTTTAAAGGTCTTTTATTAAATAAGAGATTTCTTTTAGGTATTCCTTTTATATTTATTATTATATTTATTTTATAACTTAGGCCTATTTTACTATTATATCGCGTTAATATTTCTAATAGATCGCGTTATATACTTTAGGTAAATCCTTTTAGCTCTCTTTACCTCCCTTTTAGCTTCTTTAATTATATCTATTACTTTAGCCTTTTATTAAAGCCGCCTTATTTTACTTTAAGGGTTAATATTTTTATTACTTTTATTAATATTTAGATTACTTAATCTATAAAGTTATCGATTTTATTTTAATTATAGGGTATAAATAGGATAGCGTTAATAGAAAAGTAATATATTACTTTTTCCTTTATAGCTTTCTTATTTAAGAGTCTTAAGATTAAAAGTAAGCCTTTTTAATTTTAAAGGGTTAAAAGCGCGGCGGTTTTAATATAAACTTATTATATTATATAATTAAAGCCTATAAGTCCTATTACTTTTTTTATATTTAACCTTTAAGGTTTTATCTACTTAATTAAGGTCGATTATATTATTTCTTTTATAGGGTCTTTTTATTTTTATTATTATTCCTAAAAGTATAAATAATATAAAGTATAATCGGTTTATTAATATAAGTAATTTCTTAATATTATAAGATATTCTTCCGAATTAGTCCTAAAAGGAGTAATATATATTAAAATTATTAATAAATATATATTATTTTTATTATAATAATATAATATTTTTTTAAATTAAATTACTTAGGTTATCCTTACCTATATTTAAAATATAGACCGATTAAATAGTTAATCTTATCTTTTAGAAAGTAATTAAGGATTAATTTTTACCTCTTTAAGGCTTTTATATTACGCTATTATATTATTTATAGATATATATTATTATATACCTATTAAAGTAGATTAAAGTATAATTTCTTCTATTAAGGTAAGCTAGGGCTTATATTCTTCTATTTATTATTAATTCTTAGATTCTAATTATATTAAAAGTAGGCTAATATTAGAATATTAATTCTATTAATTTAAAGGTCTTTTATATATTTTAATAGAATATCTTAATTATTTAAAGTTATTAAAGTTTTAAGAAATTTATATTATTAGCGCTTTATTTATAGCTCGATCTTAAAGTATTATTATATTAATTATAAATTAATTAAAAGTTTTATTTACTTTCTTAAGGTTTATTAGTTATCTTAATATTTATACTTATTAATAATACTTATTTAATAAAAAAGTAAATTTATTTATTATTTTATATATTAATTTTAATATAAAAGGGTTTATATTATAGCTATATTATATTATTAATATAAATCCGGTTAGTTTTATTATAAATCTATATATTTTATATATATAAGCTTATTTAGCTTTTTCTTAAAAGGTACCTATTACCCTATAAGCCTAATCTTAGGCTATATATACTTTACTATAAGAGATATACCTAATAAGTATTATATTTTATTCTCTTTAATAAAACGCGCTATCTATATATACCGTTTTAATATACTATCTATATTATATTTTTACCTTATAGTACTTTATAATATATCCTATATTAAAGTAATAGAAATATTACTTTTAGAATAAGGTTTTATGATATAATTTAATATTAAAAATCTTTAAATAAATAATAATAATATTATTATAAAGTTAGTTTACTTTTATTATATTATTTATAATTAATATAAAGGTTAACCTTATTACTCTTATATTTTACTTACTATAATAAGGTTTAATATATATATATATATATATTACCTTTCTTTAATTATCCTTTTCGATTTAAGTTATAATTTTAACTATTATTAAAGGGATAGACTTTATAAAGATCCCTTTTATAATTAATATAAAGCTATTATATATTATAATTATATTTAGGCTAAAAATAGGTAGGGTTTATTATATATTTATCTTAAATTTCTTTAATTACTTCTAAAGGTTATTATAATATTTCTACTTTAAAAGATATAAGCTATTATTACTTTAATACTATTAAATATTTAGTTAACTATTATTATAACCTCCTTTATATTTCTTATTTTTAGTTTACTTATAATACCCTTTCTTTAAACCGTAACCTATCTCTTAAGCTATATAAATATTAATTTCTTATTATTTATATTATAATAATAGCCTTATTAGCTAAAAGGGTCTCCTCTTATTATAACCTTTATTTATATTTTTAAATATTAATTATTTAATTTAATCTCTATTTCCTATAATATTTTTTTAATAATCTATTTAAATTCTTTTCTTATTATAATAATTATAAAGCGCTTTTAGGTTATACCTTCTCTATATATACTCTTAATAAATCTTAAGATAATCTATTAAATATCTTTAAGGACTTCCTATAATATTAAGCTAATAATAATTTTATAAAGCTTATTTTTATAATTAAATTAATTTTAATTTTATATTATTATTACCTTATTATTAATATATAATTATAAGGTATAATTAAATTCTCTTTAACCTATAGTTAAGTAATATATATTTTAATTTAGCCTTTTTCTTTTTTTCTTAATTACTATCGGTACTCTTATATTAGTATTATTATCCTACCTTTAATATACTATCGCGCTATAGGTAATTCAACCCTCTTAATTCGAATCTTAGTATTAAAAATAATCTTAGGCGTATAGCGCGGTCTTAGGGCGATTATAAAGTTCTTCTAATATATTATTACTTTAGTAATTATAGATAGTTAAATATAAAAAATATAAAGATAAACCGCTTATATTAAAAACTATTAACCTTATAGTAAAGTTTTAAATATATTAAATACTATAAGCTTATAGATATATATAAGTACTATAAGAAGCCCTACTATTAGTAGAATTCTTTTAGATTTTATAAAAGTAAATAAGTAGCCGAATATTAGAATTATACCTTACTTTAAAATAATAAGCTTATTAGCTTATTATTAAAATATATAAAATATCTAGTATTAATAAACTAGAATTTAGCTATCGAATAGTCTAATTATTTTCTATTAAGGAATAGCGTATTAACTTATAACTAATAGCGGTATAATAGGGTTATATTAATATATATGTATAGAGATATAAAATTAAAATACCTCTCTATATACCTTATAGAACCTAAATATTATATTATAAATAACTTAAGAATAAAGATACTTATAAGGACCCTAATTAGACTAGAATAATATATTAAATTAAGGCTATATATAGATATTTTTATTAATTAAAAAGGTTCCTTTATTCTAGAGATATTTAACTATAAGTAGAGGCAATTTCCTTTAAATCTTCTTAAAAATAACTATTATTAATATATTCTATCTTCCTTAATTCTTAATTAATTACCTTCTAAAGAATATTATTATAATCTACTTTTTATTCTCTATTTAGAGAAAATCCCTTTAAATTTCTCCCGTAAATATATCCGCTATAACTTACTTTAATAATATTATAAGCTAGATTATATTTAATATATTTATATTTCGCAATACCCTTCTTTATTAGGTCTTTTAAATATAGAATATAATAATATTTAATTTCTTTTAGGCTAATAAAACTATTATTATTATTATTACTACTCTTAATAATATAGGAGCCTATAATATATTAAGGCTTAAGTAGTATTAAGTTAAAGGATAGGCTATTATTTAGCGTTTAAAAAAAGAGAGTAGATATTTTAAAAAAGAAAATAAGGTAAAGGACTTTTTCTTTTTTTTTTAGTTTTTTATTAAAATATAAATAGGAGATAATATAAACGCGAAATATTAATAATATAAAGAAAAAAATTACTAAATATATTATATTATAAAAAGAAAAAAGAAATTTTTTTTATAAATAAACCGGGCCCTATATGCCCTAATATACCTCTAAGAAATTAATAATATATAGCTAGGTAATAGCTAATAGGGTATTATTATATTACTAGTTAATAGGCCGATTAAAAGTATATTAAGCGCTATTAATAGCTAATATACTTTAGGCGGGCCTATAATTAAGCCGGCGGGATATATTATAAACTTAAGCTATATTTAGGTCTAAGATATTATAGATTATATAAATATATTAATTAGGCCTTATAAGTAGCTATATTAATAGCGAGGCGGAGTTATATTACTTCCCTCCTTAAGTTTCTAGATCCCTAATTAAACGCTTATATAAGTTAAACTACCCTACTTCTAGCACCCCGCCTTTCCGGCACCCTTTTTAATACTAACGCGTAGACGTATTATAACTCGTTACTCCGCGTTTTTTTATATAAACCTTTATTAATTAAGATAAATTATATATTATTTAAATTAGAAATACTATACGGTTTTAAATATACCTAATAATCCCTAGAAGATATATTCCTTACCGTTTAAAATAATATATTATAAATATAAGCTTATCTTATATATAAAATTCTAAAGGTAATACTATAAGGCCGTTTAAAAAGTAATATATTAATAAAAAAGGTAATATAGCCTTTTTAATATTTTACCCTAGATTAAGAAAAATACCTTTATATATAGGTTCTTAATTAGACTTTAATTAAGCTATTATTAATATATTAATAGGTTAGAGAATTTACTAGCCGTATTACCCGGGCCGGTAGGGACCTTTAATCCCTTAGAAAATACTAAATTATTAGCTTTTTAGCTTATAACCTAAAGATTAAGATAATTAAGGGTAGGTTAATAGATTCGGACCGGATTAATAGGGCTTTTATATTTATTATTAAGGAATAGTTCTAATACCTTAATATACCTATAATTAAGGCTATCCTATTAGAATTCCGCTTTAATATAGATAAAATAGATATCCTTAAGGGCCTTAGAGGTAATAGCCTTATACTTAAGGGGGCTAAGAAGTAAGAAGCCTTTAAGAAGCGGCTTAAATTATATTATTAAATTATAATAATTAAATATATCTCGGCTACCGGTACCGCCTTAACCCTTTTTATAATCTTTAAGGGTTAAGACCTTTAATTTTATTAATTCTTAAAAGAACTTAGCTTCCTAAAAAATTAATATTTTATAGCTTCTAAAAAGGGCTAGATTATTAATTTACTTACCCTATAATAGCTTAAGGAAATCTTTATCTTTTAGATAAAGGCCCTAATAGCCGGGCTAATCCTTCTTATTATTAATAACTATAAAAGTTATTAAATAGATAATTTTATATATAAATACTTCTAGAATAATATATTACTTTTATTCTTATTAGCCTATATATCTTATATATTTTAACTACTTAATATTTCGATATTTTTACCGATTAAAGGGGTATATAGATATTAACTTAATAAAATTACTATCTTAAATAATTCCTTACCTATTAGGAAGGCTATATTCCTTTAATATTATTATAAGGCTTAGGAAATCGGTCTAATAGTATCTAATATTAAAGGGGGTTAATAAGGGTTAGGATTTTAGTTAGTTAATATCGCGAAGCCCTTAATAAGCCGGTTCGTCTTAACCGAGCTAGTAACGCCGGCTATATTAAAAAAGCTAGGAAATTTAGGTCCTTTAGGTAATAATAATACCCTTAAAATACTAAAAAGGTTATAGGAAGTTTATTATATTATTATACGGCTAGAAAAATATTATATTATTAACCGGGCTATTAGATAGCTCTTTAGGAAGCTTAGCTATAGCTTAGATTAATAGAATACCTAGCTTATAGTAATATAAGCCTATATATAGTAATTAGAATATTAAATATATCGTCTATAGCCTTATAAGAAGAAGGTAATTCTTTAAGACCCTAATAGTTAGTTTATTAGGATCGATAAGATTAAAGAGACTTAAAATCTAATTGCTTATCGTCCCGACCTACTTATAGTCTTATAGACTAATAAAAATATAGAATTTAAGAGCTTATATTATTTATAGTAGCTATAATATCTAGAAAATACTAAAAATTAACTATCTTTATAAATTATAGTAGCTTTAAAAGTAATTATAATATTATAGTATTATTATTAAAAAGGGTGCCGGAAAGGGGGGGTGCCGGAAGTAGGGTAGTTTAACTTATAGACGCATTAAGGCTAATCTATTATACGCGCGCCTTTATATATATTAGTAAACTAGGAAGATAAAGCCTTCCCCTCTTATAATAGGGCACCTGTTATAACGCTAGATAAGTACTCGCCGCTAGGCTTTAGGATTTCTTCCCCGTTAAACTATACCTTTAGCTAATAATATACCTAGTTATAACTAACCTTTAGTCGGGTCGTAATAAATACCCTTATATTAATACTTCTAAATACTTAAATATATTAATATATACTTTATATATCTTATAGAATTTTAAAAAATTAACTTATTTCTTAATAATAAAATACTTATTAAATATATAATTATAAGTAGATACTTACTATTAGGCTATTATTAGTTTCTTTTAAAAATAATAGTAGAATTAATTTATAAAACATATAAGGATTAAGTCCTATAAGATATTATAAAACTAATAGTAGCAGAGCTATACCGGATATAGGCGGAGCCCGACTTAAATATCCCTATAGCCCTTACTTAAAAGACTCTTAACCGTTTTTATAATATTAACCCGCGCTATCGCTAAGTTTACTATAGGCTCGCCTCTACTTATCTCGCTTAATACACTCATACTAATATTGCTTATATACTATAGAAACAGGATAACATTAGGCCGAGCGCGGGGCCTGGCAGAAAGGAGTTTATACAGGTACTGACAGTTTAGTAAGCTGCAAGTGGATAGAAAGAGCAGTATCTCATATTACCTGCAGCTAAAGCTCGTAAAGCGTACAGTATTATCATAGTGCATATCGTAGCGAGGATGCATGTCGTAGCGAGTTGAGGAGTGGACATAATATGCATAGCGATAAGCCGTTACTAGGCTCCCCACGCGGACGCCGGAAGAGAGTGATTTATCAAGACGAAATAATATATACTAATATATCCACAACAGGCAATTAGGAAGACTTTAACAGCGGCTGCCGACCCAGCTTGTGCAAGCAGTGCGTATAAGTGGTTGCGTAGTATAGTATATAACCAGCGTCTATGGCATATTTTCGCATCTCGTTAACAACTCAGACCCAGTCATTCTTTTCATTTTTAAAATGCGTTCCGCTGGAGCCGTTCTTTCTCTCTTTTACTTAGGGCAGGCCGTCGAGGCCGCCCCTCACCTCACTAAGCGTGGCGAGAAGCCTGCTGCTACGGTTGATCCCGGCACTGCCTCTGACTGCACGCTCTGGGAGGAGAAGACGGACGACTCGGTGACTTGCAAGAGCCTGCAGGTTGCCTGGGGAATCTCGGCCGAGAACTTTCTGGAATGGGTACGCCGAAGACGCTCCTCGACTTGCTAATATGGCATGCTAACACGCTTAGAACCCCCTCGTGGGCGATGAATGCCAAGGCATGAAGGTCGGCAACTCGTATTGCGTCGAGGTTAACTACGGTCTCCAACGCGAGCCCACGACCAGCGCGCCTTCGAAGTCAAGCAGCACCATCGCTCCCGGCAACGGCGTCGTCACACCCACTCCCACGCAGCCCAGTATGGTTAGCAATTGCAACAAGTTCTTCAAGGTGCGGAAGGGCGATTCGTGCGACGAGATTACCGGCAGCCACGGCATCTCGGGCGCCGACTTTGCCAAATGGAACCCCCAGGTTGGCGCGCAGTGCGCCGGTCTCTGGGCCGACACGTACGCCTGCGTCGGCGTTCTCAACGGCGTAAACCCAACCGTCACGAACAAGCCTAGCACGACGACGCCTGCCGGGAACGGTATTGCTACTCCCAGCCCGACGCAGCCCAACATGGTGGACAATTGCAACAAGTTCCACTTTGTCAACAAGGGCGACAGCTGCGCTGACGTCTTGGCCAGCAACGGCATAAGCATCGACGACTTTGCCAAGTGGAATCCCGAGGTCGGCAGCCAGTGCACCGGTCTCTGGGCCGATACGTACGCCTGTGTTGGTGTCGCGGGTGGCCGGACGGGCAAGCCCACTACTTCTGCTCTCAACGCGTAAGCAGATCACATCACATTCCGCACCATGCAGGCACATACTAACAAGATCACGATATTTAGAATTCAAACACCCTCTCCCATCCAGCCCGACATAATTCAGTCGTGCCGCAAGTTCCACTTTGTCGAGTCGGGGCAGAGCTGCGAGGACGTTGCCTCTCGATACGGCGTCACCGTCTCAGACCTCACCTCCTGGAACCCCAAGGCAGGCAGCGACTGCTCGCGCATCTACGGCCAGACCTGGGCCTGCGTGGATCCCATCCGCAGCTTCAACTTTGACGACGGCTCGTCGCAGCAGTGGAAGACGGCCTCTGGCTCCTTCGATGCCTCTTCCAAGATCCTGACCGCCAAGTCACTCTACAACAAGGCCTACTACGACGTCGTCTTTAACGACGCCGCCTTTCAAGCCCAGCTCAAGCTTCCACCTGGTCGCGACGGCAACGCCGGCCTCCTGTTCCGCGCCTCCAATGTTGGTTCTGGCACCGACGCCTACCAAGGCTACTACGCCGGCGTCAGCGCTTCTGGAGAACTTCTCCTGGGCCGCGTCAACAACGACTGGCGCGAGATTGGCCGTGCTAAGGTCCGCGACGTCGCTGTGGAACGTATCTTTGCCATCAAGGTCGTGGCTAAGGGCGACTACCTTTCCGTGTACATCAACGACATGGACAGGCCTGCGCTATCGGCCCGAGACCGCACTTACAAGTCTGGTCGATTCGGCGTGCGCACGCACGAGACCGAGGCTGCCTTTGACAACTTTGCCGTGTCAACGGTTGTCTTTGACGATTTTGAGGGGAACTTGGTCAATTGGAAGATTTACGACGGCGGCTTTGACGCGCGCACAAAGGAGATGGTGGCTGCCAACGTCCAGAGCGGCAAGATTGCCTATCAGGCTGAGTTTGAGGATGTGGTGGTCGAGGCGGATGTAGCCATTACCGCCAACGGCAATGGCGGCTTCATTATTCGCGCGTCCAACATTGGCAATGGTACTGACGCGTACAGAGGATACTATATTGGCCTGGAACCGACCAGTAACGTGGTGATGGGCAGGGCGGATGGCGGATGGCGACAGCTTGCGTCGGGCAATTTTGACATTCGCACCGACGTCAAGTACCATCTGCGCGTCAAGGCGCAGGGCGACTACATCCAGGTCTGGGTGGACGAGAACCTGGTGATTCAGCACCGCGACGGCAGCTACAGCAAGGGCATGACGGGTGTCAGGGTGTTTTGGACGGGTGCCAGGGTGTTTTCGACGGGTGCGGTGGTGGGCAACTTTACTGTTCAGAAGCTATAAGGGGCGTTTACTTCTCTAATAGTGATACTAGTATTCGTAGAATGAAATGAATTAAATATGCTTCTGACAAAAGGTCTAATGTACAGGGATATGACTTTGTTGATTATATTACGGGAACCGGTACTAATTTGTCTCCCCTCCTCTCAAACCTCATATTGGTCGCACCCTTCTCCAAGAGCGCCTTGAGCGCTTCAGCATGTTCTGGATATTCGTACAAATGGGGCACTATAGGGGCTCCAATCGACGCCGTCATGGTATTGTCTGGCTCCGCCCCTGCATCCACAAGCCATCGTACCACGTCTGCCAGCTCTCGCCGTCTTGCTTCTGAGCTTTTGTCGCAGCAATGAATCTCAAAGTCATCTTCGCAATCCACGTCGCACGCGTGGCTCAGAGCATCCTGGATCGCCTTTTGCGAGTATGTATGCCCTCTTGCCAGCGCCTTGATCGTCTCATAGTGCCAATTGTACGCTGCATACCACAGAGCGCGATCGTAGTCCCAGTCGGTGCTCCATCCCAGCATGTCCTCGACCATGTCGGCGTGTCCACACTCAGCGGCGGCGGCGAGCCACATGTTGCGAGCCAGTTCGCCGCGACCGGGTCTTGGATCAGGGACATGCTTTGTGACCTCCCACATCCTCCTGACCAGCTCCATCAAATGCTTGTGGATAGCGCGGTATGGAGCGGCGGCCTCTCCGCTATGATAGCCAGCCATCTGCGCCATATCCGCTCCAGCGCTCATGAAAAATGCAGCAGCGGCTTCGTTTTCAGCATCAATAGCGAGGTGAAGCCATAGCGTCAGCTTTCTCTCGTCTTCTGGGATAGCGGCGATGGCATTTCTCAGTTTCTCGAGATCTTTTTGAAGAAGACCTCGCCAGATAGCTGGGTGGACTTCCTCCGAGTCCACACCAATAGAGAGGAAGTGACGATCCATCTCGTCGTTCCAGCAGTCCTCTTGCACAGCACCAACAGGTGGAGACTCTCGGTTCATGGCAGGCAAGTGGTGAAAAGCGGCCTGCCGTCGGAGAGCACCGGCGTGGAAAGGCAAGCGTCTGCCCTGCACTGACGGCCGGCAAACAAAAACACCTCTGCCGAGACGACGCAGCAGACGCGTCGACATTATTAGTTTGGTGGAGTTTACACTGGCAATTTCAGCGAATGTGAAAAAAAAAAAAATCCCTCAATGAAACAGACAAGCATCAAAAGTGCCGTCGCCAAGACTGGTGGGAGGCTGGGAGCAAAAATCACAGAAACGGGCCGGGCCCGCTACTAAGACTTGGCAAGTGGCTGCGTGATGGTGAAAAGAGCGAAAAAAACGGCGCGGGGGTCTTGTGGATGCTCCGGCAAGTGGAGTAGCGTAGGGCTGGTAAGGTACCCGACATTTGACGTTAAATTAAGCGTGAGGCTAGGCAGGGGACCCGTTGCGAGACGTGTTGAACGACCTTGGCGGGAGGCTTGAACTGAGTCAACTGATCCCCAGTGAAAGCAAGTAATAATTTTTGCAAACTTGAAGTATGGCTGTGAATGGAATTGCATTTCGCTAGGCTAAAAGACCTACAGCAAACTCGCGCACAGTCACTTGAAAACTAACTTAGCCTACATACGCTGCTACGGGCCGCAGCGGGTTCAAACAGTACCAAGTGCCCACCTCAAGCTTCTTGTCGCACTCTACTCCCGTCTTGCCGAGCGACGGATTCGCCTGCAGGAACACGTCCAACGAGATGGCCCGCCTCGACACAATCTGGGCACAGCTGACGCCCTTCTCGACCTGCAAGTACTTGCCGCACTGGTCCGTAGTCCCGTCGGCTACCTTGCCGCCTGCAGGAGGGGCGGTCCAAGAGTCGGCGTATCCGTCGCCGTCGCCGCCCCGACCGCCAATGTTGCCGTTTCCAGGCGTCCTCGTGTCAGTGTCGTTGATGCTGGGCTTGTACTCGCCGCCGGGCTGCGTCACGCACACGACGTGGCCCCAGAAGGGCGCCTTGGTGCTCCAGAGGTTGGAGCAGGCCGTGTCCAGCGCCATGTTCCAACGAATCAGCGTCTGCCAGGGCACGCCCACGCTGACGGCAAAGGTGATGCAGTCGGCGTCCGCCTCGGTCACCTTTTGCACCTTGCACGTATCAGGCAGGCAGAGCGAGGTACCAGAGGTGATGGAGCTACAGTTGAGCAGGCGAGGGTTGTTAAAGTACAGCGTCGCTGCAGAGACGGATTGCGTGAGGGCAATCGAGTCGCACGTGTCGCCATCCTGCGACTTGTACACGTTTTCGGGCTTGTCGCAATGAACTGTCTCGTTGGCAGGAAGAGTGGGCGTGATGGGATCGGTCGGGGTATCGAACTTGCACCCTGCGAGACGTGTCAGTAGCGAGAAGAACTAGTAAAGAGGAAGGAACCGACTCTTATTGACCTGAGCGAGCATGTTGGCGAAGAGCTCATCGTAGGCCGAGTAAGGCGAGTCTCGCATCATGTTGAGCTTGCTCGCGTAGCAGGTCCTGCAGAGCTCATCCTCGGGCATCTTGTCAATGTCTTTATACTGATCGTCCAGTGTGTCAATGACATCTAGGCACCGGGTTAGTAGCCTTTCAAAAACCAGACGGCGTGGCCGATACTTGCCGTTGCAGTATTTTCCTGAAGTATCCTTCAGACATGTTTCGTTCCACCCTGCGATGATGGAATCAATCAGAGACACCACAGGATACCCAGGCATCAGGTCTGGGGTCGACCTGCAAGCGCCCTGAATCCGTCTGCGAGCAGTGTCGAGTGCTCTCTCGCAGTTGGCTGAGCAGACGCCGTCCATCATGGCCTTGTCACCGAGGGAGCCATGGTATCTCTTATCACCCAGATCGGCCACGCTCTCATCACAGGCAATCGGCTGCAGAAGGACGCCTTTGCAGGTTGGATTGAGGTTGGAGCTTTGCAGGGACTTCTCGCTGGTTACGAGCTGGAAGCTGCTGCCGTCTCGCGGCTGAAGAGCCACGACAGGACCGACGACAGCTGCAATCTGTAGAGCGTAGGAATGCATTTTGACTTGAGCACAAGGCGTTGAGCAAATGCAAGAAGCAACCGCAGTTGGATAGGACGCAGACCATAAGCAGATCGTCTCTCCTAGAGGCACATGCCGAGTGACCGCCGAGCAGACCGTAATCTCATTTTCATGAAATCTATCATCATGCACCTTAGATGAACAAGTTCTCCGCTAGAAGGCCTCGACTGTACCAAGAAAGCAAGCGAAATGGGGAGCCACTGCGACGCAAGGCCGTGTTGCCGCCACCACCGACCCATATTGGACCCTCGGCGCACTTTCCAAACATGAAGTGCCGTGCAGCGCGAAGGGCTCGGCTTGAAGATGCAGAATGATTGCGTGAATGAAAGAGGCAGTGTTTATCGACTTGTCGAAGAGTTCCGCTTCTCGGGCCCTCTGCTCATTTAAAGAGCTCTGGGAGTGGCAGACACCCACGCTGCGCCGTGTAACTGCACATGACGCCTCGACAACGACAATGAAGTCTCTCTGGGTTCCTTTGGTGGCCTTGGGAGTCTTGGTAGGCTTTTCAACGCAGCAGCAATGCAGTTTAACGCAACTTTGCGAAGCGGGATGCTGCAGCAGCGCCGGGTTCTGCGGCTATGGCCCTGAATACTGCGGGTTAGCGCACATACATTTCCCTTCACGCAGTTTCATATTACTAACGAACTCATTATAGCAAAGGATGCCAGAGCACCTGTGATCGCAAGGCCGACTGCAACCCCGGTTGGGACGGCAGCGATTGGAGTAAACGGGATAAGTGTCCCCTGAACGTCTGCTGCAGCCCTCACGGCTTCTGCGGCTTCACTGAGGAATTTTGCGAGGGCAATGAGGTTAAGCGTCCATCATGTAGCGTTGGAGATACTCTCGTGACCCGCGTCGTCGGCTACTACGAGGGCTGGGCCTCGTCCAAGCGCTCCTGCTACGGCCTCATGCCCGAAGAGATCCCTTACGGCCAGTACACCCACATCATCTTCAGCTTTCTGACTGTCAACCCGGAGACGTTCGAGGTCACGGCTGGTGGCCAAGACACGCAGGTCATGCTCAGCAGAATGGAAGCCATCCGCATCCTGCAGCCTGACATCAAGCTCTGGGTAGCCGTTGGCGGTTGGGCTTTCAACGATCCCGGGCCTACCCAGACCGTATTTAGCGATGTTGCAGCGTCGCCGCAAAAGACGACTAAGTTCATCAAGTCGCTTCTGGCCACCATGATGCGTTACGGCTTCGACGGTGTTGATATTGACTGGGAGTACCCCGTCGCTGAAGACAGACATGGCCGCGACGAGGATTATGAGAATATTGTCACGTTTATGCGCAACCTCAAAACCCGTATGTCATTTCACGTCAAGGGCGTGTCAATGACGCTGCCCGCAAGCTACTGGTATCTTCAACACTTCGACATCAAGGCGCTCGAGAAGCATGTCGACTGGTTCAACCTCATGACGTATGATATCCATGGGGCCTGGGACATCGATAACAAGTGGACGGGACCCTGGGCTAACGCGCATACCAACTTGACTGAGATCCAGTCTGGCCTGGATCTGCTCTGGAGAAACGAAATTAGCCCCAAAAAGGTCACCATAGGCATGTCATACTACAGCCGAAGCTTCACCCTCGCGGATCCGAGCTGCAACGGCGTCGGCTGCCGAGTCAGCTCTGCTGGCGCTGCTGGACGCTGCTCTGGAACTGCCGGTGTTCTCTTACATCCCGAGATTCAAGAAATTGTTTCTGAAAAGGGCCTCAAGCCCGTTCTTAATCGTAAGGCCGCCGTAAAGACTGTCTCCTGGGATAACCAGTGGGTGTCGTTTGACGATACCGTTACCTGGCGCCTCAAGGCCAACCATCTTCGATCTCAGTGTATCGAGGGCTTCATGGTCTGGGCCATCAGCCAAGATGACAAGAAAGGCACCAACGCCCAGGCTCTCACCAAGGCTCTAGGTCGGCCTGTGCGCGACTTCCCCAACCTCAAGGGAAAGACGGAAAAGCCCGAGATGCAGCTCAGCGGTCCTAAGACCTGTCGATGGAGTAGCTGCTTCGAAGGCTGTCCATCTGGCTTCAAGGAGGTGCAGCGCGACGGCCACAAAGAGATTATGCTCGACACCACCCACTGCAAGAATTTCGGTACGAAGATGTCTCGTCTGTGTTGCCCCATGTCCAGCAATATGCCCGTGTGTCGTTGGCGAGGACACAGCAACTCTGGCAAGTGCAAAGGCGGATGCAATCAAGACGAGATCGAAGTTGGCACTATCTGGGCTGGCTGCAAGTCGGGCTACCAGTCTGCCTGCTGTACCAAGACGGAGAGCACCGCCGGCTACGGTAAGTGCATGTGGATGCCTTGCAGCAAAAAAGCTGGCAAAGACATGTGTGTGTTCGGAACCTTCAAGGACTTTATAACCACAAGCAGCATCGCCAGCGGCGGTTGGCAAAGTTGTGGCAAGAACTCAAAGTCGACACTGTGCTGCGAGTCGCCGCCTCCAGACGAGATGAGCGGCATCTGCGGCTGGGTGCAAAAGACGGGCCACAGCAACAGCTTTGAGCAGTCTCTCATCTGCGAAGCCTCGTGCCGCGACGATCAGTTCCGCGTTGGCCTCGAAAGCGGCGACAAGGCGCCAGACCACGGCAAGGAGAAGTGCAAGGGCGAGATGGCCTATTGCTGCGACAAGTCTTCTCCCAAGGTGCCGAGATACGACCGCGATACCGGCTCAGCGCAAGCGAAAGAGTTCAAGAAGCTCATGGCGAGCTATATGGATAACCCCACGTGTCCTGCCACGATCTTGTTCCCGTCGCTGACCGACAGTCAGCCTGAGGCTCGCTCGCTCGAGGCAGAGTCGAGGCAGTATGAAATCCTCAGGGGCAGAGCCCAGGACTGCACTCTCGACAATTGGAGCAGGCTTCTTAACTATGTCGTGTTACTCTTCACCACTAAGCAGTTGGCCATGAGCCCGCTGATCAAAATCTGGGATGATGACTTTGCCGGTTCCTACGACAAGATACTCGAACAAAAGAGTCTTCAAGAGTATTTTGGAGAATCGCCCACCGAAGACGTTCGTGTGACGCTTGAGTACGTCCTGTACAATCCTCTCGAGGCCGGTGACGGTATCCGCAACTCCAAAGCCTTTAAGAAGGACCTCTGCACCGAGTCGCCCATGAACAACCGTCGCCGCAATATCGATGAGGAAATCAACATCATCCAGCACGGCGAGTTAGTAATCATGGATGACGAGCATGAGATAGATCGCCGCATCATTAATGCCTTCAGCAAGATCACAAGCAAGACCAAGACACAGCCAAAGCTTCAGGCGATCATTCAGGCAATCCGAGGCCGCATTTTGCCGCTCGAGTATGCTCGTTGGCAGTGGTACAACGCGCGAACCGGACATCATCAGCCAGGCCCGTTCCTTGAGCTGGCGTACCGCATCGGCCCCCGGATCGGCGTCAACGGCGGCCGGGGCTTCGACCAGTACAGAGATAATAACCCTACCAGCACCCGAGGCGGCGGCCGGAATCAATTTATCCTCTTCCATATGCACATCGACCCGAGCACGCAGTGGCTGCAGCGCAGTCAAGGCACGACCTTCCTGGGCATCACTTCTCTCACCATGTATCACTCCAACAGCGCGACATCCACATACTTCCGTGGCGCAAACAATGGTTATATCCAGGGCGGCTGGCGAGCGATAAACCATCAAGAAGGCGTCACCGGGCGTACAAAGCTCTCCTGTGAGCTCCTTCCCACTAACAATCACGCGCGGCTGTGGTGGGTAGGAAGCCAGTCGCCAGCATCAGCAGGACCGCAGAATCCATGGCTCGACGACCTGCGCCTTTGGGGTCAAGATTTGCATGCGCAGGGATATGTCTCCCGTCCCGCTCTTAATCTGATCCTTAACCGACCTAATCCAAACGCTGAGCTCGGACCGGAAGACAACAGGAGACTGGTGCTGAACAACGCCATCAATCCATCGCTAGAAGTTGAGCCCTATCGCTGGAACTTTAGAGTCGAAAATGGCCGCATTGTATTTGATAAGAACACGAAACCGCCTCGAATAAAGGACGACCTGTAAAAATAGTAGAATAGATAAGGACAGATCTGCATTATAAAAACCTTTAATTGCTAAATTTATAATAAATGCCGCGCTTATCTTTCTACTCGTTGCGATTCTTGCCCGTCGCCTTACAGCGCTTCTTACTCGCTCTTTCGCACTCTGCTCAGTGCTAACGCTAAGGCTCTACGCGATAGAACTTTATTACTTTAGGACTAGCTATAGAATAAATAAGAAGGACGTATAGGACGAATAAGCGGAGCCCCGTCTTCTATATAACTCTTTATCCCCTATGCCGCTAGCGAAGTTCTTCGCCAGCTAACGAATTTTCAAGTCGATTATACCCCTTTTTAAGACCTAAGATTGTATATAGGTGGCTATTATTAATCCTTAGCTGCTGGAAGCTAGTCGACTCGATTTCTTAAAGAGCTTATTAAACTAAATATTCTAATTATCTACTTAATCTTCGACTTCCCTAAATATTCCTTCGTTATAGCGCCGTATGCTACTAGCTAGGAAGAAATGCTTTAGGTATCTAAAGAAGTCGATAAAGATACTAGAGAATTTTAATAGAGTATTACTATTTATATAATACCTTTTTACTATTTATATAATAGACCCGCTTTCAAGCTATAATCTAATATTTATAACTCCCCTATAGCCCCCCTACCCTATACCTTAAGTCTTATCTAATACCTCGATCTCTATACCTAACTCTTTATAGTACTCTTTATAGCGGTTAAGGTACGTTTAAATTCGCGATTATAGTCGCGATTGTTGTCGCTATTATAGTCGCGCCTACCGTTACGTAAATACCTAGGTACCTTACTACCTAAGGGGGTATGTAGGAGAACCTAGGAAATAGCTAAGTATATTAAATTAGTAGTAGCTTATAGCGAAGGTAGCTCGAAAGTAGGTTTATTATATAAATAGTGAAAAGGTGTTATAGAAATAGCAATACTCCTTACGTATTAAAGAACGCCGTTCTTCTAGTTTCCTAGATGGTCGGCCCTCGCTGTTGACTTTCTGTAAACACAGCCAAGAGCATTTCGCTGGCCTTTAGGACCTCTTCAGGTCAGGTTCGATTTCCCATTGCCATCGAGAACACCTCAATCTTCCGAAGGCGCGCACTAATGTGTCTTTTGGCCACATCACCTTCAACAAAGACGTCGAAGACATCAGCGACAGATAACTCAAACAGATAGCGATGAAAGCTTACAACGGGATCGTGGAAGATATGGGGCAGTATTACAAGCCAGTCAGGATGAGATCGCTAGGAAACCCACAGTATTTTCCAGCAACAATGACAACCATGGTCTCTGACAGCGAGGTTATCTTGACGTCGTCGCAAAAGGGCTCTCCTGGTTTTATCAACGAGATGGTAGACAGTCCTGCGCGCAAGAAGTTGGAACACTGTATGTCTTTCTGGACTGACGTTGTTGCTCCTGCGGGGATCGATGCCGCTCTGCTAGATCGTAAGAATAAGCGCGGTTGGCTCTTGATCAGTACTATCTGACCCATAACGAGGATATCTCCAAGCTGAATCCATGTGCTCGAATGACAACCGTCTTGGTAGTCAAAGATGCACTCAAGAGTACATCAATTCATGGAGGACTACTGATAGAAGCATTATCGGCAAATTCCGTAATGTCTGGTGGTATTGCGCTATGTATATAACAGAGATTCGGTCATTTGCGATGGCTTCTCCATCCTACATGGATGCAAGTGCGTTTAAAGAAGCTGAGTCTTCATCCGAGTTCACTAAAACGTCGAAACGATCACTCAATTTTTGCATCCTTTCGCGCTTGATTTCGGTCATACCGTCTTCGTAAACAGGAATAGGTAGAGTGATCCTGCTTAAACTCTGGGTACTGGCCCTCCGGTGAAATATTTCAAGTCCCGACTCGATTGCAGTTAGTATCGACTCATCATCCCACAAAACCTGGTCGTAGTGCTCTGCAAGGTCATGTGTTAAGTAAAGTACCTCCAATGATGGCGGAACTGCATTGCCTAGCCTCTCAGGGAAGTAGGCGGAAGGCGACAATCCCATCAGAAAGACGAGGGGTAGCTTGAGGCACCTGAGCTGGTGCAGGGTTTCTATGCCGATGAGGGTCCCTCGACATTCTATTAAAGGGGGATCGTATTCCCCTCGGGATATTGCCGGACAGGTCTCGGCCTTGATTTCTAAGTCCTGAAGACTGCTCGAGACTTTTTTCAACGCCGTGGCCATGGTGTCGAGCTCAATAGCCTTTGTGCTGACCATGCTATCGAGATCTGGCTGGTAATACCATTGCCAGTACATAGTCACGAGTCGGCGCAGGGGACATAGAATTGGAGCAAGCCGCGTTTCCCGTACGCGATAAATCCTTAGATTTTTGAGTGCCGCAGGAGCCGGTTCCTGATGATATGGCCAGTCGAATTCGACAGGGTTGTCAATGCATATCGACAAATCTTCTAGACTTGGCAGATAGAAGAGTGGGAGGACGTCTCGAGCATTGTTGATGTGGCGATGACGCCAATCATCATGTCGAGGAGAGTATTGAACCGTGCACAAGTCGGGAAAGGCGGGAAATGCGTCTTGGCACGACTTTTCACATAGGGCATGTCGTAACATGCTGCCAAGGATCGCATTGTCAATGGTGAAGTTGGGTCCAAGATATAGTGAAGTCAACCTAGGCATCAAGAAGAGCAGGAGAGCAACATGAGCATCTGCTGAGCCAGATTGTAGCGCTTCGACCCACGACTCCTCACAAGGTATATCGAGAGTGTGAATCGCACCAATGACTTCTTTGAGACATGTCGAGGAAGTGAGCAGAGGCGGTGGTTCATCTATGGTCTGGCCGCCCTGTGTGAACCCGCAGCCCTCCAACCTGAAGCTGCGAAGATATTGTGAAAGCGTGGGTCTCTCAAGCAGGCTGCGTAGCAACAGTGTCAAAGGAGGTGAGCAGCTCCAGGTCCATTGAAGCTCTCGACCAGTGCGCGTGAGCGTCTATTGATGACGAGCACAGAGAATAAGTCGGCAGTGGAGAGGTAATCGTAGATAAGTAGCTGAAGTTCCGTGGGTAGTGTGTTGAAAGCCATTTGGTTCGTTATCGGACGACTTGCATGACGCGGAACCCTTGATTGGGAGGCAGATAGTATCACATTTGATGATGCGGCCACAGGTTCACCGGCACTTGAACACTTTTCCGGAGGCTCCTTGAGCGGTCCGATCCTGTGACTTAGAGTTTAGTTGCTGCTGGAGACGAGGACGGGGACGACCCGTTTAGAGCCAGAGAAGACTTGGCTCTCATATTGGCTCTCGTACTAAAGTAAGTTAACTTACATACGTAAGTAAGTTACTCATTGTGCCGCCAGCATCTTTTTGCTTCTGCTCTTGGGTAGCCTTACGCCCTGCTCTTAGCCCTTCGTCTTTGCGTACCGTGGCCGCGCACCGTGTCCGAGGAATTCCAGGTGAGAAAGTAGCGAATCTGGTTTAACGAATTATCTACCTACAAAGGAACGTTCGTCCGGGTCCCTTTACTTAGGTAAATATGGCCAGGGACCGAACCCACGATGACGATGGACCTTCGATGTAACTTCACTCCTGAAGTCTTGCTAGCGTCCGCTACTTGCAACGACAGTATTCCTGCGTGATCCCGGCTGCCGCGCATGTGAGGCTTCGCGGTTGCTCCTCAAATAGCGAGAGATTCCAGAACGCAGAGTCCCGCGACGGCGGCCATTGCTTTGTGTTGGCCAGCACCCTCAGCGTCGCATGTGTGTTGAATGGCGTCACGAGCGCCTGCTCGTTGGCCAGTAGTCCATCGCTGCCGTCTCGGGCGCGCAATTGAGAGGCCACATTCGATGGCATCAGCATGTGCAATACCGGATTCTGGTGCTCAATCCGGCCATTCTGTGTGAAGAGAAAGCTAAGGCCCATGTGTAGCCCATGATCGGCATAGAAGAGAACGATTGTCTTGTCCAACGTGCCGTCATCGCGTAGCTCAGCCAAAAAGTCATGCAGCTGGTCGTCGACCGTTGCAAGCACCTCGCCTGTCCCCTCGTGTCCTTCAATGAAATTGACCGAGAGCAACCACGGCCGATCCGGATAAACATCGCGGACTCGTCGAGCGAAATCGAAATTCCATGTATGCACATAGTCGCCGAATGCGCAGCGACGCTTTATGCTGAACGGCCCGTTCAAATTGCCATAAGGGTCGCCCTGGAGCGCGTAGTAAGGGGGCAAGCAGGCCGGCCCTAGCAGCTCATGGTCCAGAGCCATCATGGACGTATTTCGACCTTGATACAGTGACGACCAATCTTCACAGCTCGTATCGGTTCGGGCAACCACATATCCAGCTTCGCGAAACTGCTGCCAAACTGGATCGACTTGGCTGCGCTCTGTGGTTCCAGTGTAGAGTCCACGACTATTGTCTTCGGTGTTGAAGCCAACAGCGTGTGAGCGAAAGAATTGGTAGAGGCGACGGCAATCAGGCTGGTGCAATTCCTCGATCAGCCTTGATGTGCGCTGCAACCGTCTCTGGAAGTGGCGACGTGAGACAGCGTCGAAGTAAAGGAGAAGGACATTTGGCCGCTTGGCTTCGACATTGTCTGCGTTCTTATGCACAGTCGGCAGCGTACGAGCGAGTCTCAGCAGCAGTTTCTCTTCGTCGCCGCAACGCGCGATGACCGCTTCAGTCAATCGCGTGTCGAGATAAACCGGGCTTGTGTAGTCTCGCCGTGTGGTGCGCTGCACAATCAATCGATTCATAACATACCTTTGCTTCTCTAGGGACGACCAGGCGCGAGTGGGGGGAATCACATCGTAAGAAGTCTTCAATCCCTCCGGACAACGATCGATAGTTAGACGTCCATCGTCCTGACCCAGCTGCGCATCAAAGTCGACGGATCGCGAGGGACACTTTTGTGAGCCAGTCCAGAAGTTCTGAGCCCCGGCAGGCAGCAGATCAACGAAAGGCCAATTGGGCTCAAGAAACCGACACGCCGCTGCATCAGCTTGGTAGTTCCTCCCGAGGAATCCCTTCGCCCAGAGTGCTCTCTGATGAAGAAGGGTAGTTGTAATTAGGAGCAGGAGTATGGCGGTAGATGCGACGATTATAGCCCAGAAATGCCGCGTGCTACGATAAAACAAGACGATTCCAGACACGAGGAGGTTGAGAGGTACGCCGAGGACAAGAAATACCAACATGTTGTAACCGCCGTGCTGAGTGAACGACTGGCCTCGATCCAGAGCCTGCAAAAACATCAGCTCAACAGAGAGCCCAGCGCCCAGCAGAAGACGCCACATGGTCGGAAGCTGTAGAATATAGACCAGAGACACGGCGGCGCTGTGCAGCAAAACGCTGAACACAAGATGGATCCCTATTGTGATCATGTTCCGCTTCATCCATTCTAAATCACCTCCCGCCAGAGAAAGTACGTAGAAATGGGCGGAAGCGGCCGCGAGCCCAGGCACGACGAGCATCGCGTACATATGTAGTGAAGTCTGCATGTCTGCTTGATCGCTGTATCGTTTCTGGTCTTCGTACTGCTTGTTCACGTCGCATTTGCTTCCATGTCGGCCGTTCACGTCGGGGGACGGCTCCGAGGCGAGACAGCGTCGCCGGTATGAAGACGTGGAAGTCGACTCGGCCACATCCATTGGCACCCGAGCATGGCTCATCGTCTTTTCGTGCAACTCGTTCGAAGTACAAGCGTTATTTTCTTAAGCACTTCTGTGAGGTTTTAGCAAAACTGCTACGTTCCGATGTCACTCGGGTCCCTACTTCCTACATATATACTCGCCCAGAGACTTGCTGCTGGCGAATTCATCTCACGGCCGGACGCCTTTCACCGGCATAGGGCAGGGAAGGCGAATGGCTTAAGCCAGACCAGTCAGCGGCATTCTGACACGTATGTTACAAACGTTGTGGCTTAGGGTAGGAGTCATTGGTATTTCTTTCGATTGGCTGCAGTTCAGAAACATTCAAAAGCAGTGACAGGGGCTGAAAGTGATGATCCAAATTATGTCGATGCGGCTGGAGCTTCTCATTGGGTTCAATATTGTTCGTCGCCGGTTCGTGGAGTGAAAACAACGTTCATTGGCAAGATCTTTAATCACTGGTTCGGTGACTTTGGAACGAATACCAGAACGCGGCCATCAGTAGGAGATAGTTGCAATCCACTTTCTGCAGAGCTACTTTGACCTCAGAGTAATACGTGTCAAAGGCCCCGTTAGAACACCAGATCATCTAAGTGGCCCTCCGCCTTAGACGGGACAATTAGCAGATTCCTAGGCCCAGTAGGTGCTCATCTATACGCATTTTGCCCTTACTTGCAGTCAACGATCGCCCGTCTGCTGTTGGATTAGTATAATAACGTCATCTGCCCTTCCTCGATAGTATCCCGAGTTGTCCCAGCCAACGTGCCAGGGATACTCGAGGTCGGACATATCGAGCGAGATTCCCGGTTCCTTCCAATTCTCTGCGCGTGTCACACATAAAGACAACATGAAGCCACCTAGCCAGAAGAAATCCAGCTGAACTTGAATAGTCACCGCATTGAAGAAACCTACGCTTTCGGGCATGTATTCGTAGATAATGGCGTAATAGGATCTTGTGGAGAAAAGGAAAGATAACGTTAAGGGCCTTCCGCAGCTGCATCATCGGGGGCTGCGCACGAGGCGGCGATGCATATAAAGCCGCCCGCCGCTGACTGTCGTCCAGCCATAGCACTTCCTGAATCGCGGCGCGTCACGGCCCGCATATGTTATAGCGCCGGGCGTGTTTCGGAACCGCTGTCGGCGCCTCCCCTCGTTAGAAAAGGCGCGCAGGTTCCGTTTGACGTCGTCGCGCGTCTCGGCTTTAGGGTTGCGCCAAACATGATGAGCGTGACGCTCGACTGCGAGACTCATGGCTTGAAGGAACGCGGCGATCTGGCACTTTCGCTGGATGGCCGAATACGCGAGCGCGTAATCAAAAGTCTGCGCGTCTCAGAACTTGGGCGGCGTTACCAAGGAAGAGGAACAACGAGGATATATGGGCAAAGCTAAGAGCCGGACTTGCCACTTTGAGCACAAAGATTTGTTACTTAACCATGATTCTCCAGACGGCCCGTCAACCCCGTAGCCAAGAAGTTGTAGAAATTGGATGCCTGAGTTGAGGGCGTCGCAAGTTATCCTAGGCGCAAGATATCGGCGTCTAATCATACATTGGTCGGTCATCAATGAAACTTTGCTTTCTCTGTCGCAAACATCTCCTTCCATGGCTGAAGTAAACCTCTGACGGTTCTCGCTCCACCGACATGATGCTCGATACACGTGCGGGTGACATGTGCAGGCAGGCAGACGATTGGCTGCCGTTCTAATAACGAGTTGGCAACCAACGAGCGCCCCCAATGACATCAATGTTGATTTGGAGCGGGGCGAGATGCGTGTAACAAAGCGAGCTTTCCATTGCAACTTAACGGGGGATGCGGCCCGTTTAAGCGAGACAACTTCATTTCCTCGCCCACGTCAGCTTTCTGTTGATGGCGATGCAGTATTAGGATTTAACTTATGTAGCCGAACACCGAGCTGCACATAATCCAGACTCTAGAGCAACGCTCGGAACTCAAACAGGATTTTGCCTGCTTAATCGTTCGCTTGAAGCTTCTCATTTCTCTTCTCATACTCCACCCATGTAAACAACGCGATGTAAAATAATCCGAGATGTCGAACAGCAAGCCGTTTCTCAGTGCCACAGTATACCTCATCTCGGGCTGCACAGTGGCTGACGGCGATGCACTCGCCGCCAACAACCTGCCTGCCTTCTGGGCTGATCCTCATTTCCGTCTGAATTGGCCGAACCGCACTCTCGAATACCATATGATTCAGGTCGCCAAGCGCTATCCGATTAACTTGTTGACTGGGCGCGAGATCAAACGCCATTTGAAAGCTGTCGACCCCCATACTGGTCGCATCGTTGGGTACGTCCGGTGGATCCTCCCGGCCGATTGTGACGCGTCTGTTTGGCCCGAAGCCATGACTCCGGCGGTCAGCAACGAAGATGAAGTTTTCTTCCGCCGCCTTGCCTCGATGGCCGATTGGGTCACTGACGATGCGACTGATGAGCCAATGAGTCCACTCCAGAAGGCCGAGAATGAGATTCTGTCTAAAAAGTCATATATCCGTGAGTGATTTCCCCGTTATACGGTGAGTCACCTACAGGTAGGCCTTGCACGATGCACCAACACGCTGACTCTATCATATAGAGCTGGACTACTTAGCAGTGCATCCAGACAACCAGGGCAGAGGCATCGCCACGCAGCTGGTTATGATTGGTCTCAAAGAAGCCAAGAAAAATGGCCTCGACGTCTACGTCAGGGCATTTCGACCTGGCGTCGGGCTATACCGGCGGCTTGGGTTTCGCATCGAGAAGGAGCTTATAACGTCACCAGACGACGCTCAAGAGGGCGGGTCAGGAGAGGTCTACCGAGCTCTTATGACCTATGCCAATGCCTTATAAGAAACTCACTTTTAAATCATTCTATCGGTTACTAGGGTTGCTATCGCAGGCTAGGGCCTATCTTATGTCTTAACTTATACCTAGGGACTTGTCAATGAACATGGCTCCGACTCTTATGACTCAATTTACAAGGCCATGTGGAGTGTCAGCCTTCTCATCATTCATTCGGTCTCGGTGACGAAACGCTAAACATTGGAATACATTAAATTACCATTGTCCTAAGTAAAGACGACAATGTGCTTGTCAAGGACGTTTTGCAACGAGGACACCCCCTCTCCGCCTTGGGCTGGCTTGGCGCACGTTTCCGGTATGAGCCATGTCGCTTACCACCAAATCACCATTTGCCTTCGCGTCTTGCGGCCGTACTCTGCTTTCCTCGGAAAGTATGAGTGACCTGAAATTCGAAGGGCACCACCGCATTGCTAGCACGCTTCCTGCGTACGGCTATAGCATCAAGTCGGGGAAATTTTGCTTGCTGATTGTCACCTGCGTTCCAGACCTATCCAGGTCAGGCATCAACATCTTTTGTTCTCAGTTATATCGGGAAAAGAACAAGCGAAGTGGGACAGGAGACAGAGATTTAGATGATGGTTGGTCATGAAGAATCAACAGTAGCCGTCAAAAAGCACGTGGGAGCCTCGATCGTCGGCTAATTTTTTGATGGAATAGATGCCACAGTTCTTACGCGAGGCAAAGGAAGATGGGTGGTTTGGTCTGGCGCAACCGTCAGTTGGCGGTCAGTGTCCGCCCAGTGGCGCAGCTTTACCCTCGACAATGATCAAGAGTGCAGAGGAGTGCGACAGGTGGCCGTCGTGTGGAAGCGAAAACATTGACAGAGTAGATAAGGGCCTTTAATGATACGTTGATCACGCAACGTAGGTTACTATTTACGCGTGACTATAAGAGATATCTCGGTAGCGTCCTTCAGGCTGACTGATGCAAAGAGCGCGAGGGTGCGTTCATCACGCGTATGCCCAGACATACCGCCGAGAGGGGCGATTTGTACGTCATAACCATTCGGGAACGTGGATAGGGGCAAGATGATCTCGGTCGGCGCTGCAATAGTTGAATTATATCGGAATCGCATTTCGAAGGTTCCTGAGTCCTCGGAAAAACTGAAGCTACGAGGAGTCCCAGCCACGGCAGCAGGAAAGGCTCGGCCATAGTGCTTTGCTAACTCGGGGTGAGGCCGACCAGTTGTGCCGTTATAAAGGTTCTCGTATGCCCAACCCATCCACGAAATCATGTTTGCGTCAGTCGCCGACATGGCGTCTGCCAGATTGGTCATTTGCTTGTCATCTCCCATCCAGAAGGTGAGCTCTGTCAACACTCCGGCTGTTTTGAGACGTTCGTTATCCTTGCGCCGGTTCCTCAATGTCTTGGAGATGGAGCCCAGCTGCGGCGGGCTGTAGTAATGAAAAGAGTGTACCGATTTGGAGCCGTCGCCTAAGGGGACGTTATTGAAGCCGGACAAAATATCCAAGGTAGCCCCTTCAAACCAGATCAACGTGTCGTTGTCGACGGTGCGGATCTGTCGAGCTGCGCGATTCCAGAGCCCCTCTAGGGCCTTATGATCGGCCATCCCCGGCACGAGCATTGTCGGATCGGCCCAAGTATCGCCCACCCAAGGCTCGTTCAACAGATTATAACCGATCACATTGTTCGTTTCGACATACTGCAATGCCATTTTCTTCCAAAACGCGGCAAACGCATCTCCTAGCCCATCGTAATTGTTGTAAAGCCGCCCAAAGGCATTCCCTATCGCCACTGATGTATAGCTCAAAGACCAGTCGACTGTCGTGCAAATTGACGGCGGCGAGGGAAAGCCATTATTGTCCACGGGAAAAGGCTTGAGCTTGAGGGGAAAGGGATACATCTCCCAGCTCGGCACCCAATCCTTTTTAACAAACCACTATATTATTAGGTGAGTGCCATTAATCATCGCGTTAATAAGAGACAGACAGCACTTACGTCTGGTACGCCATGACCACAGAGTTGTCGAGACAAGCAGTCCTGGTGTGCATCCACCAAAACGTAGATGCCGTGGTCTTCAGCTATGGTGACCTGCCTCTTCAGAATATCCAGAAATGTCTGGTTGTAGACTCCGCGCTCGGGCTCTGCACCTGCCCAGCTGTGTCCCAGGCGTACCACGTTCAAGCCCAAGTCATGCAGGTTTCGGGCGTCCTGTTCGCCAAACGAAGATACTCCTGGCACCCATTCCAAAGGTCGATGCCATGGAGGCTCTTTCATGACAACATTGGTCCCGTGAAAAAATCGCGTTCGGCCGAACTCATCTATGATCTGATGCGTCTCTTGGTTCACGTCGCGGATACGTGCCATGCCCGGGTTGGATTTATACCAATTTTCGGCATCCTGAACCGAAGCCGTCGTCAGTGGTATGCTCACGGACGTCAGCAGCAACACAAAAACGCGCGTCAACGACATGCTGATGAAAGGAGTATCCCTGCTCTGTTATAAGACTAGTGATTGGCGTGAATCAAGTGATAGCAAACCTGCCTCTGCGTCACATAGATGTTGGTTGGGGCGTCAAAGCCGCAGAGGCAACAGAGAAGGATAGCTAACCGGGGTTCGGAGAATCGAGACAAAGGGGATCGCATGAAAGATCGATGCCAACCATCCGTATTTCCTCCTGTCTATCTAGAGCGGGGTTGCAACCTCCTTCATGCTGGCTCATTAGATACATGTACCGTGGGCAATCAGAGCACCGATGTCAATCATCCCCGCAGTATCGCAAATGCCAGGATCGGGTCGTAGAGGCACCAAGCATGTGTGATGGACCCGCTGAAACGGCCAGCCTCGGCAAATTCGCCTTGTTGAGGTAATATGTCGTCGTATTGGCTTACTCGATGTCGTCGTGTATGCTTGTCCCGAGAACAGCAAGATGGCACGGTTCAGCTGACGCCAAGTGGAAAGTAGGGGAGAGACCGGCGACCTCCGCAAACATGGGAAAGCCGCATGAGGAATGCTAGTGAACTCTTGCCTGGGAGTGATATTCGAGGTGCAAAGCACTGGTTCAATATCCTCAATGTGCGTATCAAGCCATTCAATAAGTGCGCTGTCTGAGTCGCCCACGAAGCTCGAACGTTCCAACGTAGCAATTTTACGTGCAAAGCTTTCAAGAGGTCATATTCATTCCTGTGGAGCATTGACTCATTGTGGTATGTTTCTACTTATTGTCTTTCTAGCTTACTCTGAGCTTCCGGGTCTTCAATTTGACCCTAGGATGGTAATGGATATAAGTGCCAGCATCAAATCCAAGAGGTTGGGCTGCTGGAGGGGCGTTCTTGTGTTGCGTCGGTTGCTCTTCGAGGTCTTCTTCTGCCAAGTCCTTCATTTTGGCCTCAAATGTTGCAAGGCTGCCCGGCTGCCCGGCCTCATAATCCCCCGGTTTCTTTGCCCCGTTAGGAACGTGGAACAAAAGATCCACGCGAAAGAAGGCATACGCTGCGACAGTGATCAATTCCAACGTGAATCCCGCGAGATAAAGCGTCGGTTTGCTGAACAAAGCCGCGCCCTCAAACCCAAAGCGCGGGTTAAACACGGCATCGAGGCGGATGATTGCCCCAACACCGAGTGTCGATGAACTTAGTGCTAACAACATGAGCTTATTCCTTAGTCTCCCTGTACCAAACCGCTCAGGGGTCGGTCCAGGTATCAAAACACAGAGGACAAGAAAAATAAGTGGCATGAGGCAGAGCGCCAGGGTCCAAGAGGCACCAAACTTAAGGATTCGCTCTGTGGTCCGCAACTGCGTCGCATTGCCCGCGCTATAAAAACTGATTATGGTGGTAATAGCATCCGTCAAGCCGATGATCGGAATTGATGCAAAAAGGAAGTACGATGTGTATGTCGAAATAGGATGCCACCCGACGCTGGGGTGCATAGCCCTGATTATGCGCTGAGTGAAGAAGAGGTTGACATTAAATCCGATAACGGCACTAGAACATGGCGTGTAAGCAGCAAGCGTATGGATAGAGGGATTGGCATCTCATGGGAAACGGGACTCACCCAGCATTCTGCGAAATAACTGCCATCCAGATGACTTCTCGGACAGTTATGAAGGCCCATATGATACGCAAGATGCAGGTCGCTACACGCACCAAACAAAAGTCAAAGATTAAGTCGGATAACAAGAACTTGTGGCCGCGCTTGGAATTGGCCCGGTAAATGCTCAAGTGTATGTATGCACCAAGTGCAAAGAGAACCAGGAAGACGCCCGTGATTGGGACATCCGGCAAAGGATTGGGCACGCCCCCAAGAAACGGCCCGTTGATCGGATCATTAACTTCGAAGCCCCGCTGAGAACCTTGGGGTATTGCTGCAGCAGATATGGGGAGTGTCTGCACTGCCGATGAAGCTCCTGCGACTGGTGCCGCAGTCTCGACCGAGAGACGTGTCGCTACCGCTCTGTGTAGTAAACCATGAGGCTGTTCGACGCGATCTCGGATGGAGCGGGCATGAGGGTGTACAGCTGCGGCCAGCCTGAGGACATGGCCACTGTGCATCGACATGCCGACGCAGGACAGGTAACGAGCTCCGTACGCGTCGTAAGAGGTGACCGGCAGTTATGCGACAACATCCGCTCGATGAATTGAGTCAAGGTCTCCTAGGGAATGGCGATGTTGATGTGAGTGTGATTTGTCTATTGGCGGATTTGGCGCCAACTGAACTGCCGCAAGTCTTCTAGGACACATGAAGTGACCGGACACCTTCTCCTAGAAGCGGCCAGAAAGTGGCGGAAGTTTTTTGCTCGTGAGAGACATGCCGGGAAAAGTGACCATAATTCTGGTTCAAGTGTGCTCATATGGCAGAGATCGGGGGTCAGCGTTGCGCCCACAGCCGCGTCCGGCTCGATGTTATTTATATATTGCAAGGCTCGAAGGGTCTAGATTGATGTTTCCCGATACAACGGGCCGTGTCTCAAGCACGTACCCGGAAAGTAGTGAGTCAAGTCAACTGTCAGACACATCATGGAAAGACGGGCATCCGACTCCATGTCTCCTACTCTTTGTATCGCGAAACGTTGAAAGGGTTAAACGGGATTTTTCCCGGGTTTCAGAGTTGGACTAACCGAGAAGCTCCTGCTGAATGCTTGAAACATTATCCGGGCTACGCGAATAAACGCACGTGCGTAAAACGTCTAGAAACATCTTTATATAGCAGTTATGCCACTTATCTCTTCGGCATAAAACTTCGAGCTCGAGATTCAGGTCACAACAGAGCCTCCTGCAGTTTCTAGACTTCGAAACAGACCCAGAACCAAAACCATTCATGAATACAAAGAGCGTTTAAGGTGGTAGTTTCGGGTGGGCTTGCTTGGTTGCACACATGAAAGTCGTCGTCGCACAGACTCGTTCAATTGGTGCGCACTCTAGGCAATGTTTTAACAGGGGCTTGTTCTGTGCAGTTTGGTTGTATGCGCTATGAATCTGGGTTGAAGGCTATCCAACCGGTCTTTCGATATATTGTGGACAGTTTCCTTCACCGTCGCCGATACACTTGCGGAGCTTTTGACATGCCACCCGTTACCGTTCACGCCGCAATTTTTGTTTCTGCCATGCGCTTCTTTGCATTGATCAGCCTTCTTATAGGCCCAGGTCTTGCAATTCCGCTTATTGAGGCTCGCAACAAAGCGCCAGGTACGGTCGTGATGAAAATCTGGTCCAGCAGTTTGGATTGCTAACCCCAAGACAGTTGATCCAGTCACATATCAGAGAATAAGCTACTACGCAGCTTTCCCTCGCCTCTCTGTCAATTTGAGCAAGACTGCGTGCCCAAGTCCGTCCAATGGCGCTCAACTCATCCAATACATTCAAGTCCCAATGACCGATACGCAAGTTGCCATATGGAAAGTCGATGCTGTCAAACAACTTGTGGTTGCGTTACCAGGGACCGCCAGCCTTAAAGATTGGGCGACTGACCTTGACGCCTCACTTGTCAACTACCCGGGTGATGGTGTTCCTTGTCCCGGGGAATGTAAAGTTCACTCTGGCTTTTTCAAGGCGTGGCAGTCCATCGCCACTCAAGTGAGGGATACACTTACAGCCACCCTCGCAAGTAATATGGAATACACGACAGCGATCAGTGGACACTCCCTTGGCGGTGCGATCGCTACCTTGGCATATACGTCGCTTAAAGCCGGTCCTTTTCGAGTGGCGCAGATTTACACTTACGGCCAGCCACGCGTTGGAAACGACGCTTTCGCCAAATTTGTTGACAGCATTTCGGGCGCTTCGGGCACAAATCCCGGAGCTTACTTTCGTGTGACACATGCCAACGGTAAGTTTGAAGCGTTCATACGACAAAGCATACATACGATGTGATTAACGCATAAATGCAGACGGCGTCCCCAATCTTCCACCCCGCTTCATGAGTTACGTTCACAGTCGCACTGAATACTGGGAGTCAGCCGCGGTCGCCGACCCAGCAACGACGTTTCTCTGCAGCGATATAGGGCAAGAGTCGTCGGACTGCAATTTAGCAGCGTCTTCTTTTGGAATCAACCCCGCGCATAGCAGTTACGCGGGCTTCAACGTAACATGCGTTTGAGGTGGAACGGGGTATCACAAGACTGCCACTCAGGAAGATCCACGTGCCGTACTTTAACTGGAACCGGTCTCCCAAAGTAACTACCTTTAATTCCACCAGACAACCCGTCATACGTTTGTTCCTCAATGTCGGATAGCAAAGTCGGAAAGCCAGCAATCGAGGAAAGTGTAACCGGGTATCAGTGATAACGAGTAGGCCAGTTCACCGGAAGGATTCTAATCGCAATAGCGTTATTAATGCAAGCAACCCAAATGTAGCTACTTATAGCATTGATAGTAAGGCAGGCATTAGTGCGAAAGCCTACGGCAATGTAATCTTGATGCTAAGCTTGACATTTTGCTGATAAGACGTATGTAAAACTACCTAGGTAGCTTTCCTAGCCTCTGAAGTAGAATCAGCTTACTTGACTTGAACATTTAACATCGGTAAAAGGAGGAAACCCTTTGAAGCAAGTCCTTTCGTGGATTTTAAGCGGGTGGAAGGGCTTCCTTGCCGACAACCCAGCGGTTGTTCCAGGCGAATTCCGTGATGGCTGTGCCTTCCACTCCCTTCTGAAGATAAACTCTGAGTACCGGCAGTGGAAGGGCGGCCACTCTCGAGCCAGGCACACTCGCCTGTGAAAAGCCCCCATCATACCAATTTCCACTCCCGTCCCAAGCCTTTTCTTTGATCGTGTTGTCTGGCGTACTGTAGTAGAGGCGTATACCGAAACCTTTGCCTTCGCCCCACGAGGTCACTCCCAACGACGCCCGTGGCACCATGGAGTGGAAGTGCAGCCCACCGTCATACCACCCTTTTCCATCCCATGCTTTCTCGACAATGTCAAGTTTTGAGGTTTGATAGTAGACACTGCAAGACAAAGGCTTCAAGTCAGAATAACACACTTGAGTGTCAAGGCGATGGGACATCACCGGATCGAATCGCTCCAGGTCGTCGCTGCGATTTTTGTGCCTGCCAGTGCGGCACCAAAGTTTGTCCCGACAGTCCATTTCCCGTCGTCCCCTGCGGATGAGTACATAAGCCAAAAGCTTGATGTGAGCTTTCCACCGGGCATGGAAAACTTACAGCACCATTCCTGAATTGTGTTATTCGGATCCTGACCATAAACGCGTATGTGGTTCTTGTGGAAAAAGACGGCCGATACCCCTGAATAAGGGGCCACTCCGTAATTGTTCGAGCTCAGATCCCCATCGTACTATCTCCAATATTATCACCGCATTATTAGTATCTTCTGCTTTCGCTGTGGCGACTTTCTCTCGCGAGTTTTTGTTCTGCACTCACCCATCCCTTGCCGCTGTCATACGCAGCCTCCTTCACAGCATTATTCGTTCCGAGGTAGTAGACTCGAATTGCCTTGAATTCATTGTTGATTGCGGCCAGAGGTGTGCCTATTTTCCCCGTCGCGATGATGTTGGACGAAGTGCCGCCAGTCCATTTGCCCTCGTACTGGACTTCACGGACCCCTCCTGCTACATCGACCTCATAGATGCGTAGGCTGTCGTCTTTTCGCACAGCTGCCACTCCGCAGGGATATTGGATCTCGTTGATAGTGGCAGACATTGTATCAGTCAAGAAATTTCGCTTAATAATACCAAGTCACGGCTAAACTCTGATGTAGAATCGTGGATAGAGTTCACTGCGGAGAAGAAGCGAGATGCGAGACTGTTCATCATAAGAGTTCAAGTAGGAAATTTTGTCATCAAAGGTGCCTCGCAATCACGATCATTGCAGTCACTGGTACTTAAAAGTTGGGTTGCATTGGGCACTCCTGTGCGTTATTCTGGCCTTGCCATTTGCTTTACAAGCAACCTCCCTCCTGCATCCTTGGACGCTGGACGTCGATCGAAGTCCACTGTCACGTAGCCTCGCCGAAGAGGCTATGCGCGCCAGCTATGCACAGGGGAGGGGGGGACAACGAATGGCCGCTGCGGTGTTCATGGGATTAATTTTACGTATCTATGACGAGATGCTGTTAATCCTCAGGCTTTCAGTGGTGCCAGATATATACGGCTTCGATAATCACAAACGAGTCAGCGTGTGGCATTATACTGGCAATGTGAGAGGGTGCAGGGCACTTATGGACTCTGATATATGTACGTAGCACGATGTCGACAGGCAGGAAGACTAACCTCCCTCGGGCATCATGAGCTCGAATCAGGAACTTGTAGTGTGAATGCGTTGCTACGTCCTTCAAAATCCTTTGTCTATTTGATCAAGGGAAAGATGGAAATCGTGTGGATATTTACATGCAGGCACGTGAAGGCGAGAGCACGGGCACACGACGCTTGAAACTTCAAGGCAGCGGCAATACGGACCCAAGGTGCAAAGATCTCATTGTGCGATCACTTCTTCAGACGTGAACTGTGTGACATGTCAACCGGTGTCACATTATTGGGAATTTTTTGTAGATAGATGATGGTGGAACAATAAATTGTGCCCGTTCTCGAGCTATACAATCTATATTTCGCTCATAGAAGACGGACGAGCAGAGTGCCTTGTGACGATGACAAATACGTACGGAAACCTCTGTCACCAGCAAGGGAAGATAGATCAAAAAGAAAGAAGCTGATAAGTTTACACGGCATGAGAAACATGTGAATCAAATGCGCATCCTTGAATCCGTCATGATGAGTTCGTGGTTTTCGCGTCCTCATTGGATGACAGTCAGCCAACATGAATTTGGCGGCACAGGGGTTCCGGAAGCAGGTATGATCGACAACGGAAGGCTGTGTTGGCACGTGATAACTTACATGGTAAGCTGGGCGTTTCAGGCTGCTGCTAATAATCGGTCATGAATTCAAGAGTCCAATACCGGGTATGAGCTGTCCCATTGTCTGTAAGGCGTTCGGCGGGGTGGAAGTCGCCGATGAGCCATTCGTCCTGTTGCGTACGGCCGAAGGGGCACATAATGTTAGGTAACTTGTTCTACGAATGCACGCCGAAGGCAATATTGGAGCTAGCCTCTTTTGGACATGCTGCCAGCGCAAACTGTGATGTGGAATCGCGACTGGGAAGGCATCTCTTAAGCAACTCTTTCCATAAGTCAGGGCACATGGAAGCTCAGAGGCATGCGATCTTATAACCCGATGCAACCCATGGTACACTTGTCATAATACCAATGAGGAAGGAGCAGGTCAGCCCCTACATGACACATTGATTGCACCGAGGTAGATCCAAGTGAGTAGAAAAAGATCCTGAGCTGAGAGAAATAGCGTGTAATCTGTTTCAGAATCGTCTTCTCGTGGGGCATTTAGGACCTCAAGTTTGGCCCTTGCGGGGGCGGACCTTGGCGTTTCCACGTATTTATCTCGCACTTCCAAGGAGAGTATTAGAGTCAAATCGCACTGACCTGTCCCATCAAATTTACAGGAAACAGAAACAATATCTTCCTCTGCGAGAGAGTGGCTTGGTCGCAGTAGTACGATCGTCAGGATTTGTCGACACGGCGTACTGGTCATACGTTCGTCGGTGGCAGGTTTAAAGCCGTCCATGTCGAGTTGCGATGAAACAGCACTGAGGGATGAGGCCTACAGTTACTGTACACTTGCCTTAAACCCCTCACTGCTGCAGCGTAACTTACAGTTTTCATGGGTCAAGTGCCCTCCATAGTATCGAAGCGTAAGAATAACCATAACGCTTATCAATGCACTCCCACGGTTGGTCCCTGTTTATGCGGGATAGCTGTACTCCAGGTTGGACCATACTGTACAGTACGCTCGAAGTACTGCGACTTGACTCGTTCAATTCGTCAGGCTTTCCCGGTCCCAATTCCGCTGCAGCCCATTTCGGAAACGACGACAGCGTGGATCGATCGTTTTACATTTTCCATTGCCTCAAATCTCATCAGAGGTCGATCCGACAATCGTGAACGCTCGCGTGGAACTGGGATGGATCCGGAAGAGTCAGGACGATAATTGCACTTCAAGACACGGCTCAAGAACTAATTGGAACATGAAAACGAGCCAGGAGTGCCGAGATCGAGATATCCGTAACCTCTTGTATTGTTTTACCTACCAATGGAGATCTTTCGCACCGCGCGGTGATGGACCGTGTGAGACTTATCTCCACAATCAACTTCGCCGCGCGATTCTTTCAGTGATAGCCGCGTGTGCAGCCGGCAACCAAGGATCTTGGATTCGTCCTCGGTGTTTATGTTCAGGGGCTGGTATCCGCGACTGTCAGCGGAGGATCTCCACACAGCCTAAACATTCGTCCCAACATGTATATTGCACAGGTGGACCTTGTGCCTGTCATCAGCGGGATGAACGCGGGAGCACGCTCGCTCTTGCTTGATCATTCGCCGAGTCGTTACTGGGAATGTCCTTGACACCTGTGTTCTTCGGATGTTTCTCCAAACTCTGATACAATCAGTTGACAGCCTTTCACGTAATGTTCATTATTTCAGGAGTGCGCAAGTACGGATGACCGTTCTGTAAGCGACGCCACTGAATCATGGCAGTGACGCGTGAGCTTCCTTCATCTCAATTTTATCCTAATGCCTGCTCTCAGTGCTTCCACCAGCACAGATGAAACTTCATCGTATAAAGTCATGGCTTTCCGCCTTATTGAAAATCAGATTGAAACCACTCATCAATTCACCTCAGGCTAGTTCCTGTTCCAGTCACTTCCCGTTCTCCATTCGTTTACGTTCACGTTACTGTGTCTATTTTATTTTCAGTCTTTCGATTCGCAAATCTGTCACTCATTCTGTCAAGATGGTTATGCTTCCGATCCTTGCGGCTGGCCTTTGGGCCTCGGCTACAATGGCTGGTCCATTGGGAGTCGACGAGCAAGCTGACCTTTCAACTTGTGCCAACGCAGATCTCACTCCCGATGAGCACAGGCTCTATGTGCGTCAGCAGCAGCAAAGGCCCACGCAGGCAAATGGAGGTACCATAAACCTACCGGTATCCTTTGCCTTCTGCTGCCCGCAGCCATCGGATTGCCCTTTTGTGAGTGGTAGAAATTTCGATACATAAGGGCATTCTCCCACTGACAGTAAATTAGGACGAAAAGCAAATGGGCAAGGACGAGACCGCCGTCATGAACGAGTTTTACAAGGAGGCTGGAATCAAATGGGTGCTCAAGAACTCGGACAAGCTTACCGACGACCCTCGATGCCAGGACCTTACGCTGGACAACAACAAGCAGCAGCTGGAGTCCTTGAAACAGGAAACTCGCCGTGGAGGCTCTGAGGAGCTTAATATTCTCTACCTTCCCTCGAACCAAGGCGCGGGTAAGAAGGGAGAATGTATAGCTCCCAAGCCTGGCAGCAGCCCTCCCCCCAAGGTGGGAAATATCGTCGATTCTTGCGTTGTGGCGATCGATACTCTTCCCGGACAGCGCGGCAACGGGGGCCGCGCAGCTCCTTCAAGTAATCAACAGGGTGCTAGAGGAGGCGCCAGAGGCTTCCCCGGCATCTTCCGCCGTCAAGAAGAACAAGGCGACGTCGACGTCGACGCCGCCAGCCAAGATATCACTTCAGTTCATGAAGCCGGTCACTGGCTCAGTCTTCCTCATGTGGGCCAAGGTAGCGGCCGCGGCGGATTTGTTGGTCGACGACAAGCCGGCCGCACGGGAAACGTCATGGAGCCTTCGCAAGTGTAAGTCCTTTAGCACACATGAAGTGGCAGATAATGGAATGAAAGCTAATCGGTTCTACTATTAGGGTCGGTGCCGGTATTAAATATTCATTCAACAGCGAACAAATCTCCTTCATGCGCGAGATGGCTCAGAAACGTATTCAAAAGGGAAACTCGACAAACGGCTTCGATGGAGGCAATGGACAGCGTGGCGGAAAGGGGGCAGGCGGTGGTAACTTCCCGGACATTGTTGGATTTCCTTCTACTCCGGAGTCGGGTCCGAGAGGAGCTCAGCGTGGACAAGGATCGGGAGGCAACAGAGTCACGCCCGGCGGGCCGCGTCTCCCCCAGGAACCAACAGAAGGCGCTGTTGCCCCAGGAGGACAACCGCCTCTGCCAGGAACTGGACAAAATCCTACCGCTGGTGTCCCGCGCGTTTCAAAGAAGGTTCAGATTGGCCCCCAAGGAATCAGCGGAGCTCAGGGTGTTCCTGGCCTGCCTGGACTGGACGGCTCTGATATCGATGTTCTTATTGCTGACGCAATTAACCTCGAATGAGAGGCATCGAAACAGCGATAAGCGCCAGCGATGAATTCCAAGCCATCAGAAGCAGAAGTACAGGTAGCAAGGGGCGTTGAACGAGATATTGGGCATCATCTTTGCACCATACGACATCGATGTTACAAGGCTATTTTGGGGTACTATCGCAGACGCCCTTGGTTTACTTGATAGACTAGCTGGGAATCTTAGTGCCCTGAACCAAATCCACAATATTACGTTCACCATACTTTCGGTCCAAACGTGCTACCATCTGAGATCGTCTTCAGTGTCGCTCGGGACGTGGCGTCAAGCGTTTGGAAGATGGCCACGTTACCCCACCACTGAGGCACCTGAATGCCAGGAAAGGTGATGGCAAAGAACGCTACAATAGTGGCAAGTATAAGACCAGCATCGAGAGCGGCGGCGGTCGTGTAGTTGTAAGTTATCCACCACCCATTCCATCGTCGACGTATCCATCGGTTAAAGACGAGGCCGACAACAGCCCAAGTAGAATAGCTCAGGGGGGTGCCGGGCGGCAACCATGCCATTGCACCGAGCATGACAGGAGCCTGAAAGTGGCGGAAGAAGCGGATATGCAGCACCTTGGAGAGCAAGTAAAGAAGGACTGGGAGACCGGCGCCAACGAGCCAGAACCAGTTAAGCTGGGAGTAGATTCCTCCTGATCCAAACATGCGATGTGGTCCAAGAACGCCCCAAACAATGGTAGACGAGAAGAACGCTCGTCCGTTCGGGCATGTAAAGTGGTCAGGCTGCATGTTTTCGCAAACACCGTTGATGTTGCCGAGCGCCCAGTTCATGACGGCAATCTGGACGAAGACCGCCCATATAGTGGCAATGACTTGACACCAGAAGGTCGTCTTTGGCGGTACCTTCATGTAATGTGCCAGCTTGAGATCACCACTGTACGTCTGCGCTTGCAAAAGAACGACTGTGCTGTAGACATTAAACATCATGACACCAACTGGTCGGCCCGGGATGACGAATCCGGCAAGAAATGGAGCGAGAATGTTCAGGCCCAACATAATGTTTGAGACGGCAAGGACCATGGTGACGGGAATGATGAAGAGCAGCGCCAGCAGGATGGAAACGAAAAATGCCCACCAGGGCAACTGCGACGGGTAGCCTTCCACAGTTCCAAGTCCCAAAGCCATCGAGACAACCAGTAGAGCGACGTACCACCAGTCTGGGGCATCGCTATATTTGTTCATCATCTTCATGTGGATGTCGTCCTCTTGGTTGCGCGCGGCTCGGAATCTATACCAGACCTCCTTGGCATGGAACAACCAGATGTGGACAGTCGCGGACGTCAGCGCCGCGAACGACAAGCCATAGTTGAGTGCTAGGGTTGGAGGCAGAAATAGGGGTGAGTAGGCCTTGTATTTCTTCTCATCAAACCGCATGTCCTCGCCAAGTATGCGGCTCGCGTTATAGTAGTTTTGCGTGTTGTCGTAGGTCTGGGCAGTGACTAACGGCAGGTAGTCGGAGTAAAGTGCCCCTGTGTGTACGATGCCAATAGTTGTGAGAATGACAAACACTAGTAGACCTACGAGAGTATTGATGTGTGAATGCGTTGGGGCCAGAAGTGGATCGCCCAGGAAAGCTGTAACGTATGTCCAGTCAAAGGTCATCGGCAGGATAGACAAGCCAGTGAAGCCGCCAAAAAGCTGGTTTACAATCGCGTTATCTGGTCGTATCCAAGTCGCAAAAGCGAAGATGGACAATCCACGAAACAAGACGCCGGGGATCCAGTAGTAGCAAAACATGGCTGCAGAAACTGCGGCGAACCAGCGATATCGGCTGATGCGCCAACCACCTGAATGAGTGCCATCACTCTTGCTTCGATCATGCAGGGCGTAGAAGAGAGAGGTGCTGGCGAATTGACGGGGCCAGATCATGGCAGCTGGCCAAACGAGGAAGCGGCGAAACAGGCCAGTAAGGCCGATTCCGATGAGCTGAGAGCTGAGTGTGAAGAGGAGTGCGAAACCCCATCCGAGGTTGACGTTATAAAAAGGCTTCCCTTGAAGGGCGACGAGAGCATCGGTGCTGTATGCCCCACCGATACTGACATTTGACATGAGTGTAATGACGACGTGTTCCTTGATGGTGAATGGTCCTGTGTTGAAAGTCCACTTGCAGCCAAAGGTTGTGAAGACGCGGGAGGGAACCACGCGGGCCCAAAGACAACCCACGGGATACGCCAGCAACTGAATGACGATCGGGGGCAGAGCAATTGCAGGGTTTCTGTGAAGGGTCAACTCGTGGTAACAGCGAGACGGTAATATCGCGATAATACCTCAGTGCCAAGAACATGTGCAGTCCGGTACCGATCGTAACAAAGAAGAGCCCAATGACCCAAGCCCGTATTGTGTTTGCTACCTCGCCACCATCGACATTACGTACGGCAGCCCGAACCTCCTCGTATGGCGAGTTCTCAGACGAAGGCTGATCGGCCTCGATGACGTTTCCAGGGCCATCTTGCTCGAGGGCGGTTTCGACAATGTCTGGCTTGACTGGCGGCACAAGTTGGCTTCGCCATTGGGTCAAGCGAATCTCGTTCAGTCTGCCCGAGCCGCGTGTAGATCCCATATGTTGACAATTTGGCATCCGTGCCGAGGTGGATGTACAAGATGGGTGGGCGGCAAGAAACATTGAACACAGCACCTAACTTAGATCACCAATGTGCCGACATGCGTGAATTTCTGTTGGGCCGGCTCGGTCCGTGTCGGATTCAGTCAGCAATGGACCAGTGGCAACGGATACGTCAGGACTTGGCTACTACAAATGCATGTGGCATCCACGACGGTCAGGCAAGGTACTCGGCAGCTTTCGGTTGTAACTACCTTGTAGTCTCATCACCGGTCCAAGTTCCAACGGCAGCCTTTAAAGTGACTACCTTGCTTTCTTAAAGAATTAGGACTACCTACAAATGCAAGTGGTGACTAGCTTATTAGCCTACGTACTGTCCGGTTGGTGTGCTGGGTCGGCCCCCACGTGCTGGCGTCGGATTGCACGATGAATGGATCTACCCTCCAAGATAAGTGGCTAACTTTGGCTTCTTCGACATATGGTTTTGGTTCCAAATGAATAAATCGATGTGCATCTGCTACAGCATATACTACCATGTCAAAATCGATATATCTATCTTTGCGCTGCTCTCCCTGCTGTCGTCCACATGCAGCGCCCATTGCACGCCGCCTCACCTCAATGTTGATGTTGCGTTTGAGACATTTGTGAGCTGAGCAACAATCAGAGCATGTGGGCAAAATTGCGCTGCCTGTTGAACCTTGTAAGGCAAATGTGAAACGTGCGAGTTGTCTCGGACTGCATGACGACTCCGGAGGATTCCAGTCGTCGGTCAGTTGCTTTATTGTCGCACCCTCGGGCCACAATATCTCAACATTCCGGCGACCGCTCGTTCGTGCCATTTGGAGCGATGCCCCTGCGCGCGTGTCTGAATCCAGAAATTTCCTGAATAACAACAGAGAAGAAAGGTTTTCTTCAACATTTGTGCACTCTCTCGGCGGTCACGGGTGCTGTCCGGCACGCTTGATCCATGCCTATGAGAGCGGTCAGTTACGATTGCATGCGACTCTGCGAACTGAAGATACACTCACATCGATGACCTTGTCATCAAGGTTTTGCTTCCGGCTGAGAATGCCGACGTTCGTAAAGTTGCTACCAGCAATGAGAGCGATGTCAGGAGTGTAGTCTTCCATTGGTGATAGTCAGATACCTTCTTTAACGCGGCGTAGGTTCTCCGTCCTTCACGTACCTTACACAACATACGTCAGCCCAGGGCAACCCTTAGTATTAGGGCCTTCGCGTTGGCCAGGGAAAGATACTCGAAGAGGGCCGGCAGTCCCATACTTTGCACCAACAGCGGTTGCTATGCCTCAAACTGCCTTAATATTACCATTCAGCTCGCAGCTGTTCTTAACGCTGACTGTCACATTGGCCTATCATCATGATTAGCAGCCAACCTATATACAATCGATCGTAAAAGATATCAAACCAACATTGAAGGCATATTCTAACGTGGTACACTTACAGCCGGGCATGGTGAAGGACGACTTAGTACCGGCAACCCGGTACCATCGACCAATGAAGGAATCCAGCTCGAAACCGCTATCATGAATTAGATAGAAGCATTTCCCGTCCCAGATCGCCGGCACAGCTGGGCTCGGCTTGTGCTTGGCCGCTATAACCTCACTAGGGGCAGCCAGCACAGTCGACGCAAGAACGCTGCACAAGACTGATCTACGCAAGATGAAGTTAGGCGTGCCGAAACGTGTGACTTGTGCTGTTTATTATGTATAGTGCTGAATATGTTGACTCTTCAATCTGACTTGGGCGGTGCGGTGGGTTCATATATAGTCGTCAACATCTAGACATCAACTTAAATTAGACGATGACAATTTCGTAGATAGCACACCATCACGGCCCTTTGGCCCTTTCGAGGTCTTCAAACCACAGTTGGAGATATCTTTGATGAGGAGCCGTAAGACGTGTGCGTGTCAAATGCTCTGCTTTCGGTATTCATGTAACCTGTATGAGTGAATCTGCGGCGTCCCAGGGTCAGAAACCGCCGTAGGCGATCGCTTGCGGCCTCTCGACCTTATTACAAATCGCTCATGCTCAACTTCCAGTTATAATGCCTGACATGAAAGTTCAACTGCGGAGTGGCTCGAAATGGACATGAGGAAGCACCATGTGCCGTGATAACGACCCATCAGATGCTAGACCTGCGCTTGTTCAGGAACTCGCCGCCTAGGCGCACCGTACACGGGAGTCTCAACTCGTCAATCCCGCTTTGGGACCGGCCCCGACGCAACTCTTAAGAGAGTTTCGTCATCGATTCTGCAAACGTAGGTTCTAGTCATACGGACCTCAAACGATCAGCTTTAGCAAAATCCTCTGTGCGGTTGCGCCAACCCTGCAATATCTTCAGTTCGAGAGTTTTGCGATGCTGTTACCTTAACTCGATTTAAGTGTGCCGAAGACCGGATTCTGTTATGTCAAGTATATTAGAGGTCGGATAACACAGGCGACGCTGTAGATTTCGTCCCAGTATCGCACAAATTATACGGATTCTCAAACTTGAGCCTTTCACTCATCGAAGAGAATGGACCCGAAAGCTACAAAAACAAGCTGAAGCAACTTTCACATTGACGTTCCAGCGCTTCCTAGAGGTCATCATTTTCGGTCCTCATAAGGCCCTCAAACCTGGGTGCTCCATAAATTTGACACAGACTTTGTATCTATGGTCAGCGCCCGCTTGCACGAGGTCGAAGTCTCCCCCGAGCATTGTACGAGAGCGAGAAAACGAGAAGCGCAGACCTAATAGAGGTAAGTTCGTTTGAGAACAAAGTGGTAACATAGTAGTATCTGCACACGGTTAATAATATAAGAGCGGAAATTCCTGATATGTTGATCGGAAAAGCATTGATAATAAGTCGATCTCTCTACTTAATCATACTGACATCGTCATGCGGCGTCAAAGCGTCCACTCTGAGCCTCCCTTCATTGTTGAACACCGCATTTATTGCTGTTGAGAACTAGGTAGATTCAGCGCGGTTCTGCACCAAGCTGAGAGTCTAAAACTTGATGCTACATGTACGCATTGAAGGCCAGGTCGAAAACGACGTGCAGAACGCGCGAGAAGTTGCAGCAAACAACGTTGACCACGATGCCTATATGACCGGACACAGCATCTGTAAGGTCACAATTGGTTGTTCGTCATACTGCATGATCTACATAGGTTCGACGATCTCAAGCGTCTCCCATGTTATTGCATTCATCATCAATCCGCAGGGGACATGCGACCATTATTATTCGGGCCGAGGCAAATGCAAGATAAGTCTATCCGTGGGCTACTGCTCCCAGCTCGTCAGCCTTGCCTTGTGTAAGTCTGAATATCAACCCACGACGCGTAACTTGCTTATGCTTGTCAAACTCTCGTCACTTGGTCGTCATCAGTAAGCCCCGCGCTTGACCGAAACTTGGGTCATTCTATGTTTCACAGTGCTTTCCCATACGCAAGCATCCGTCGCCAATCATATGGTTGGCAGCAGGGTGTACGCGGGTAGTCGCCTAGGGCCTAGGGTTACCAATCATTCGCAGTAGAAACTGTCTGACAACCGGAAGTACTCCCGGAAGACCCTTCAAGGAAACCACAACAACTCCTGCTATGATTCCTTTTCTCGGCGTCCTCGATTCTCCGCGAATGATACAACCAACCCGTGCAAAGTTGGAAGGTGAAACTGCCGCCATCTGAGCACGATACCCTCAAGAAATTACCATTAGGATGCAAACCTGCAGCTTGAAGTCTTCTTCGCTTATATGTTTCTTATTTTCCCGCTTGAGGCCTCCTATTGTCAACGTGAAGGGAAAGGGAGGGATTCGCTTTTCCTTTCCCCGACTGCCATTTTATCATGTCTGAGGCGTCCTTGTCTCACCTATGGTCGGCGATCGCTTGCTCTTGTCATCATTCATCCGATACGTAAGATTGCTTTTGAAGATTATCGACAGGGCAAGATGCTCAGAAGGTGAATCATTGTTGTCTTACGACCAGGAGTAATGTCTGCAGCGCTTCAATCTCTTGATTACGGGAAGCGCAACGCACCGCGAGGACAGGTACGTTTACACACCAGTCATTGCTTTCAAACAATGAAGCTGAAAAGCAGGTATTTTGAAGCCTAGCCGGTACGTAGGTAGGTGCTTCTTCGTCGAGTCTCTAGTATAAAACCTGCTACCCTTTCTTTGGGAGTCGTTGCAACCCTACGCCGCCTTTCAACTGGTTCTCTATTCAATACTCGTTTTCCGAACTATTCGCGCTATCGAACGGAAAAGATGAAGTTCTCTGCAGCCACCATTATGGGTCTTTTTTTCGGCCTAGTTGCGGCCCGGACCGTATTCGACAAGAGAAGTTCATGTCAGGCTTGCGGCGTCGGGCCTCTTAACGCTGGCGACGCGTGCTGCAGCGCCTCGGTAAGAACGCAAATGTCGATTGACTTGAAGAAAATAACTCATCGAATACTTCAGTGCTGGATTCAACATAAGAACAAGCACGGCGGTCACTGCAATGAAGATAAGTAGGTTATTCATCTTACACCTACGAAGGCACTGGTGCTGGTGCTGAATATATTCAGGGTGTGCGTTTGCAACTGAGCATGCTCTATTCTGTTCGAAGCAATAATTAGGTTGCGGCTCATCATGACATGGAGGAGCTGTTGCCTGACGCCTCGAATCATGCGATGCGATGGTCATATAGCTTTTCAACATAATGCGCGATGATCCTTGTGACGCTGGCCTGCATATGCGAGCTTCTCGCAAGTCGAAATTAACTTTGGCTCTGTATGAACCGCTGGCTTATCTCCTCGTGTACCATCAAATCGGCCGCTTCTGTTTCGTATGAACATCCATGAACTCCCACGCGCAAGGTTCCATGCCAAAAACCTTGGGAGCTGAGCCATGATACGCACCAGGTAATCTATCATTGTCCCATCGTTCGACTACTTTGCATTATGGACGGATGATCGAGCGCGTAATTGAGTTTCCTGACTGCACAGATGTGAAGTTCGAGACTCTTTTCGCATCACGTCAACAGCACCTCAGGCCTGGTTTCTTGTACCTGGGTTGTAGACTATGACCGATCACTGATTGCCGCGTTGAAGTGCTTCGTGCTCGATTGCAACTATGATTATGCGGCATCTTTAGACCATGAAAGCTCTGGACCTCGACGTCTGGCATGTTTGCTCGATCCTGGACCTGAATGGGGCTCGGAATTCGAAGAGCCAGATTTTTCATGTTTGGAGTTCCAAACGGTAATCATCGCTATTACCCGGAATGATCTTCGGCGCTGCATGGACGTGAAGTGTCGTTTTCCGCCGGGCCTTTCTTACGTACGCCTGCTCGTATGATTGCAGACTGCTCCGACCTCGCGAAAGGCGACTGGTCGAAGTGAGGTCTAGGCCCACTTCACCCGAGACCCTGATTTCAGTTTCACGGGTTTACCTTCTCTTTTCGTTGATAATCTCCTTGTGCCCTGCGTACGAATACAGCCTCACGGCATTTGGCAAACATACATGCAGAATTGCATCGTTGTCCTACACCGCTGTCAATACGAGGACAGTGCATATACAACTGCGCAACAGCGAAGAGTGTAGAACACGTACTTGGATAGTTAAATTTGCGTTTGCGCAGCATCTTCAACAACAATAGAACAGCTGTTGAAAACGGTATGTAAGGTAGAGTTTTCAGCGTGCCGTTTCTCATAGCAAACATTCTGGAAACACGTGGCCTGACATCAATCGTGTATTGACATACATCATGAGCGTTTCGTTTACATCCGTATCCAAGACTTTCCGGAGAATATCTCCGACTTCGTTGACGCCGAAAGCTCGGCCGAAGGGAGATTAGCCGAGACGCCCTGGGCTGTGAACATATCCCAGTCAATAATAGATGCCCTTCCGACTTTGGACTGAAGGATTTCTCGCGATTCAAAGTCCTGGTAGCTTAATACAGCACATACAATGCCCCGTCATAACGTTCAAGTTATAAGTGGCCTGAAATTTCGCCGCTGTTTCCTCTTGGCATGTTTTTACTATGAGGGGGTTGTGTGGGAACACTCAGTCTCCGTGAGGCTTTCGTGACGTTGAATAGCCTCTGGAATACATCCACGTGCAATCAATGAGTAAGGAGTAGTGTGGTGTTTGCGCGTTCGTGATCAAATGCTCCCAAAACACCGCCAGCCAAGACACTCTCCTGATTTCTCCTCGACCGACCTCCCGCTAAGAGTCAATTCGGCACGGCAGTTCACCCCTACCTCTTGATGCGTACTTCGCATACAGCTTGCAAGGAAATGGAGTATTCGAAAATCGATATTAAGATCTCCTTTGAGGAACTGCTCAACCTTGCCAAGAGATCGACGTACAGATTACCTCAACGCCTATCATCGGCGTGTTGGTTTCAATTTAAGCCGCGCGCGAGATAAGAGTCGTTGCATGAAAGAGTATGCCACTGAGATCATGACAGGAGCTGGTTCCAACGCGTCGGTAGTCTACCAGGGGCTCTTCATACACATGCGATCATGTTGATGTCTCAGCGCTGGCAGGGATCGTGCTGCCGACCGGCTCTTTATTACTGTATGGCCTTCGCTGTGCTCCATGGCCAACGCATTCTGGCATCTTGTCCGAGTAAGCGTAGCAAGGGCAGGTCTCCGCCAAGGCATCGGGCCGGCCCACGCCGTGCACTGTATTCTCGCCGAACTCATCCCGGGACCGGCGGTTAAGTTGCCCCGGGTCATTGGTTTCTGCCTCTGCGGCTAATGAGATGGAAATTAAGGCGAGTTGGCCGATTTCCGCAGGAAGTACACATTTGCGGGAACTTTAATAGAATGTAATCCGTTTCGTTGAGACCGGAGTGAAGGTAAAAAGAAGCCCCTGTGCGTTGAATTCAGAACACAGTTCATAGAGTAAAGTTATTAACTGTGCAGTAGGTAGATCAGCGGAGTGCAAGGGGCAGCGTGTGGGCCTGTCAAATCGCCCACATCAAACACCCGAATGGATAAGTTATGTCGAGACAGGTGATGGAGTATGGTTTCTGGAAACACCACCAAGTCACACAAGAGAAAGTTTGTGGGGTTGTAAATCACGCGATAACGGTATCACGCAATGAACTACTCAATTGACTTGGCAGTCCAGCCCCGGACAAAAGTATGGGTGCCCATGGTTAGTACGTACGTACGTGTCGCCAGCTCAGGCCCCTTGACTGGTGGCATGATAGAAACAGGAGTTTAGTGTCGTATAGTCGAAGATTCGGGGCATTAAATGACAACTCGATGAACGGAACGAATGATTGCTCGAACTCCGAGCCCACAGTAAGCAAGGTAACCTTGAAGACGCCCCGCTGCGGGAGGGCGGCTTTGTGAAGATCGTGGCCAAGCGTCGCCGGTGAACCATTATGATATCGCGGTCGAATGATGAGAGAGCCGATTTATATAAAGACAACAAAGTGGCCTTCCACATCCAGCCTCAGTCGACTCACATCATCATCACCGCCGAGGACTGCGAGTTCAGTCTGAGTCTACAACCATAGACCCAAGCCATATTCATCACAATGCCACACTCAACCGCCGATCTCTCCCCGCCGACGACGGGCGCAGTTCCGTCTAAGTCATGCCAAACCCACGTGGCCATAGTCGGTGCCGGCCCTCGGGGCACCAGTGCTCTGGAACGGCTCTGCGCTTCCGCAACCGAATTCCTCACCCCTGGTACGCGTGTCACGGTTCATGTCGTCGACCCGTCACCTCCAGGACCGGGAGTTGTTTGGCGCACTTCTCAGTCCCAGGAACTCCTGATGAACACTGTGACGTCGCAAGTCACCCTCTTCACAGACGACACCGTGGTCTGCTCCGGACCGATTCGTCACGGACCAAGCCTGTATGAATGGGCACAAGAAGCAGTGCCCGAACTTGGTCCTGACGACTACCCGACTCGTGCTCACTACGGACGCTACCTGGAGTGGGTTTACAACGAGGTTGTTCGCCAAGCACCTGCCGAAGTCGACGTCAAATGGCACTCAGCCCTCGGAGTCCGCTTGGAGGATGCTCATAACGGGCAGCAAGTTCTTACCCTCTCGGACGGCTCCAAGCTTCCTGGCCTTGCCGCCGTCATCCTCACCCAAGGACATCTGCCTCTTGCGCCAGATGCGCAACTTCAAGAGCTAACAGCGTACGCGCTGAAGAATGGACTTCGGCACTTCTCGCCATCTAACCCAGCTGATGTGGATCTGTCCCCCATCGCCCCTGGGGAACCGATTTTGCTTCGAGGACTTGGTCTCAACTTTTTCGACTACATGGCTCTCTTGACAACAGGTCGTGGTGGGCGCTTTACGAAGTCAGCGACAGGCCTCGTCTACCATCCATCAGGCAGAGAACCTCGGATGTATGCGGGTTCCCGCCGAGGGATCCCGTATCAAGCTCGAGGCGACAACAGCAAGGGCGCGTATGGCCGTCATCTTCCACTTGTCCTCACGGAGGATGTCATTGCCGACTTTCGTGAGCGCGCCAATACCCCAAATGCGCCCGACTTCTTGAGCGAGATCTGGCCTATTGTCTCCAAGGAGGTAGAGACGGTGTTTTATGAGGCCCTCCTCAAGCAGAGGGGTTCTCTCCCCCGGGACTTCCGCGCTCGGTTCCTAGCGACGCCGCATAAGGGCTTGGAAGAGTCCCAGCTGCTGGATGATCTGGATGTTCCTCAGTCTCAGCGCTGGTCATGGGACCGCATCTCCAAGCCGTATGAGGAGCAAAGCTTGGCTTCGCAGAATGCATGGAAGGAATGGATGCTCACTTATCTCCGAGAAGACGCTCAAGAAGCTCGACTCGGTAATGTTGATGGGCCCCTCAAGGCAGCTCTGGATGTTATGCGCGATCTCCGCAACGAGATTCGCCTCGTCGTGGATCACTCTGGTCTGTCTGGTACCTCGCGTTGCGATCATCTCGACCGTTGGTACACGCCATTGAATGCTTTTCTGTCTATTGGACCCCCGCGACAACGTATTGAGCAAATGATTGCGCTTATCGAGGCCGGGGTCCTCGATGTCATGGGTCCACGACTTCAAGTGCGCAGCGAAGATGGGGGTTGGTATGCCAGCTCACCCGACGTGCCCGGATCTTCGGTGCGGGTGACGACTCTTATAGAAGCTCGCCTGCCAGAGCCTAATCTCCGTCACACAGCTGACGAGCTTCTGGCCCACCTCATGAAGACGGGAGAGTGCCGGCCTCACGTCATTGATGGCTACGAGACAGGTGGGCTCGATGTGACACATAGCCCCTATCATGTTATTGACGCGCAGGGCCGTCCTCACGCCAGACGCTTTGCCATTGGCGTTCCAACCGAGGGCGTGCACTGGGTCACAGCCGCTGGAGCTCGTCCAGGTGTCAACTCGGTGACTCTATCCGATACGGATGCCGTGGCACGTGCTGCACTTGAGGTCGCGAGATCTGAGATTCAAGTTGCCGAAACATCCAAGATGGCCACCCAGGCCCAATCTAGCCCGCTCGCTTGGAAACGACCCAGCCGGCCTGTCGTCTCCAAGGAGAGTATGCAATGGGCCAAGACTGAGCGATTGCAGTTTGCATAATGCTCAACTGTCTCACACTGTATCTGGAGCTGGTGGTTTCGGTACTTGATTTCAGGTGACAACACGGTTATCGTTAATGCAGAATGAAGGACTTTTACGACCACTCGAGGAGAACACGCAAACAATCATCTTTTTGGATAGAACATAATCAAGGCGCACAGTACATAGAACTCATAATTCTTTGATTATTTCATAGTGATCATAAATCTTTGATTTTTTCCTATACTCTTTAACCTGAGTCTACTGAAAACTGCTTTGGGTAGTTGACACGCTTCTTCACATGCATTGACATGAGTTTTGGTTCCAATGTCATGCTAGTAGCTTATCTGATATCTATTATTCCCAGAACCTGTAAGGGAGGCATGATAATCCTACGCAAAGTTAGGCGGGGGTTGACGATTCTCCTAGTCACCTTATTAAGTAGTCTTCTCTTTTTGAACTGCCGTACATAGACCGATGTCAGGTAGAGCAAAGTTTCAGCTGATGCTTCGCGTCAATAGTTTCACTTTGGATCTGATTTTTTCCTTGCAGCTTTACATACATGTATCTTATGACGCTGAATGCTATGGACACAATCACGGCATCATATCGAAACTTCAAACGAGGTGCCTCCAATCCTATATACGGTAGATAGTGACATTGCTCAGCCATCGATCCATGAGGATTTCAAGTTTCATAGACACCTACGTATCAAAGCCTCTGACATCGTAGAGACGTTGCTCCTTGAGCTCGCGAACAGTCCTGGCACCCGCGTCCGTCATGACTTTAACGCCCTACTGTACGAAGTACCGTCAGAACGTCTCCGCTCGCCCAGAGACTTGCGAGCAGGGATGCCGCGGCCCCATAGTGGGGTTGTCCGGGGTTATGCGGCGCCGATCTTGGCGAGTGCCGAAGATTGATGGAGCCATTAGAGTGGAACCCCAGATCAGCTCAGGAAACCACAAGAGGATCGTCGTCCGAGACTCCGAGTCGTACCAAAGAATCCGCCGAGGACGAATGCCTACCTTTCGGCGTTGCTCCACTCCGGCGCTGTAGAAGACCTTACTAGAGCACATTTGCCGGTTATTTAATCCTTATTGCACCTTATCAACTGAGCAGTTTTCAGATATCACGCGCGGATCCGGGAAACATAAACCAGATTGTTATACAGTACACATACAATACAGTACCTATCTGAAGCGCCTTGGAAACTCATTGACTCAGGAAACAAAAGAAAAGAGATCAATCATGTCTCAAGGTTCGAGAATCGGCGAGTTGCACAACGAGCTCTTCCAGGAGGGTGTCAAGGTGCGGAGAGCTGTCCTCGGTAGCGAATATGTCGATCGCGCATTGCAAAACGCAACGCCCTTTACAATGCCCGGCCAGGAGCTCATCACTGAGTACGCGTGGGGCAATGTCTGGCAACGTCCCGGACTGGACCGGAAACAGCGCAGTCTATTGAGTGAGTCGTGCCTCGATTCGAGAAGCATGCCGCTTTTTCGGCAATTTCTGAGCTTCTAACCATGTCGGGGACCCAATTTGCCGGCGTACCATTGATGTGTACACTAAGGAGGAAGTCTTGCTTCCGAGCCGCAATGCTAACGATTTCCACAGCTATAGGTATGATCATTGCCCAAAAGGCATGGCTTGAGCTGGCACTACACACTCGCGGCGCTATCAACAACGGGGTGACGGAAGTGGAAATCAGGGAAGCTGTGCTGCATGCGACAGTTTACTGCGGAACTCCAGCTGGTGTGGAGGCCATGATGGTCACGGAAAAGACGATTAATGACATGATTGAAAAGGGCGAATATAAGCGACCAGAGGCGTAAACTGATATCAATTTCCACATGCCTTTCCCGTGAATACCCTGATTCATCTTGCCGTAATGACGATGTATTCATAAATCTCCACTGCATTCATCTAGAATAGTTGATAATCTTTATACTGCTATGGGATGAAAGTTAAGTGTCTTCAACTAAAAGCCCCAGGCGACGACTCAGCAGGACGTGTTCTTAGACCATGAGCGTACTCGAGCCCCGTAGACATAAAATAAAACGGGGATCGGTATCATGCCGACGCTTACGAAGCCGAGCACGCTGGATGCCCAGGCTACACCCAAGCCGTGATACATGTATGCTGCGAATAGGGGGAATCCAGCGGCAAAGAAACTACGAACAATCGTGTTTGCCCCGAGGGCACTGTTGGCGACATGTGAATACACATCTAGGATGTAGTTCATGCACTGAACAAACACCATGATAATCCCGATCCCAACAGGAAGACTCCCAATGACCATGCCAGGCCAAGGAATGTGTGGTGCCGAGGTCCATCCAAAGATGAAGAGTCCAATGGGGAGTAGAACGCTACCGACCATCATGAGCGGAAGGCGACCCTCTGGAATGGGTTCTTTGGCGATTGTGTGACTGTCCTCTCGCGCCATTGCCAATTGAGAGATCTTTGTCCGAGCTACAATCGCCAGAGAGCCAATGATGACACCCACAAGCATGCCAAGGAAAGGGAGAGAGGAGGGTCCAAGATCCCAATGACGCTGCTCGCGGAATATGATGGGGTATGATGCGAAGACCAGGTACAGGATACCATAGACGAATGCCTGGTAGATGGTCACGAGAACAAGAATGGGCTCCGTCCCAAGCAAGACTGAACGACCCGTCAGTACATCGTATCGCGGTGGTGAAACGCTTAGCTCGCATACCAAATGGCCTGACCAGGTATATCTGGACGAACCTCTTTAGGCCACCTCCCTGCTGGGAGTGGGTTTTCCCAGAGGTGGTCGACTTCTTCTTGGCCGTGTTATTAAGGAGCACCGGGGCGTACGTCTCTGGCAAGCCAAAATAGACGAGTAGCGTACAGCTTGCGCCCATGATGCAGCTCAACCAAGCCGTCCATCTCCAGCCGAGATCGCTCGCAGTGACGTAGTTTCCTATAACGGGAGCGATCAATGGACCGCCTAGGACCATGCCGATACATGTGGCCATGGCGATGGCGCGCTGCTCAGGGTTCCAGATGTCGACCAGACCACCCCCGAACAGAGCAATGGGCGCCACCGCTGCCATGCCGCACAGGAAACGCCCGACTAGAATCGTCTTGATGTCTTTACCAAGCGCTACTGGTAGGCAAAAGATGGTGAAAAGTGCCATACCCATGAGCATAGGGTAGCGACGGCCAGCATACTCGGAAACTGGGCTCCATATCGGGGGCCCGGCAGAATATCCCTAGAAAAGGAGATTGGTCACGGTGTTTGGTCAGTTTGACAATTATTTGACTATGAAGTAAGGATGCTGTGCGAAGGGGCCAAGAGCTTATCGGCGAATGGAAACTCACAGCGACAAAAAGGCTGACTCCCAGAGTGACTACCTCTGTGCCGACGCCAAACTCGTCCTTGATGGCCTGCGTCCCACTGCTAAAGATGCTGCTCGATATGGTGGCAACCAGATTCCCATAGATCCAGATCCACGTGAGGAAAATCTTGCGGGAGAGCGACCAATTCTGCGGGTTGGCCGGGTCGCGAGGATCTCGCCACGAGGGAGACGCGTCAGACGTGGACTCTGCCAGGTTCCGCTCGGCTGTATCCGTCTCCGAGCCGTCGGGAGACGGGTCGCCAGTATTATTGGGTGCCATTTGCGGAGACAACGGGGTCAAAGGTCGTGCTGCACTGGTGTTACAGAAGTACAGATGATGGACAGCACGAAGGGAAAGATGTGTAGCGCGAGTTACTGTAGGGCTGCTACCTCGTCCTGCACGGAGCCTTTGCAGACACGGCAAATGGCTTTCTCATCTTGTAACCATTGACGACGGGCAACTACTACTAGACTCCGCGGAGAAGACTGAGTGTTGCGGACCGGCGCCGGCGCCGGCCCCGTCGCCCCCGCGGCCCGGTGTTACAGAGACCCACCGTGCCCCTGGCCAACTCGCTGTCAACACAACATGAAGCTTCTTCTTTCCCTCGACCAATTGCAACCTCGTCAAAACTCGCCGGTCCCGTTCCTCGGAAGAAGACCGAATCCATCTTCTTCACGTGTCACTGCGAAGTGCATAGCGACAGAAAGTCCCGTTTGGACTGCAGTCGGGTCCCTTCAGACCGCGGCAAGCAGTCCCGCCTCATCCAGAATCCAGATGATCCCCATGCGCCGGCTGCTTCGGGCGAGGCGAATGTAAGCAATGTCAGATTGGCAATCAACCAATGCTGCGAGCCTGCCGATATCCCGAGACCTCTGAACAACTGGAACTATCGTGAGCGCTTACAAAGACCCCTTTGGCGATTTATCAAGGTTGTCGGAAAGAGAGCGTAGAATTTTCCGGGCCTGCGTTCTAGCCTCGTTCACAATGACGCTCGCATTGTCGACGCTTCGTACGAGTCCTACACCCGCGCCCACGTACGTGGCCAGCCTACCCTCTGGGCCCCATCCGGCATCACCAGTCTTGGCCGCCTCGTCGTGCAGCTCCTTGAGTTTCTCAAAGGGCACGCCGTCCTGATGATCAACCCAACTCTTATTTTTTAGCGTACGCGGGGAGAATGGCTCGGGCCACCCAAATGTCCCTCTAAGGTGGTTGTAGAGCTGGGTACGGACAGTATTGGCGGCGCCGTCGGTGGCTCGCACAACCTCGTTCTGGTAGCCCTTGCTGATGCGTGCCTCGTTTGATGCGAGAAAGCGCGTACCCATGGTGACGCCGGCCGCGCCAAGGGAAAGCGCAGCAGCAACGCCGCGGCCATCGACGATGCCGCCAGCGGCGATGAGAGGGATGCCGGTCCCGCGGAGAACGTCGGCGACTTCAGGGAGTAAGACCATGGTGCCTTGGCCGTCCAGGTGCCTTCCGTGACCGCCGGCCTCTGAGCCTTGTATAACAAGCACATCCGGCGGGGTCTTGCTGCGAGCTGCGTCAATGGCCTCGCTAAGGGTGCCGACCTGGATCCAGACCTGGGTTTCCCGGGATGCTTGGCGGACGGCTCGGGTCCATTCATCGAACTCAATCTGACCATGCCGGGGCGCAAAAAGCCAAACAGCGCAAGGCCGAAAGTTCTTGACAGCCGCGGCAGCAGCCTGGATGTCGCCGTTCCATGTCTGAAAGCCGACGCCGACGGGGAGGACTGACGGGCCAGCAGCTCGAGCGATGGAGCTGCTTTTCAAGAGATCAGTCGTTTTTTCGAGATCGCCGGCAAGATCTTCAGGCTTCAGTGTTGGTCCGATGAAGCCCAGACCTCCAGCCGAGGAAATGGCGACTGCAAGATTCGGTCCTGAAATGACGCGCATCGGGGCGCCGACAATCAAGGGCGACTTGAGCCATGTGAACCTCTTGGACAGGACACGCATTGCCTCCATGGTGGGCGGTGGAAGCGACAGAGGTACTGCAAACTTGAGTCGCACGATATGCTAAAGTAGACTGTAGCCCGAGTTGTGAGAAACGGTGCTGTTTGATTGAAGCTGCACAATACGGGGCGTGAAAAAGACAAGTTTCATTTTCGCAAGCGCTCTGCTGTTCGGTGTTGCGCCATGGCCTCTTGTAATCGACGTCGGACGGCAGTCGCGATGGGCCCGCCAAGCTCCTGCCACGGGGTCCACGACTCCACGGTGCCACACTGCCACCCTCGTGCTTTATTGTATGTACAGTACAGTTAACAGTACAGTGAGGTATGTATGCTGCTTGCGCCAAAGTTTGAGCCGCGGCTTTTCGGTTGTGACCTGTCTCTGATGGGGGCAAATCGGCAGAATTCAGATCGCCTGATACTCGGCAGTCGGTCTTAGGAGACATTTCATCTTGACACCACGACACTGCACATACACATGACATGATGACCCAAGACTCCATGGAAAGAAAGTCCGTTTCACAGCCGTGTTCATGCCGCTGTCTGACATTGTCAAGATTGACGTTGCGCGTTTTGGTTCTTCAGTACTTCGTAGCTCAGCTCGAGATTACACTACTAGGACTGATCGTTGATTCACTGCACCAAGCGGATGAAATTTATGCCATTGTCTATGTCGGACCTCGCGTCCATGGATCGGATCCGGACACCCTTCACGCCCGCCTCTGTTCATCAACAATTGACACAAGATGCCTTCGTGCGCGAGGTCCTCATGTTTGCTTACCTACTTCGATCGCACGAATACAGCAAAGGCCATCATGACTCTGCCGCTCTAGTCTATGTATGCTGCAAGACACGCATTTGCAACTCGAGATGCAGGTAAGCTGCCGAACGTCTGGTAGTCCGGCCCGTCTGCAGCTTTGCGTAAAAGAGCCCGTGTCTCTTTCCAATGTGAATGCGAAGGCTGATGCTCTTCTTTCATTGCGCACTTGAGTGTCGTTCAAAACACGACTGCAATATTCTCATTTCTTGAGAGTAGGACATGGCCGACAGCGCACCCGATGCAAGCTTCCCGTGGGTCGAGACCGGCCGCGGGTGTTATCGCCAACAGTTGGACAGTCTCGGCATACGATGGAGCAACTGGTACACGGACGATCTGAAGTGGCGACGCGCCCCGGTGAGCCTGGCGAGTTATTGCAAGATCAGATGCCCGACTTTTAGTCAGGAAGAGCTCGAACAGAGGTTGCGCAAAGCCTGGATCGCGTTGCGATACTACAACCCCGGCATCGCGAGTGGACTGGCTCGAGAAGAGGGTTGCGAGGCTCTGTATCGTACTTACAAGACGCCTACCGAGGACGAGCTGAGCCAATGGACATGGACGACCTTTCGAGTACACAACCACAAGACCGTCGATGTCTTGTGCCAAGAAGCCGGGCTCGACTTCCTGCCGGTGCTTAACTTCTGCCCGAGTCCAAATGGCGACAACGGCCGCGGAAGCGGTGGGGAGCTGCTCTTGATTTGCCACCACTTCTTCAATGATGGACGTGGCACCTTTTTGCTCTGGGACAGTTTCTTGAAGCTGCTGCAGAATCCTCAAGAAGTCGTATTCGAAGACCAGTCGCCGTATTTGCCTCCAGCTCGTGACCGTCTTCTTGGTCTTCCGGCGCGACCGACAGTGCCTGCGTTTACCAAAGCGGTCAATGCTGTTGGCAGTGCATTCACGTCCCAGCCCGTTGCTTTGCCATTGCAGACGGACAGCAACAAGGTTAGACAGGGCAATGTCACAATGCGGCACGCAATGACCAGGGAGCAAACCTCGGCGTTAGTTGCAGCTTGCCGTGCACGCGGCATCACCGTGACTGCGGCCTTTCGAGCTGCCCACATGCTGAGCTGCCAGGCGGCTTGGAACCGATCTTGTCAGGAGCCCCGAGACCAGTACATGTCTTTTGAGATGTTCGACACCCGACCTTGGTTTCGCGAGCCTTTCAATCCTCGACGCAATTTCGGCACCGACTACCACGGCCTCGTTCCCTGCAAGTTTAACCTTGGAAACGGAAAGTCCTTTGATGTGCTTGCGAACGAAGTTGATGCATGGTTGAAGAGTGTCCGTCAAGAGTACGAGGCCGATCCTGCAGGCCAGGATGCGATCCTGTTCGTAACTCAGTCTTTGCTTGGCGGAGCGACTCCTGATCCGCTGCCGCCTTGTACTCCGATCTTTGGCAGCTACGGTATCATCGACGGTCATTTCATGGATCGAGTGTATGGCGACGAGATTTTTGTCGATGACGTGTGGAGCGGTGTTCCGTGCAACTCGGGGTCAATCAATGGCAGCTGGATTTGGACTTTTGATGGCTGCTTCAACATTATTTTCACATACAATGCAGCGTACTATAGTACATCCATGTTTGAGCAATTAATATCGGAAACGGTGAGGAAATTGTCGGAAGGCTTGGGGATCATGTGAGGCAGTGCTCTGAGGATATAATGTGCTCGACGTGAGCACTCTCAAGGCGCGCTGCGAACGAATCTCCACTCCAAGCACACTTCTGCTGGAACAAAGGGATTGCAGTAACTTACATGGCGTATGAGCTCGGGGATCGGATTAGCTGATCCTGTGCTGGTGAACAATAAACAGGATGTCTGCAGTGTCGTGTGACTCGTGTCGCTACCCTAACCTTGAAGAGGGCTCATTGGCTTACAGCGCAACGTACCTCCTTGATAGAAGTTCAGACACAAGATGGTCTCTCGTGTGCGATTTCTCCTATCAAGCGACGCAGCTGAATTCTGCCGACGAAACTGAGAGCACCGATTGCATCAATCACACAATTTCACATGTTGGATCTTGACGAAGACCACTCCCGCAACATCCAGTAGCCCTACAGTGCACGTCCTGGATTGCATAACCCCAACCGCAATCGACTGACTCGGACATACTTTAGACCGAACCTCCGGTGCAGCGCAAAAGCGCCTATCGATAAGCCATGGAGCTGTCACTGTCACCCCGCGCTTCTGCTACACTCCTGGACCGAGCCTCACCTTTCAACGACTCTCATCTCTGACTCTGCACATTTCGCAATTAGCCCTTCTCTGAACCCGTTTATCTCGATCCTGTTCGTCAAGAGTCTGTAGCGATCGCGCCTTAGCACTAGCACCATGTCGGACGACGAAGATTTCATGCAGGAATCGGATGAGGAACAGTGAGTGCAGCGACAGTCAATCTCCAAGGCTCACCTTCTCATCGGCGTTTCACAGGTACGACTTTGAGTACGAAGAAGACGACGACGAAGACTCTGGAGATGTCGACATCGAGAACAAATACTACAACGCGAAGCAGCTGAAGCTCACCGACCCCAACGACGCCATTGCCGAGTTCCTAGGCATACCCCCGCTAGAGCAAGACAAGGGGGAATGGGGCTTCAAGGGCCTGAAGCAGGCTATCAAGCTTGAGTTCAAGCTCGGGCAATATGATAATGTCAGTAACAAATCATTTCCTGGCTCTCAATGATCTGGTTTTGCTAATACACCCGGTAAAGGCTGCCAATCATTTCGCCGAGCTTCTCACCTACGTCAAGTCAGCCGTCACACGAAACTATTCGGAAAAGTCTATAAATAACATGCTCGACTACATCGAAAAGGGAGCCGATCGTCCCGATGCCGTCAAGAGCATGGAAAAGTTTTACTCCCTCACCCTTCAGAGCTTTCAGAGCACCAACAATGAGCGGTTGTGGCTCAAGACCAACATTAAACTCGCAAAGCTACTGCTCGATCGCAAAGAGTACGGCGCAGTGACTAAGAAGTTGCGCGAGCTGCATAAGGCCTGCCAAAAACCAGACGGTTCCGATGATCCCAGCAAGGGCACCTACTCGCTCGAAATTTACGCGCTCGAAATCCAAATGCTTGCTGAGACCAAGAACAACAAGCAGCTCAAAGCCCTCTACCAGCGAGCCCTCAAAGTCAAATCCGCAGTGCCTCATCCTCGCATCATGGGCATCATCCGGGAGTGTGGAGGGAAGATGCACATGAGCGAAGAGAACTGGAACGAGGCTCAAAGCGACTTCTTCGAGTCCTTCCGCAACTACGACGAGGCCGGCTCCCTACAGCGGATTCAAGTCCTCAAATACCTCCTCCTCAGCACCATGCTCATGAAGTCCAACATCAATCCCTTTGATTCGCAGGAAACCAAGCCCTACAAATCGGACCCTCGAATCTCCGCAATGACCGAGCTCGTGGATGCCTACCAACGCGATGATGTTCACGCATACGAAAGGGTGCTCAAGGGCAACCAGGATATTCTCGATGATCCCTTCATTGCTGAAAACATTGACGAGGTCACCCGAAACATGCGAACAAAGGGTGTTGTCAAGCTCATTGCACCCTACACGCGGATGAAGCTATCCTGGATTGCAAAACAGCTCAAAATCTCTGAGCCAGAGGTGCAAGACATCTTGAGCTTTCTCATCATTGATGGTAAGATCAACGGAACCTTGAATCAACAGCAAGGAGTCCTCGAGATCGAATCGGATGCCGACGCTGAGCGCATAGAGGCCATGCGAAGCCTGACGACCTCTATCGCAGACTTGTTTGCGACAGTGTTCAAGGACGGCGATGGCTTTCGTACCGTCGAAATTGCCGCGCCGATGGACGAGCCCTCTCTCGACAGCATACAGGGTGCTGCTTTGAGAAAGGCCACACGGCTTCGCGAGACTCAGCAGCAGCAAAGGGCGAGGAAAGACAAGACATCAACACTGGCGTGGCCTTGATATTGGCAAGCAGCGTACAGTAATGTGCGGTGATTCGTCCCGAAAACCGGCTGTCGTTATTTGCTGTCCGCAGAAGACGACCCAGAAGCCCGTCCTTGATGCACTGTCGTCAATTCCGCAATTGACATCCTTGGGCTCGACGACGACGACAAACTGTGCACCTACGGTATGCAGTGCAGTATCTCTCAATCGACGACAGGTCCCAGGGCTCAGATCCGATTTGTCCCAACGGACAAATTCCGCTTCTATGGGTCACAAGTAGTGAATCGGCAAAGATCCTAGCTGGATGGTTTACCGGAAAATGGCATCGGGCCGAGGGAGACAAACGCGGCACTTGCCTAGGAAATGAAGCTCGATATGCGGACCACGCATGCTTGCCGCAATACACTGTGCTGTGCGCTTCCTTGCATGCAGAGCATGGTGGCTGTTGGCGCTGGCTGGCTCGCACAGCGGCATGCTGCCCTGGTCTGGGTACATAGGATGGCATTGAGGCATTGGCAAGGCAGCGCCAGCGTTGAATCAAGATTTGATACCTGTGCTCTCCTATCTCGTTCTTGTACGTACTGAGTCGCCGCCCCTCCCGCTCGGAACTGGATTGTCACCTGCAGCAGGCGTTGTACCACATCAAATATCTGCGCATATGGAGATGCGGGGAGCCAATGCACACCTCGGCGCGAATCATCCAGGCTCCTCTCTTTTTCCTGCCCGTACGCATCGGCCAGAGCAACGTACGATGTCGCCACGGACGAGATGCATATGTCGTACGCGGGCGAGAAGAGAGCAGAACCGGGGCCTGGGCCGGATCATGAGCTCGGCCACTCGCACACAGCTTGAGTACCTGCAGCCAGAGTGATGGACAGCTGCGTACGGGATAACACATGGACAAGTAGATGACGTGACTTACCAAAGACGAGGCCACGGGCAGGAAGAAGAGTACCAATACCGAGCCCCAAGCCACGAATCCGTGAAAGTGGGCCGTGCAACGCGAGGAACTGCTCCAAGGCCGGCTTGCAGCGTCGCAATATGGCCGGCTGTACGGGATACCGATGGTGGAGAGGGATGGGATAGGTTCCCCAGGTCTCTTTGCCTCAAGCTGCCATATGCCAGCCCTGCCAGCACCCGATCGACGGCCCACTCTGCCACTGACTACTGATAGGAGAGGGGTGGAGAGCGGCGGTCACTGTCGGTGAAGGCAACGGCAACGGGCAGCCTGCCGTGACGCGCGCAAACCGGACACGGAAGCTGGGGAAGGGCCAACTGCGCCTAGCCGAGCCGTCGCGAAACGACGCAGGGACGTAGGTAAGTTACGTACAGTACATACAGTACTGTAAACCACGGGCAACGGGATGGAAGCGGCCGAACTTCTTGCCATGCCTCGCCCGTGAGGATCGACTTTGGGGCCCCAATGGGAGCCTGGCTGTCTGCGATTAGAGAAGGAAGACAAGAAGAAAAAAATGAAAATGAAAATGACTGGTCCCGCCCGTCGCGCGTGTCTGCAGGTTCGCAGTGGCATCTCGTGCCAGTGGGCTACCCGATCCGTCGCGCACGTCCAAGCGAGGGATGTGATGTGATGAATGGGACGGAACCGACGCGAGTCGATTTACATCAGGGGAGGGGCTGCCCCGAGAAAGACGGAGAGAGAGACTCAGATAGACGGCCGGGGATGAGGCGGCAAGGAAGGTCAGAAAGATGGAGGGCATCGTGCCGCAGGACGGATGGAGCTGGTGGATGGGCCGTCTTGCCGTCGTCGACACAAGCTTGAGCCACGGGCAAGGTCGGCTCGTGCCCTGCCAGAGCGGCCTGCATCCCGAGAGGAGGTGAGTTCAGTTACGTACTGTACCAAGCACAGCTCAAAAGCCAACCCTAGACACGAATGAACTACCTTGCTACAGTATACAGTATTTGCAATATCGTGACATCCGTATCTTGGCGTCCTTGCGTGGTCACTGACCATTGTCGTACACGTGCTCCGGTGGCTGCATTGGCTTTCAAGCTGGAGTGAAATAAAGGGGGGATGAGCACCAAGGAAGTTTCGCCGGGTGCCGGACAAGAGTTGGATCGCCCTTGGCGCATCCCTCATCAGCCATGATTCGTGGCTTCAGTGCCTTGCGTGACGTCCTGAGTCGTAAGTTAGTTGCGGCACATGGACCGCGACGCCGCCGCCGCCGCCACCTCCCGAAAGTCGTGCTGTCCTTCCGCATAGCTGGGCTCGGTGCGATGGAGGGGGGAGACGCTTAGCCTGGCACAACATGATCTGGGAACCCCCCAGGTCACAGGTGCTCGATGTAACAATGAATATGTACATACTGTAGATGCCCATCCGTCATGCACGGCATGGACAGTGACTTGCTGTTCGAGGCGATAAGTCACAGTTTCCGGTACATACAGAAAGCACTCCGCGCACTCCGATCCCCAAGAACCCGTCCAAGGGCGCTAATGTGGGAAGGCAAGGAAGCAAGGCGGAAAATCGGGCGCAAAGGTTATTGGTTCACTATACGAAGTCAGAATCGCAGATAGAAAAGTGCTGACGTCCCAGACACATGCTGATGACACAGGGCGTAGGGCCGAAAAGACCGGGCAATCATTGAGGGAGGTCCAGTGGTCAAAAACTCACCTAACCGGTCAGTGTGGGCGCGTCAGGTTATCGGTGACGAGCAGCACATGCCAATATTCCGGGGTCTCATCGATCAAGAGTCTTCCAACTTCGCAAGAGGCCGTGCCGTGTCGCGCCGCGCATATCTCATTCCTCTTCGTGAAAAGAAAGAAGGGCTCGTGCTGGATAAGGGCAGCTTTCCGGGGTGGATTGTCTGTCCCCTCGCGCCCTCGCTTACAGGACGACTCGCCGCTCTCATAGCATCGGTAAACGGCCGGCGCTCTCCAGCGTCGACTAAATGCTGTACTGCAATCTAATCAGCTCGGCTACTTCTTACCGGTTCGAGTGATCGCATCCCGTCTAAGCAAGGTTATGTCATTGTTGGAGGAGCGCTTCAAACAGGTCATCTATGATGTGACGGGCCCGCCGCGGAGGGCACGCGAGCTGCGAGGGCAGGAGGGTAAGGCATACAATACTTACATCTCGTAGGCCTTCCCAGTTACTCTCATGTATCGTACAGTGCGGCATGACACCCAGAGGAACCTGGGGCTCAAGCCCGTCGACGACCAAGGTCGACGGGACCGGTTGGGATGTGACTTGTCGATCCCGTCCGCATCTCGCGAGCTCCGAAAACCCCCGTAGACCGACTACGTACAGTGCCCGTCAACACTGCAGAGACAAGGCAAGATCAATTCTCGGTGTGCCAAGACTTCGACGTGATTGCCCCTTGGGAAGCTCTGATCCAAAGCCATGTGTTCGACGGTGAAGCACAGTCCAGTAAGCATGTGCGATGGGCAATGATATGGTAACCAAAGACTTCACGACAAGAGTTGAAGAGACTGGCGTTTCGGCAGAGTCATGCACGCAGTGTCGTAGTGCATGAGCGTGGCACCGCATGGGAACAGGGAACGCCTCGTCTGCCTTCTGAACCAAGATGAAATCCTTCGCTCTGCTTCGCAGGTCATCAATCAGGGCGCGTGGTTGGCTTCTCCTGGACGTGCTTGGTATGACGGATAGCTGCTTCCTCTCGGCAGAATGAACGGTCGAACAGTTTCTTACCTTGCGCTTCAATTTCGAAGAAGCAGACGAAGATTGCTGCTGATGCGGCAGTCCAAAATCTCTCAATCAGCCTGCAGAGGACCTTGCGCACAGTAGAAAACCAGCGTAAGGACATGTCTCCAACACTTCGGCACGTCCAGTAAGAAAACACAAAAGCGGGATTGCAGACTTTGCTTGTGCTGACCCCGAGTGCCGAGAAGAAGAATTCCACGAAGCTTGTCGTTCGATCGATGCGATCCAGCCCGTCTTGCTCATATCTTCAAACTCTCGAATGTTTTTATGTCAGACGCTATAGCTCAAGACGTCACGTCACCGGCCGCTCGGTAGCTGGACAGAAGGCTCCTTGGGACATATTCCCCCAGGTTGCAGTCCGCAGATGTACGGGGCACTGTAACCGTGGAAATCTGGCACTTGTGTGAGTCTGCTTGCATATCCGCACGTACATGACGGGTCTGCCATGCCAATGTACCCAGGTGTTTGCGCCCCTAAGTCCTGGCGGTCTTCAATCTTGGTCATAATACAAAGCAGGCATATACAGTACACTAAGTACTTTGTGCCAATACGCATGGGTCGCTGCAGGTTGTATCATCGGGTAACGCGCACAGTCTTCCATGGTTTCCAAAGCATCGAGTGGCGTGCTGTGTCCATCACACATGCGAAGTACGAAGTGAAGCCAGGCAGTTCAACATGATTGACATCGCCGGGGACACCTTACCATACTTCGCAAATGTGGTCGCTCATTAACGCCGCATCCGTCGGCGATCTGACTGGCCTGGTCAGTGTGCTATTTTTCGTCCCTTTATGTCCAGATCTCCGGTCGCCGACTGTGCAGCACCTTGTCGGTCCCATGAGGAAGTGAGATAGGCGATTTTTGATAATCCATGTACGTAGAACTCGGAAGGCTATACTGTCTCAATACTTTGTTAAATTGTCTGCTGCGCAGAGAGTCACCTGGTTTGCTCGGTGATGCGCGCCAGCATAATCAAGTCGGGTGGCTTCTATCGTGTAGCAAGCTTCGGTGGCCTCGGGTGTGCCCGGCTATTCACGAGGCAGCCCTGCAGCGAAAGCGGATTTTGCTGCAAAGACGCACGAGGTCATCTGTGTGAAGCTCGACCATGGGTCGACCGTGGCCCGATGCTGCCACGGTCAGCCCTTGGACTTTGCGACCCCTGATTCGACAGCCAGCGCTAGCCTCCACGATCGTGACTCTTTCGCTTTTCGCTTCCGCCTCCATCTTGTCAGCCCCTGTCCATAGTGTCGCCGACCAGCGAATCAGCAACCGCTCGGTCGAGTGTTCCCATGCTCATGCGTGATGTCGAAGCCCGCTGCTCACCTCACACTGGCTCGTCAGCAAGTGCTCGATTGTGTGCTCGAACCAGCCAAAGCTTAACGAGCCAAGAGGGACTGGAAGGTCAAAAATCCGCACCTTGTTGGTGACAGGCCTGTTCAGCAGTTCATAAAAGGTGTGGGGGAGTGTCAGTGTGTCGGGACGAAGGGCTTGCACTTTGAACAGAGCATTCGAAGTTCACGAAGCAGTAAAGAGGCAAGGCCCGCTTAGGACTGTATTGTGTGATGTGCTGCCGCCGTGGTTGGTTTGTAAGTTAAGAGGCTAAGAGCCAGGGAGGGATGAAGCCAGGAGCTGGTGGACGGGCGGGCCGCGGGCTGGGCCGTCCCATGAGCTTTTGCCGCCCCTTCCCGGCTTGCATTGATGCCGTATGTAGAAAGTAACTCTCCAAACCATGTCAAGGCTAACGAGCATCTGAAGGCCGGGAGGGCGCAGTAGGGGGCAATGCCGTGACGAGGTCTTCGGGCTCAGCGGGGATCGAGTCTTCCTGTGGTAAGCACTTCTGGCTGGGGTTCTTTGGAAATTTCTTGATGACGCTGCTATTGTATGTTACTTGACAAGCAAGCACAAGTCACGCGCAGGCCCTTACGTGCCCGATGGTCGTTGTTCCCAAACAGCTGCCCCGGTTCGATGGCATTTTGACTCGTGTGTGCCCTACCAAGGATGGCCATCAAAGGCCGCTTCCCCAAAAGGGGGTTGAGTGGCCATTGAGAATTGTTGATGATGAGATGTTCCAACACAATTCAGATCCCCTGCCGACAGACATGACCGACCGGTCAGCAAGCAGCGAATGAGATGGGCCAGCCAGCCTAATGCGCGAGCCGGCTCCTGAGCCAGACTACCCAGATGTCATGACGGTGTATAGCAATTATCCTTGATCAATACGCTCTGTCGTTGCTGGATACTGCCGCTCGACTCAGGAATGTGCAGGTCCCCTTTTCTCAAGCCTGGACAGAGCACGCCTGTCGACATGCAGGCTTCTTCACGCGAGCCAGGTGCAGAGCGTAGACAGGGGAGGCGAATTTTCCAGTGCGTATGTACGCCCAAAGCACACGGCTGAAGGCGACCCGGGTTCGCGCGTCCCATGAAGTCGCCTGGAAAGATGTCGTAAGTTAACTCACAATACTTGGAGGAGGGAAAGGCAATGTGCTCGATTCCTCGACTCAATGGGTTCTGTACAAAGTATATTAGTAGCTTAACTTGGTCATAAGTAGTGTACTTTGTACGGCCGGATATCCAATGCGACGCTGCTTCAAGCTGCCCGTTGAAGGAACCATTCATCAGTGCCTGTCGGGCGAGGCAATTAATTTGTACGGATCGTAGCCGAAAGGCACCTTTGGCTTTACATTCGAGGGCGGCCGATTGCTGCTTATGCCGGCCGATGTGACAGATGCTATCCGGGACCTGCTGCCAGGGCCTCGTTCTCTCTTGGCTCTTGCTTTGCCATTCGACTCACAAGGCTTGTCTCTCCTCGATTCTCATGCTATCGTGGAGGACCGGCTGGTTTCCCGTTCGTTGTTCCTAATCGCTCGAGGCCTGGGTTCTGGAACAAGATTGCGGACCGAGAGAATTGGGTGCCGCCCTCCGCCACGGCGTCGATCTGTCGCACTCGGCCGTGGCTGTTTGTCACGCCGAATCATGGTTGCATATTCGGCCGCTAGCATCAGAGATCTCGCTCTGCTTCGTTAGCTAATGCATCAGCGCGATGCTCCCCCTCACGGCCGCAGCCACAGTCGACCACCCATGCCACCCTTACCCTGGCGGCCGCCGAGTGCCTCGCATGGCACCTCCCTGTCTTCCCAGTCTCAAGAAGGCGATGGGCCACTAAGTCGTAGACTAGAGCAGGGAAGCAATGGCAGGCGCAGAAGTAGCATCGCAGGGTGGGTCACCCGCCGCAGCTTGAGTTATTCAGTGTTTGCAGGTGCCTCGGTCTCTATCTCAGCTCCGGTGTAAGCTCCGTCGCCAGCGTTGCTGAGGTTCCTTGGTGTCCTCTTCCTTGTCTGACAGGCACAGTGCGTAGCAGGGGCTCTCGAGTTATTGACAGACTGAGGATGAGCGTCAGAAACTCAAGCATACCACTAACAGTGTGCGGATCTGCATTTCCTGGGGTTTCCCCAAACGGTCATGTCCATTGTCCATCATCCAGCCTCGCAAAACCCACTGTACGCTCGTTTTGTCGTTCTCTTTTCCGAAAATCAGAGTGTGACAAGGAGCAATCACAGTTTCTCATGGCAACGCCTCGCTCGCCAGGGCTATTGATTCACAGACAACGCAAAGCACCGAGTACGCTGGGGTAAGGTAACAAGAGACAACGCGGAAAGGGGAAAGAGAAGAGAAATAGCATTTATACGAGCAAGCCAAGCCTGTCGGGAACAAGAGGCAAACTGGCAAAGTGAGAATTCTGATTGCAACAGACAACATTGAACTAAATTGAATTCCTTGGCCTTGCGTGGATGAAAGTGCAAATACAGTAGACATGTAATGAAATCAAGCAGAGGCCAAAGGAACTCACCTATCGCGATTGCTTCAGCCATTACGGCCAGCGCGAGCTAATGGTCGTATGCTCGATGCGCACCCGAATCCCGACCAGCATTGCGTCTTGAGTCTGGCGTATTCGCCAGCCATATTGGCTGAAAGCCGGAGCAGAGGCGTCTTGAAGCGCAGGGTCTCCATCTGCAGGCGTCGGCATCAGCATCGGCAGCGACATTGAGAGCAGGGCAACATCTTGTTCGCTGCCTTGCGCTTTCTCACTTCGCACACGCGGGTAATTCTTGATTGCCTGATCTGTGGTGTGCATAAGTTGGTATTTTCCCGGCCCTCTCGACTTTTTCCTCCCCCCATCATCCATGCTCCCCCCCCCTCCTCGGCTCCTTCCTGTCTCCTTCCCTCGCTCCTGCCTGACATTTTCTTGCCCGTCTGTCACTACTTTACTCGTCTCGTTGTCTTTTCAACCTCCAAAGTCCCTCCCCTTCCTGCTTTCTGTATCTCGGTAAACTTTCTTCAGCTCACCTCATCTCCCGTGTCCCGTCTATCGAACTTCATTGGTGAACAAGGACCAACGATAGCAGAAGGTCAGGACTCAGACCGCTGTCGGCAAGCAACGACGAACAACAAGAGCGAGAGGCATGTTTCATCCTCAGCCAACGCCATTGGCATCTTCTTCGTACTTTGTGCCGGGCTCGCAGTCAAATGGCATTGGCCTTGCTCTAGGCTTTGGCATCCCTCCGCCTCCAGTAAGGAATAAAGCGAAAAGGACGGCGAGAAGCGAGGCGACGACAGCGGCAGCGGCGGCCGTAGCGGCGGCGGCAGGGGCAGCAACGGCAGCGACAGCAGCAGCCAGCGCAGGAGAAGCAGGAATAGCAGCGGGTCCAATTCCAGCTGGAGGTTTACAGGGCCCTGGCTCGGGCCCCGCTGGCTTGAGCCCTACCACTGCTCTTCATCCTGCTCCTCGCAGATCAGGGACGTCCATTTCGACAACCAGCAGCAGCCGCGGTAGCGGTAGCAACTGCATCAGCGGCAGTAGCAACAGCAGTAGTAGTCCCAACGGCGGCATCAGCAGCAGCAGTCCGCCAGGCTCAGGCCACAGCCAAGCAGCTCCTGCTCCTCCTTCACTCGCAGCTCCTCCATCTCAAGCTCAGGTCCAAAGTGCCGGGTCCGCTGGTGACGCGGGCCTGTGCTACCTCTTCGGCCCCGGCTCCAGCGCCATCTCGTCGGCCAGCTCCAGTCGTCGTCAATCATCGTCGCCATTCCAATACCGCCATACCTATTTCTCCCAGCAACATACGCTGCGGCCCCGGCATCACCACTTCACCTTACTTGCTGCCCCTGCCATCACGACGACTACCGCTGCCGCCATGGACGATCAGACCAGCAATCGCCATGATGTGGCCGCACAGCAAGAGGCCGCTCGCGATTACCAGCCCATTCTCGAGGTGAGTGAGCTCCCGTGTCAATCGGCCATGGCCTGTTTTCATTCCCTTCCACCGCTCTCCGCTTCGGCCCCGTCCCGCGCCTCGACGTCTGACGCTGACCTGACCCTTTCCCATAGGGTCCTCTGGTGGGTGACAAGACGCCCAGCGATGCCATTACACACGAATACGCCAAGGCCGACCAGGTCTATGTCGAAAAGACCTTGGTAAGTGCCTTCACTTAGGTTGCACTGAGCACTCAAGTCACCGCCTTTGCCCAGGGACTTGAACCTGTCTTTGACCACCACCTCGCGCGCCCGTCATCAATGCACTCAGCACACTCAACGGCCCGTCATCAAATTGCACAGCCAGCTGAACCAATCGCCGCTCTTGTCTCCATTCCACCAAATACATTGTGCTGATTGATGCTCCACAGGCGCTCCCTCAGACATACTCGCACTACCGCCCAATCCAAGGTGACGGTAACTGTGGCTGGCGAGGTGCGTACATTGTATTTCTCCTTCACAAACAAGTGTCACATATCAACCTGCATCACTCTCCTTGTCACTTCATCTGCCCTAGCCCTGTCCACGTGCTGGACTTTACGATACCGACTTGTCTCATGGCTCAAAGAATACATGTTGACTTAATACTCTTTGTCGTCTAGCCATTGGGTTTTCCTACTTTGAGAAGCTTGTCGAATCGGGTGATCAGGGAAAGATTGAGGGCGAGGTCGCCCGCCTTATCAGCCTCAACCCCATGCTCTCCAATGTTGGGGGCTACACCTACTTTGAAGACTGGGTAGATGAGATGACGGGTCTCTTGCGCGAATTGGCCGCCAATGTTGTCAACCCCGTCGCCGCTCATACCCTGCTGCTGCAGCGTTGGAACGACGTCTCGGTTGAGGGGTGCTTGATTTACTACCTGCGCCTGCTGGCGGCAACATATCTCAAGGCCAACGCTTCTACTTACGATCCCTTTGTCCCGGATGGCAGGGGGGTTGCCTCATACTGCAGTCAGTCCGTGGAGCTTCCGAACCGCGAGATTGAGCACTTGGGCATTGTTGCTCTTGTGAATGTCCTGCTCAAGCCCGCCGACTTTGTCCTCGAGATTGCCTACTTGGACCGCAGTCCTGGCAGTCAGGTCAACCATCATCGTTTCACCGACGAAAGTGACGGCCAAACCTTGTCGCTCGATGCTGCTACCATCCATTTGTTGTATCGGCCCGATCATTATGATATCCTTTACCGCTCGGCGGAAACTGTGCCCCCCAACGACCTTCCGACGTCCGTCAACATGCAGGTCAACCGGGTCTCGAGCCTCTCCAACGATGCGCAGATTTCTGGCACAAGCACGTCTCTCGGTGCCTTTGCCACGCTCGACTTCGGCGCCCTGGCAATGCTACCGGGTTTCGGGGGCGTATCCGCGATGCCTTCTCTCGGCTTGCCGCCCGCAACGGCCAGCCCCCCTGGCTCCCAGGGCTTTTTACCCACGCAACATAGTCCATGGGCTCCTCCATATGCAGAGGAACCGGGACCTAACGCAGCTCAATCGCACACGTCTTCTTCCTTAAGCCAAGTGCATTCTCCGACTGCGCCTACGCTGGGACCCTCATCCCCTATAGCATCCTTGCCCTCTTTGATGCCCACTGGTGTGCCCATGGATGGCCAGAAGCCTAGCCCTCTCATCCAGACTGCTGGGGTCGCGTCGGCCGCGGGATATCCAATCCGCTTCAGTCCTGTGCAACTGGATTACGATGAGTCCAAGAGCAACTTTCGGGAATCGTCATTTCAGGTCAAGACCAACACGTTCAAGAACAGCGTTTGGAATCGGGCGCACTATGGTAACCCTGATTTTCACCCGGAGGAGTGGAGTCCTGAGGAAGAGAATGGGGACGGCCGAGTCACGGGCAAAAGGAGAGCCAGAAAGGACAGGGATTCTTAAATGACGAGTCGTGACTGGGGAGCATTCTCAAAGAACTCACGATGAAAATGACCGGGCCGATGGCATAGCTACAGGAAAAGGGGGAGGGGGTGATGGTGGGAATTGTGCGGCTTATGGACGTGGCTGGCTTGCGCTTCTCTATCGAGGTGTTTGAGGTTGACAACGGCGGAGCTTGGTATCAAAGAGCATTGCAGAGGCTGCTTCACTCACAGCATCGGCGTTTAGGGCTTTGATGGGCGACAAGGGTTGCCTTTTTATCATATTATCTTGACATTTGAGCACTACGCTACTCGAGTGACTGAGACAAGGCGGCCGCGGCCCGTCCCAACGGTTGAGGCGTAGGTGCTGAAGAAGGGCAAGGCGCTAACTTATCTCGGGCCACTCGCAGGGACTGAGGTGTGGTACAGTAGATCGATGGAAATGCAAGGCCTGGTGATTGTCATGTTTGGCATTCTCAGGAACAGCCAGGGGCGTCCAAGTTGACGACAATAAGTGAATGTTCAAGAGGATGCCTATGTGATTAAGCATTACATGCGTGATTCATTGGCTTTGACTTCCGAAGTTACCTATCTTAGCTTAAAAATAAGTCTTCATATAGAATTATTATATATATTATATCATAGGAATATAAGCATTTAAACTATTTTATTTATATTATAAAAAGCTTGGTATTTTTTATAATAATATAATTAAGTATATAGTATTATTAATAGACTAATGACTTATAGTGCTAGACATAATATTAAAAGAATATATTATTAAGTAAAGGTATATAGCTAAAGTAAAGAGATAGGAGTAGTGTTAGCCGGACTGGCTAGGCGCGGCTGTAGGGAGGTCGTGCAATTAGAGTGTCATGGTGGGTGACGCAGTGCACCAAACACTCAGAAGATGATGTGAAAGAAGTCTGATTCTCCTCCTAAGGAGGCATGCTACGAAGGGACGAGTAGGCTAGAGGCGCTGCTGCCTAAACCAATCGCATGAGTCACCGGCCTAACGGCTCAATGATATGCCTATATAGGCAACCAACCATATGCCTTCTCACAACATAAGAGAAAAGTAGGTAGTCGTGCAAATAGCATTTCTTATAAGTAAGTAATACCCAATGAGTAGACCGATCCTCCTACCCGTGACCTTACTCGTCTTACCTCCGACAGCACAACGGTCGCCCCAATATGGCCAACATCAAGAAATATCCCCTTTTCGGCATACCCGACGTCATTATAATCGACAGCACGCCGGTTCCTCTAGATGATGCCACTCGAGAGCTATATGAGCGCGCCGTAGCTGACCCGTCATCCATCGCGGACGCTGAAATGCGCACCATCACGCTACGCCCTCCGCCAGAGCTAGAAGACGAGCTATGCCGCGAAAAGTGTGGCCTTCCCTTTGAACAAGTGGTGCAAAAAGCACTGCGTCGCGAAAAGCTCAACTATGACGAGGCCGAGGTCCTGAAGCGGGGCGTACTGTGGAAGCATAGGATCGACATAGGGGCTATACAGCTGCGTCAGACCCAAGATGATAGAGAGCTGCGATATGCCGCCGTCGAAGCCGTCACGCCACAGACGCTCAAGGACGCTAGAGAAATTGCGCATCCCGTCTACATGGAAGCCAATAAAGCCGCGTCCGTTGCGCACCTCGAGTATTACCAGGGCAGCGAAATGCTGCAGATCATGCGCGCGCTCACGACGCCTTGGCAGAGGCATATTCTAGCGCAAGGCAACGGCGGTGCATGCGGGCTGACCCTATTCTACCCCGCCGCGGAAGCCGCCAGATGGCAAGGGTTCAAGGCCAAAATGGATCTGGCCGTGCATCACGGCCTGCGCGCCGAGGCCGGCGGCGTCAAGGCGCCCATCATGGATAACTTTCAGCTGCACTTAGTGGAAGCCGAGGACGTCAATGGCAAGTTGTTGCAGGAAAAATTCGAGGAGCTACGAGATGCCGGAGCGGTGCCGACTGGGCTGAGAAAAGACGCCTTCCTCTACGTCGACGATGAGGCGCTTGCGTCCGTCGACAAGACGAGACCGTTCCTATGGCTCTGGGAGCCCCAGGACACAGAACACGGGCCGCTGAGGGTCGAGCTCAACGCCATCATGCCGCTGCTGATGGTAAGGCTTACGCAACGCGATCTGCAAGGTGACGCGAGGATTAAACCGTTTCGACACGGCCCGGAGCTCCAGGCGCTGCACAAGGCCACGAGCTACGCCGGCAGCGACGACGGGATCCTCGTTTGGCCGCCTGGTCTTCGCGCCACTTGATGCAATTAGAGGTAAGGCACTGTGGGACGCCTCTCGTGTCATGGTCAGTGCCATGTGGGCGAGACCACCCTCTTCCATTCTCGGCATGCCACCAATAACTGACTTCGACCTGGCTGGCAAGCCTTCTGCTGCACTGCTCAGACCTGGGCTCACCAGATTTCCGCTTGCAGATACTCAAACTGCCTCGGTCGGACTGGAAGGACAAGTTTGACCGCTTGCGCAGGCTCGATCAGCCATCAGGACTCAACAGCAACGGCCTGCTGAGGAAAGACAACATCAAGGTTACTCTCAGCGGAGAGCAAAAGGAAAAGTGCTCTGCCAAAGGCGACGACGGTTTCCTCAACATGGACATTGCAGGAAAGATGTACGAGGATCTTGAATTCGGCTTTACCTTTGTCGGCACCATTGCACCCACGTTCAGCATGAAAGAGGAAAACGGGTACTACGACACCAGCATGTCCTTCAACGCCCAACTTGACTTTGACGGCAAGGGCTCGCTGAATATCCCGCCCGGCCTCGGTTCTCAGAAGCTATTCCATAGCCCAGTCAGCGCTTGGGGCTTCTCGCACCCTGGCATCTGCGACTTTGGGCTAATAGTCAACGTTGAAGTGGCCATGACAGGCAAGGGCAACATTGACGCCAAGTTCACGGCCGCCCTTGGCGTTGCCAACGACAACGCTGTCACTCATAGCCTGCCAACAGGCACTGGTCCTCACAATGGTGGCGTACGAGAATGTCAGCATGCGCAGAAGACGCAAAACGCGAAGGAATGATATGCTGGTGGCAGACCCTGCGCTGGCGCTCAACCCGGATACAGGCAAGCCGTACTACGAAGGGCTCATCACTAGTATCTTGGAGGGCCGCGCTCCCATTCAGTACGGTTTGGCGGAGCGCGTCACGGGGCCAAGCGGCCGAACATGGAACGTCGTAATGGGCCGATATCCCCAAGGCCGTGATGGTGACTCGTTGAAACGGCTGAACCCTCGCGCAGGGCCTACGATGCTGAGGATTGCTACGACTGCAGTAATATTGCGGTACTGTCGAGCAGTACGAATCCTGAAAACCGCGTGGTGACTGAGCATACCCACGAGCGCCAAATAGAACCTCGCGCTCAAGAGCACATTATGGCAGGCGAGGCCAGGCCCCCGCGATGGATCCCTCCAAAGAAGCGACCATCCGGCGATCCCTGAGCGGTACCTGGACGACAACAGCTATTTGCATCAAGACTACTCTACCTGGGATCCCCAAGTTCCTTACGGGAGCCGCCGTCGGCCAATTGACGAAATCACCGACGCCAATGGCTCTGATACTAATCCTGGCGTTCTCGTCAACACCGAAGCAGTCCTCAACGGCATAAAGGCTCGTATATGGGCTGGAGCCCGGCCCATGGGCGACTCGTTATGGAACGAAAACGGGTTCAACTCCCAAGATGTGCAGCGAGCCAATGACGCCATCAGCTACATTCGCGCGACCATGCAATTGATTGTCTACCTCAATGACGCTATTGTCAACGACAACTGGGCACATACAATTCAAGACGTATTGGATGCCTACCGCCGCTACGCTGCACGAGTACTAGTTGTTGATGAGTGTAACAATTCATCCGGCCGAGATGTACCAAGAGTGCGTGCTCAACGTAATTATTCACAACATCGAGGACGCGGACCGATGGATGTTACGCCGCATCCAACAAATGCGCAACGTGTGGCTTAATAGCTAGCACCCATCCCGAAGCTCAGTTTATTGTAGCTCAGCTAGACCAGACTAGAGCTCAAGTTGCCGGTCTTCTACTCGATAGTAGTAACTTGCCTCTTTATTACTTACATAAAGATACTACTGAGAACTAACCGTTACGCACAGCACGCCCTTTTGACTAAAACGTGAACTTAATAGACGGGCACCCCTATAGAGGTCGGACTTGTTAAGTAAAGTATAAAGACAAATAAGGCGTCGTAATTCGCCGGCGCTAGAGAGGGCAGAAAGCAGAGAGAGACTCTTCTCTGTTGCATCACAGCTCACACCGACTGACCGACTGTCCAAAAGGTGGGAGAGAAAGAAGGCGTCGATTTGTCAGACCGAACGGCTTTCTTTCCATCTTTCTCCTCTAAGCGTCAAAAACACGGTGAGACATTGTATCTGCACCGCGTCGAACGGTGAATTGGTGATGGGCAGAAGAGGGGCGAAGAGGGATGATGCGCATGCCTTGATCGTCGTTGACGTCGACGTCTACGGATCCCTCGTCCGTGGCAGCTCTACTTTGCTTTGCTTTTTCTTCTTTCATTCCCGCCCGGCGCATGCAGTGAGAAGAGGGGGATGAGGGGGATGTTTGGCTCCGGGGACGGGCCTGAAGCTCCGTTTCGGCAAGGACCGGGAGTTGAGCGTGCGTCGTCGCGATGCTAGGTAAGTATTTTCCGTAATGTTGCGAATGGTAGTCAGTTCAGGTATACAAAGATTGGAAAGCCCCTCAAGTTGAACATCTCGGGAAACCCGTCAGCATCGAACAGAGGCGAATGCCACTTTCACATCAGCAACATCACTTTGCCAAACAAAACGTTAAAGCACACGATTCAATCATTGCCCGTAGCTGCATAGTCTGAAGTGTTAACGTGGCCGCGAAAACCATCGTGGCATGGCGCAGGTGCGCATCAAGATTCGTGGGTATCCTCGGTATATGGTTCGGCGAGCGGATGCGCAAAGCTCGTCCTCGGAGTCTATACATGTATGCATATCTCTCGTTTCAATCCATCCCCTTTACCTCTGTCGTCTAGAGCCTCTTCTCTATGTCGTGAGTCACTTTAAACCGTCTCAATGTAGCGCTTCATCTCCCTGTCTTGAGTTAGTCCATGGTCTTAGAAGATAAGAGCCCAGGAAAACATACCAATCCGTCACTGCCTCATCGAACAAGCGGGCCTCATTTTCACGGGTGCCGCCAAAGTGGTCCACAAATTCGTCTCCAAAGACGTCACGAGCGATGCTCTCCTTACGCATGAAGCGCTCAGTGGCTTCCTTGAGGCTTTTGGCCAGCCGCTCACCCTTGTCTGCTTCGCCTCCGACATCCTGGCCCATGGCGAGAGGTGGACAAGGGATAGCGAGTTTCTTTTCAACGCCACGCCAGCCACAGCCAAGAATGGCGGCCAGAACGAAGTGTGGGTTGGAGTCAGCGCCGGGAACGCGAACCTCAAGACGCGTGGCCGAGGGCTTCGACGTGGGCGGCGAGATGATGCGAATTGAGGCGGCACGGTGTTCGAACCCCCAGGAGACAGTCACTGGGGCCCAGAAGTTCTCCACGAGGCGCTTGTACGAATTGACGGTCGGGGCAAGCATAGGCATGATGTCTGGCAATCCTTCGAGGACTCCGGCGAGGAAATTGCGGCCGAGGTCGGACAGGCCGGCGATATCCTTCCACTCAGCCGACTCATCAAGCTCGTCACGAGCCAAAAGGTTCTTGCCGTCCTTGTCGACAATGGAAATGTGCATATGGCCACTGTTGCCGGGCAAGCCTTGCTTGGGCTTGGCCATGAAACAGGGGGTGACGCCGTGATCGGCGCCGACACTCTTGACGACGTACTTGAAAAGGCTGGCGCGGTCAGCCATCTGTGCGACCTCGTTGAACTCGAGAGCTGCCTCGAAGACGCCGGGTCCGGATTCGGTGTGCCAGCCTTCAATGTCGCAAGAAAATCGAGAGCAGACATCGTACACGTCATAGTACCAGTCTTTGTTGTGGACAGGCCGCGTCAACGAGTAGCCAAACATGCCCTCGGTGAGCGAAGGTAGCTGATGTGGTGGGTTCTCTTGGAGGAAAGCTGCTGGAGAGGCAGAGGTGTGGTCGGGGTTCTTGAAGGTGTAGAATTCGTACTCGGCTGCGAGAAGGGTTAGAAGACTGGCTGCGAAAAGAGATGAACCTTGAGACTTGACGCACCGCCGGCCATTGCACCGTAACCGCGCGCGCGCAAGCGGTCGAGCTGGGTCTTGAGCAAGCCTCGAGGACATGCAGCAATGGGTTCCTTGGTGTCGGGATCGAAGAAGCTGACGAGAAAGAAGGGGACGTTGTTTTCCCAGGGGATGCGGCGAAAGGTGCTGAGGTCGGGAATTGCAAGCATGTCGCGATAGCCGTTGGCAGCATTGGAGACACCGAGCTCGCGCATGTAGGTCTGATCGTGCATATCCCAGCCAAATATGACGGAACAGAAGCCGAAGCCAGCCTCGGCGATGGAAAGGAACTTTTTCTTGGAGACAATTTTGCCGCGCAAGATGCCGTCGACGTCGATTCCGGCAAGCTTGACGCAATTGTCATGCTCAAGCAGTTCCGGGAGGACGTCGGCTGTAATCTTGCGGGCAGGAGGCGACATGGTGAGCGATGGATCGATTCTCGGTCGATGTATGTGTAGTTTCGCGATAGGAAGTCGAGGGGCCAAACGGCTGCGAGAATCGGTTATTGAGAGTTTCGGTCAGGGCTAGCGGAGGTGCCGACGAGACGAGTCAGGTCAAAGAGGCTTGTAGGGAAGAGCAATACAACGGGCCAAGGAATGAATGATCGATGGGAAAATATCCAAGCGCTCTCCGTCCCGTTCGTGGGTAGAATAAGTGGGAGATGGGAAGAAAGGAGGCAGGGCGAGGAGGGGAGGAAGAAGGTGAAAAGGGGACGGGAGAAGAGGCCAGGGGAGGGTGACGATGATGGCGGAGCGAGGCTTGTTGCTTAACCTCGTCGTGGTACGAACTTGTTGAACGCCTTGACAAGCCATCGGGAAATGCCACCTTGGAAAAATGGAGGAACCTCGTGGGTCCCAGACTGGGTATGTTTGGTACAGTAAGGTACATGGATCCTATTGCCGACACTCCGCGATGCAGCTCGTACTTTCCATGTACTGCGCTGTACTTTCTTCCTATCACGCCAAAAGAGACCTTGCTGGGACCTCGGACTCGAAAGACGGACACTAAAAGTGAGGGGGCCGGGGGGAGGAGTGACGGAGGGGAAAGGGTCACTTGCCGTAAACGTCATCAAGAGTCTACACTCTATACAAAGCAAATACGGCCGAGACCCAGCACAAAAAAGGCCAAGGGAACTTTGAGGTACTAAAACAAGGATGTTTTAACCTTTAGGTGGTCGAGTCGTTGATCTTGCTTGGGGTCAGGGGTCCCGAAACTACGCAGTGATTTAACTTACCTTACACTGAGTAACTTATTCTGCTTCAAATTCGGGCATAGACCTACTGTACAGCGCTTGGACAATCGATGTTGCAAAGATTCCATGACTGTCGATTCCGCGAATGTTGTACGAATACAAGGTACCAGGTCCCGATATGGAGCATGGGAGCTCCACTGAGGAGAGCAGGCGTCGGTCAAACACACGCTTGAGGCAGGTCATGAATCTGTCCGCTAGCTCAGCTATGCCACTATCATGTACAGCTGGAACACGGGTCATGTGGACAGATAACACAGGCTCTCGGTGTGATATCAAGTGTCTAAGAAGCGTTACGATATCTAATAGTTAACCATTCACGAATACAGGGTTTGCTCCATAAGCACCTCGGTTTGGCGGTAGCCTGCAGACATGGACCGACTCCATCGGCAGCCAACTGCAGCCGGGAGCACCAACATTAACAGTCTCGAATCAACAACCGAATCCATTCCTATCGCTGACGACGGCTCGGATCGGCCCTAGTTGACCCCTCTGACTAACAGTTATCGCGGCCGTGACGATTCGGTTAGGACGCCGACAGCAGCACATAAACGGGGTCAAACTGGAGCCGCTGCTACTGGGGTCGCGGGATGGGCGAGTTGCAATACTCAAATACAGTACGCACCTCACCGCAGCCAAGAGCCACGAGAGCTTCATGGCCGGTGGTGCGTGGTATTCTGACGCATGCACCCGCGGCGCCCTTGCATATGGACATGAATGAATGACACCGGTTGAGCATGTCTCGCTCGCAACAGACATCGACCAGCGGAAGCGACCCGAGGAAGGCTACCTACTGTATGTACTGACCATGGGAAAAGAAGACGCAAGGTACTTACTGTACCTGCCAACAGCAACAATGAGGCATCCGTATCGTAATCGTACACTGTATTCGTGCCTTCGGTAACCTACAGTAACTGACAGAAAACCCCGGGGCTTCTATGCAGGCAGGGTGATTTGGTTGCAACGAATGTAACCCGCTCGGGAGCTGCACTGCAAAGGGGAGGCAGACGACGTCAGTCCTCAACTGTCAGTCGTCTTTGGAAATTCCTCATTTCCAATATCCGTCTCCAGGGGCCCAATGGACCGCAACAGAGCAGGGGACGGACGGATCGCATCTTGCATCCGACAAGTTGCAGTATATAAGTTACAGTGATAATTGAACTCGGTAAGTTTAGATATGGAAATGCCAGTCACTAAGTTAGGTATCTTGCATCTTGCATGTAAAAACAAAACAAGAAAAGACGAGACGAAGACCAGACCCGGGGACGCGGCTGCCAGGGGTCCATTGACCCCACGAGTTTCCAATGAGCGAACAGACGTCAAACAAGGGCCGGGGGTGGAGTGGGAAAAGATGCATGCCAACGTCTAACTTGGAAGGGGGATCCAATTCGAGGGACAGCGCGCACCGAGACCGCCCGCCGTCCTCGGCTTGCCGCGTTTCAAGTGCTGACTTGAATTGCGCTCAGCCGCGACACACAACACCGTAGTAAGGATCATCAGAAGCTCCGTCACCCATACGCGAGCGAGCTCTCCTTCATTTGAACGTGGAGTGTAACACAAAACACGGGAAGAACAAGATGCACTCGTGCCCAAAAAGAAGCCCGAGATTCGCTACGAAGCTAAGTCAGTATGTACAAATATGAAAGTGCGACTTCGGAGGGTACTTTCGTCGAGCTAAGCCGATACTCTACCGCATGTACTCCAGAGATGGGTCCGAGTCTCGCCATGGCGCTGGCCCATTCGGCGATCCGAGACAAGAGGTCCGCCTTATCGCGACTCGAGTCACTTCGGATCTCGAGGGAAAGGTTCCGTTGCCCCTCTATTCGTATCCCGAAGCAAAGAGAGGAGAGACCGGGAGCCCCTCCAAAGATTTGAAAGCTAGCCACCTTGACCTCTGCTTCATACTTGCCACCTGTCGCTCGTGAATCTCGCTCGCACTCTTTTTCACTTCTCCTCCACCTTGCTCCTCCATCAATTTACACAAATCAGAAACGAAATGTCCTCTTCGTCATCTCCTCGCGGCCGCCTTGCCGGCAAGAACGCCGTCATCACCGGTGCCGCCGGGTGAGTCCCTCTCCTTCGCGAAAATACACCGAAACGAGTTGCTGACCACGGGCAAACTCGATAATGCAGCGGCATCGGTCTCGAGACATCCATCCTCTTCGCCAAGGAGGGCGCCAATGTGCTCATGTCGGACATTTCCGTCGAGGCCCTGGAAAAGGCCCAGGCCAAGGTCAAGCAGCTCGTGCCCTCGGCCGGCAAGGTTGAGATCAAGGTGCGCCGACCCGAGATATCCAACCGCGACGTCGAGACAAGATAAGCTCACACATTTTATTGCATGTGTCGATGTAGAAATGCGACGTCAGCAAGGAGAGCGAGATCCAGGCACTCGTCGAGGCCGTCGACTCCTGGGGCGGACTGGACGTCATGTTCAACAACGCCGGCATCATGCACGCCAAGGACGACGACGCCGTCAACACGCCCGAGGCCGTCTGGGACCTGACGCACAACATCAACGTCAAGGGCGTGTGGTACGGCTGCAAGCACGCCGTCCTCGCCCTGCGCCGCCACAACAAGCAGCGCGGCTCCGTCATCAACACGGCCTCCTTCGTCGCCCTCATGGGTGCCGCCACCCCTCAGCTCGCCTACACGACCTCCAAGGGCGCCGTCCTCGCCCTCACCCGCGAGCTCGCCATGGTCCACGCCCGCGAGGGCTTCCGCTTCAACAGCCTGTGCCCGGCGCCCCTCAACACGCCCCTCCTCCAGGACTGGCTCGGCGACGACCAGCACAAGCGCAACCGCCGCGAGGTCCATTTCCCCTCGGGCCGCTTCGGCGAGGCCGTCGAGCAGGCCCACGCCGTCGTCTTCCTCGCCAGCGACGAGTCGAGCTTCGTCAACGGCCACGACTTTGTCGTCGACGGCGGCCTCAGCAAGGCCTACGTTACCCCCGAGGGTCCCGCTCCCCCGGCTCCTCAGAACAATGCTTCCAAGGACTCGCTCGAGTAAGCTCGTCATTGATAAACATGGATCGTGGGCTTCAGAGGGTCGTCGAGTATATAAGCAGACACATTTCCGCGCAAGCTGGCAGGCTCAGATTGGCAGTGTAGACTAATTCCGTAATGAGTTTATTTCGAAACGTATGGGTAAATCTAGCCAACTCCGCCAAATGCTTGCCCTGCCAACGTGTGACATCATCAATCGCTCGACATCTTTCCTTTTCAAACCTTTGTTCAGTCGAATTGCCCTTCAGTGTTGCCCTGGCCCATGCTCTTGCTGCCAGAACTGCCACTCTGCACAGCGCCCAGAATGCCGTCCATATAAGCCGCACCACTCCACTTCTGGTGTGTGAGCACTTCGCAGCCGAGCTCCTTTTCGCGCCGTTGCACAAGCTCTACGTATGCTTTCATGCCGTCCGTCTTGAAGGCACGAGCCAGCTCCGTCGACATGGCAGCTGTCGAGTGCACGCCGGCCAGCGACACTAGCTGCAAGACGAAGCCCTCGCGCGCGATGTCCCAAATGAAGCTGCGCAGCGTCTCGGGCGTGAAACCGTGCGACATCCAATTGAAGGACGGCGACAGGTTATAGACCAGACCTTTTGAAGGATAGACCTCGCGGACGGTGCGGGCAAGGAGGCTGGCGACATCGACGTTGGGGTCGCCCGTCTCTACCCAGAGCAGGTCGGCGTGAGGCGCAAAGGCAAGAGCGCGCTTAGTGGCGGCGGGCATGCCGGCCCGGAAGTGATAGAAGCCCTCGCGGGTGCGCGGCACGTCCCAGTTGAAGTAGACGGGCGACTTGGCATAGTGAGCGGCGAGAGAACGGCGGCGCGAGATGCCCATGTCGCGGTCGGCGGTCGTGGCGGCCAGATACTCGTCAATCCTTTCCTGGCTGATGCTCTCGCGCTTCATGTGTGCCACGGCGGCCTCGTCAAATGTCATGAGCTTGGTTCCAGCAACCCACTTGGCCTCGTAGGCGTCGACCTCGGCACCGGATGCGCCTCTTGCCTCCATTGCTTGCAGGGCCTCGGCGAGGGGCTCGACAGAGGGATCGGCAACACCAAGAATGAACTCATGATCACGCACGTCTATCGCGGACGACAGTAATCTTCCCGACTCCGAGTCTGTTCTCGCAATGACGAGGTTCTCGCAGCCCATGACGTCCCATTGGAATCGGGCGGCGGTGAGACGGTTGATGTGCTCGCCCGTGGGCACCAGCACCTTGCCAGCAAGGTGACCGCACTTCTTCCCGCCGTGGAGCTGGTCCTCGAAGTGAACGGCAGCTGCACCGTTCTCGGCAAAGAGCTTGGCAAGCTTGACGACGGCCGAGAGCCCGCCATGCCCAGTGTCGCCGTCGGCAATAATGGGTCGCAGATAGTCTACGTATGGGGTTTTGGCGCGGTCCTGGGCTGTCATCTTGCGACGAGCGTCCCATTGCTTGCGATCGTGCATTGACTGAGCTTTTGCTAAGCGTTGAACCTGATTCGGTACAGTATTGTAGGGGTAGTCGCCAAAGTCGGGTGACACCTCGTTGGTGCTGGTGAGGAGAGAGGAACAGGCCCAGCCCGAGATGTAGAGGACTTCTTGATGGGGGGCTTGCTGCGTCATTTGAATAGGATCAATCGCTCCCACTACAGAGGTCAGTCGCGAGGTCAAACAAAAGCCAACACGGGGGCTTACTTGTGTGAATGGGCTCGCCGCGGGATAGACGGTCGCGGATAAGGTTGAAGAGCTTGGTGGCCATGACTGAGCTCGGGTAAGAGATATTCTGGGTTCCACGCTTCGAGACAACATCAGCAGCAGAATATGGCCTTTTGATGCCGGCGAAACGAGGCGTGGACCACCATGCCTCGACTTCTGTGATCTGCGCCTCGTAGAGAGCATCCTCGGCCTCGCCCGTCTTTTGCGACTCGGGCAGCAACTGGAAGGAGTCGGCGGGCGGTGCGGCGTGGGAAAAGGGGTTCTTTGGTGCCGCCATGACCGTCGAGGTAGATATCAGCCGTCTTGGTGTGCTGGCTCTGCGACGAGAAGAATGAGGATCAGAGGGAGATGAGGGAGATGAGGATGAAGCGGTGACGATGCCGGGCGTCGCTCGTGAAGCTGTCGACATAGCTCGGCAGGCCGAGGGTCGAATTGCCAATCTGCGCATCATTTTGTTTTTATCGGTGTTGCAGTCTGCGATGGGAGAGAAGCAACAATGACTTTTGACTGACGAATCGAGATAGATGCAGGCCCGAGGTTTGGTAATCTCCAAGGCCTGTAAATACAGTACAGTAATGACGAACGGAAGACGAGCGGTTACGAGCCAAAGCCGAGCGGAGCATTAGCGTCACCGGGCGCCACAGTGGGGTGGGTGGGTGGTGCGGTTCCTGGGCCGAGGACGGGGGGAAGGGACGGGTTTAAGTGTGAGTGCATACCCTAGATGAATTTACATGAACAGAATTCGACATCAGCTCCTCGACTTGGAGCCCAAGTAAACATACCGATGATACACTCAGTTCTCTAGGATAATCGACTCTGCAATATCCATTAACAAGGCTTCTTTCGCGGTATGGATAATCCGACAAGTTTGTATGAACAACGTCCAAAATCTATCTGGATTGAACCCACTCCCGTTGCCAGCTTGACAGGTGGGTCCTCCGCCAGGCCGTGCCGGGTTCCCCATATTAGCGGCTTTCCTCGGCTGACGTCGTGAGCTTGCTCTCTCCGCGTGTCCTTCGAGCAGAGAGACCTGCCTTTGGCCAACTGTGCATGCAATATTACCGCAGAGAAATTTACTGCTAAGAACTGCTCGTCTGATGCAAGGCTGATGCATCGCGTCAGAAAGAACCTCTGTACTCCGTGTCTTGATTCGCTTCCGTCAGTCCGTCCAAAGAAACGACTCTGCTCGGCTTAATTCTTAGCAGCTCTTCTCCAACCTCGGTACGTCTCTCCTGCTCTCTGATTGGTCGACCGTCCCCAGGCTCACCTTCCCCCCCGACCATCGACCTGCCTTGCCCTCCCCTCTAGTTCGCAAGTTCGTTGCCATTGAACTCTCCCAAAAGCATCCGCAAGTTTCAAGACAATCATCCAAAAAATGGCCCTCCGTCTCAAGTCCTCCACCCGGGCTCTGGGCTCTCTCAAGGTATGCCGACCTCTGAAACTCCTCTCGAAATCATGGCGCTCACTCTCGCAGCCCCTCGCCGCCCTGGGGGCCCGTCCGTACTCTTCCTCGGCCGAGCCAGACCTCAAGACCACGCTCAAGCAAGTCATACCCGCCAAGCGCGAGCTGCTAAAAAAGGTCAAGGCCCATTCCGACAAGACGATTGGCGAGGTCAAGGTCGAAAACACCCTCGGCGGCATGCGCGGCCTCAAGGCCATGGTCTGGGAGGGCTCCGTCCTCGACCCGAACGAGGGCATCCGCTTCCACGGCCGCACCATCAAGGAATGCCAGCGCGAGCTACCCAAGGGCAAGACGGGCACCGAGATGCTCCCCGAGGCCATGTTTTGGCTCCTCCTCACGGGCCAGGTGCCCTCCGTCTCCCAGGTTCGCGCCCTGTCCCGCGAGCTGGCGGAAAAGGCCGGCATCCCCAAGTTCGTGTCCAAGATGCTCGACGACTTCCCCCGCGACCTACACCCCATGACCCAGTTCGCCATGGCCGTCTCCGCTCTCAGCTACGAGTCCAAGTTCGCAAAGGCCTACGAGCGCGGTCTCAACAAGGCAGACTACTGGGAACCCACCTTTGACGACTGCATCTCCCTCCTCGCCAAGCTGCCCACTATTGCCGCAAAGATCTACCAAAACGCATATCGCGGCGGCGGCGCCCTGCCTGCTCAGATCGACCCCGAGCAAGATTGGTCCTACAACTTTGCCGCCATGCTTGGCAAGGGTGGCAAGGAGAATGAAAACTTTCAGGACCTCCTCCGTCTCTACCTTGCCCTCCACGGCGACCACGAGGGCGGCAATGTCTCTGCTCACGCCACTCACCTGGTTGGCAGCGCCCTCAGTGATCCGTTCCTGTCTTATAGCGCCGGTCTCCAGGGTCTGGCCGGTCCCCTCCACGGGTACGTTGGAACCTTGCCGTGACATCGGAAGTCGTACTTGTCACTAACTTTCTTCAGTCTCGCCGCTCAAGAAGTCCTCCGCTGGATCCTGCAAATGAAGGAGAACATTCCCTCTGGCTACACCGAGCAAGATATTCACGACTACCTATGGTCCACGCTCAACTCGGGCCGCGTCGTCCCCGGCTATGGCCACGCTGTCCTGCGCAAACCGGACCCCCGCTTCGAGGCTCTCATGGACTACGCCGCCGCCCGTCCCGAGATCGCCAAGGACCCCGTCTTCAAGCTTGTCGAGGCCAACAGTCGCATCGCCCCCGAGGTCCTCAAGAAACACGGAAAGACCAAGAACCCTTACCCCAACGTCGACTCGTCCTCGGGCGTCCTCTTCCATCACTACGGCTTCCACGAGACCCTCTACTATACGGCCACCTTTGGTGTTTCGCGTGGTCTGGGTCCTCTCGCCCAACTAGTCTGGGATCGCGCACTCGGCCTGCCCATTGAGCGGCCCAAGTCCATCAACTTGGCTGGCCTGCTGAAACAGGTTGAGGGCCAGTAAGTAAAATTGAGAACATCTTCTTTTTGTGTACATAGCTCGGCGCTTGGAAATAGACGTTTGCTTGCCTGGGCTGTTCGGACTCTGGATTCAATCTCTCTAGCTCGGGTCCCAAAGATCGCCCCCGACAGTGATGCGAGCGGCCTCCGTCTGCCTAAATGTACAGCAAAATGAGATTAAATATATATCGAAAGCCGAGGCCGTTACGGCTTGCAGACTCTCCGCCCCACCCCTTCCTCCTTCATTGTCGACGCCATAAAAAAAGCACAAAAAACAAAGACGTGGCCACGCGAGCCATCTGATATCAATCGCAAGTGGTGTGATGAGAAGAAGAAACATGGCGTATATATCTATTTACATCGGGGCGGCCCTTCATTGCATTCCTGAAGTACTTCTCGGGGGCCCCAATGGTCTGCCGGCTTGCGACGCCGCCGAAGCCATGCGACCCGGTGCCATCGGAGCAGATCCATTGCGCATGGCGCCTCGCGGCGACGGTAGAGGACCAGGAGGCGGGTTGCCCGGGCTTTGAGATCGCGACAAAGGACTGGCACAGCGCGAGATGGGACTCGATGTCTGTTGAGAGACCGGGCTCAGGGGCACGCCAAAGTCAAAGCCGAGGGCGTTCACGGGGCTCGCGCTGCCACGCTGCTGCTGGTGCTGCGACGACGTCGACAAAGCCGGGCTGCTTAGGCGTGGTGGATGAGGGCTGACGGCCGAGGCGCCCGCAGCGCTGTTCCAAGATCCTTCATCCAGGGGGCTGGCAGCCATGGTCTCGGGCCCGTGATAGGAATCCGCATCCCCTCTGCTGGGAGGCGTGCTATGGTCATCGTCATGTATGCTCCGTGCGGCAATCATGGAGGCATATCCGCCCTTTTGATGGAACTGTTCCATTTCGACTCGCTCGGCCTCGGCTCGATCGTGAGCGGCCTTGGCCTCTTTTGCACCAAGACGTCGTTGACGGCAAAAGTAGAAGAGAAGGGCACCTAGGATGACGGCACCGACGGAGCCACCGCCAGCCAAGACGGCGATCCTGGCGCCAGCGGGTAGCTCAGCCCATTTCTGGCCCAAAGTCTTCTCCTCGATGGGCTGCTTGGCCAGGGCATCGGCTGCGGTTGAGTTGCCGCTCCTGCGACGTGTCAGTAGATCCATATGCCAGGAGCTGGATTCCATGAGAAAGAGGGCTCACCCTTCAGATTTGATGCTCTGCCAGCTTCCTGACCGGTCGCCATAGACGTATTGCTGGCCGGTGCTAAAGTCTGTGACTTGAGCCTTTTGCAAATACATGGTGTAGGGTCCTCCGGCATAGTCGGTATCACCGCCTGCCCACTTGCGAGTTCCCTCAGGCAGAGATGGGTCTCCACCGGCCCAGATGCCGATGCTCATTCGCATGGGTGTCTGCGGGTAGTTGTGCGTGCTGTTTGCCTCCTCGGCGAGCAAGGTACGGACATGGCCACCGTCGATATACCACTCGATTCGCTCGCGAGTCCAGACGGTCGTGTAGTTGTGAAAGTCGTCCTGCATACCAGTCATCGGATGAGAGCCACCGTTGTGGTAATCTTGACGGCCCTTGCCGAAAAAGTTGGTCGTGGCATGGGTCGTGTTGGAACCGAGAAACTCCCAATCGACCTCGTCGAGATCGTCGCTCAGCCACATCATGGAGCTGACGATACCCCGGCCGGGAGCTACCTTGATCCAGACCTCTGTACGGCCAAAGAAGAAGTAGAAGCGCGTGCGAATGGTAGGCGACTCGCCTTGCTTCTTGATGGTGAAGGCGCCGCCCTTGACCGGGTCATACTGAACTGATCCGACTGTCGTCTCCCAGAGGTCATTCGACGGCGTATGGTTGAAGTGCCAGGTGGCGTCGGTTCCGAAGCCCGGATTGGCAGGGCATCCATCTCGCTCGCGAGGATTGCATTTCGTCTGCACTTGAGCGGCGGCGAGGGCGCTCAGGGCAATGGCCGAGGCGACAAGTCGTCGGAGCATCGTGACGAGATGCGTCGCCTAGAACCGAGTTGTCGGTATCAAGCTCGTCCGCGTACCTAATAGAGGCGTAGGATTCGCCGCAGAGTTGGACAAGCTTCGAAAGAATGGACGCTGCCAATGGCAGAATTTCTGTGTTTGTCGACAGCGTTGGATCAATCAGACCGAGAGATCAAAATAAGAACATGCAAGGCGGTCGATAAACAGGATGAAGGAGCGCGTGTGAGTATGTTCGTTGCGAGTCGAATGAATGACTGGACTATCGACAGTCTAAACGGTCGACAAAGGAGTGACGGCAAGCCGGCCTTGGAGATGATCAAGAGCTCGGGGCACGGCGGCGACTGGAATGAGCGACAATGGTCAGGGGGCCGGATATTGAATCCAGGCGGAGAGTGAAGAAAACACGCGCAACGAAGGGGGAGTGGAAAGAGAAGGGGGGCCAAGGGGACGAGGGACGAGGGTAAAGAAGAACAAAAAGAACGGACAGGTACGGTTGCACAAAGGCGGAGGAGAGAGTGTGTGAGCAAGGTAAGGCAAGGTAAGATCGAGCAACAAAGGAGAAGTAACTTACGAAGTACAGTAACTTGGTAGAAAAAAGGTGAAAGTGACGGTCGTGCTTGCAGCTTACAAGTTGCTCCTGTACAGTAACTTACTGTATTCGTATGCCTGCACCCCTCGGGGTAAGACATTTGATGGATCCCAGTTTGTGTCCCGTCTGCATGTGCATGGCTACTGTACGTATTCGCTGCTAATACTGCAAGGTACGGTACTGTAAAGTAAGGTAAGTTACTGTACAGAGTCCATTTGAGCACCAGAGAGAATACCTTACCTCTTGTTGGTGGCTTCCCGTGGTCGTCCATCCATCCCGTCATGGTGTATTCACTACGACACACTACGCATTACGGGTAATCCAGTAGGCCTAACGATGGGGTCGGTATGTTTCTCCCGCTATCGAACCCTTGTCCAGGGGGTTCTTGGAGAAAAAAAAGTTATGACTATGGCCGTTGTTCCATTGAATCTCTCTCCCTCGATGACCAGCTCCCTGAATTGTCTCTACAGCGGGATCAAGATGAAAGATTCTCGACTACTACGAAAAGAATGGTGTCGATTGAAATCACGACCCGAGAGTTTCCTCTCGGTATCGTGAGTGCGACTTGATCGAGCGGTTGGTAGGCTATCCCCCTCGTCCGCCTCCCCCCAGACAGCATCATGCAAGTCAGGGGCAATATGCGAGAGGCCCATGTGCAAAGAAAAAAAAACAAATATGCAGGGGGGGGGGGGCGCACTGCCGACATGGCACGCGGCAGAGTACCCGTCCGTACATGCGAGCACTCTGCCGAGTAGACTGTTCATCCCAAGAAGGAGAGAGAGAGAGAGAGAGCATTGGCGAGAGCGGGAAGAGAAGAAAAGCAATAAAGTGGTCGAGCTCCGCAGCTGCTCGGTCTGGCGCGATGCGGGTTCTTTTAGCGTGTCCGCCCGTCGATCGTCTATTGTTTTTCCAGTCTGCCAGTCTCCCTTTCTCTTGCTTCTTCCCGCCTGGCTGGCTGGCAAGCTTCTAGGTTGTTTACATCCAAAACACGCTGGGTCAGTGACAGGCCAGACGAAGCCATAGGCTTCACGGACTTCGACCTTGCTTCTTATGCCGGTGACAAACTCCCGTCGGTGGTCACAACTTGGTGAATGTACTGTATGTACTGTATGTACCGCGTTGCCTCTTTACTTCAACATCGAATCCAGCTGGGACACGACAGCCCTACCCCATGCCGACACAGTGGCGGGTGGCTGTTCGAATATTGCAGCGCCGCCAACTTGAGCTCGAGCGTTGGACCCCAAACGCCTTTTGCTCAGGCACGACCAACATCCAAAGTCAAACGCTGTCATACTGGTCACACGGCAGACGCGATCCGTCCTGTCTCGGGTTTGAAGGAGGGGCCCTCTTATACCTACACAATTTCTCTCCCCCGATATGCACGTCTAGCATGACGCCACGATAGCGCGCCTCTGCGGCCTCGGTCGAGAAATACATAGGCTGCTGATCCCATTTGTGTGCAAATTAAGACCCAGAGGCGCGGCGTCCATCGACCCAACGCCGTCCTGTCCGTCCCCCTCATCACCCTTCCACCGGCGTCGCCCGTCATCCAATCAGACGCCATTCATCCCAACACAGAAGAAAAAAAGGGGCTGCCTTTCTCGGGGAAAAGGAAGTCCGGGGGAAAGACCTGTCCTCCGTGATTGGATCTAGCACCGGAGAGCCCTTCAGCAACCACTCTCCCCAGCGCCCCGGCATACTTTGCAATCTCGCGGGTACAGTAGCTTTGCTGCTTTGCCTTGGCCGTTCTGCATACGGTACGGTCCGGTAGAAGCATCGTGTGCCGAGCAGCACTAACCGTTCAAAGTCACGAACCCGCATGCTCTAGCTTATGCTCGGGAGATTGATCGCAATGGCACGACGGGCGGGGAAGGGGGCATCGCCGTTATGCATGGCGGCTTCTGTGTCGCTCTCTGTATGTTGGCAGACGACAAAGTCCAGTCTCTAGAGTTCCAACTTGTCTAACAATCTCGGGGCCTCAGTGAAATAAAAACCGTGGCTGATGCAGCCGCGCCAAGGGGCCAACCGATAATGCACGACGGGCCATCCGTATGAACCAACAAGTCTCATCCCCAGACATTCCCACGGGGTATTTCTAATCCTGGAAATTAATCAACGCCCCGGCCAGTACTGTACGACTGACATCACCTTGATACTCTGTCCGAACCCAAGCCTTGCGTAATTGGCTCATTCGTACGAGTCCTGATGGGACATCTTGGCAGCCCAGCATCAACTGATGGCTGGATTACATAGATGCTCAGACGCTCTCAGATACATCGCGCGTCATCGCTGTGCGCAATGCCTGACAAGATCTGCCACTCGATTATATTTCTTTGCAGTCAAGTGGCTGGTTTTTTTTTTGAATCAGGCCCTGACTCATCAGCTTCGCCTCGAAGTTTTCGCGGAATTGAATACATGTGGCTGTGAGAACCAAGTCCTCTATGCAATGAACTCTGGCCTCGTGTCTCCCGGGACCCAGACCATCTTGCCTTGCGTATGGCTCGGATTAGTGGACTCGCTGTCAGTCTCACGACTCACCTTCAACTGGGCTATAGTGTCATTCTCTTCGGTAGCTTCCGGGATGAACATGTCGAAATCGGCATCGTCAAGCCGGCGAGTGAGACATAAAAGTGATCAGAACTTCACAGTGCTACTTCGAAATCTTGACAGCTACTCATTATTCCGCCTGAAAAGAAAGTGGTTCAGGGTCCAAGAGCCGTTTCCATCAAAACCCTCAGAAGAAGAGTCTGCCGCTCTACGAATAATGTGAGATATGTGACCGAATCGCCCCGACTACATGCAATTTACTTATTTATCGCGGTTCAGTGACAATGACTGCGGCATGGAAAGAGACAGTGGGAGGCTTGGAATAATCAAATTGAGACGTCAAGAGCTATTGATACAGATATAGCTGAATGCTTTCTTTCCTACCATACGGGCAGAATCAATACCGAATTCATCGAGTTCCACGGACAAGGCGTCTGCCGGAACCGGCGCCGACTCCTGCACCGGCACCGACTCCGACACCAACGCCGACACCTCCGCTCGAGCCCCCACCTCGCCCGCTCCTTGGTCCGCCGCCCCGCCCGGTGCCACTCCCTCGGCCGGAACCTGCGCCAGCCCCGGACCCGGCCCCGGCCCCGGCCCCGGCACCAGCTCCAGCGCCGGCACCAGCTCCAACGCCAACTCCGACTCCTGCGCCCGCGCCAGCGCCAGCACCTCCACCTTGACGGGGACGGCCACCCGAACCGCCACCGCCCTGTCCAGGTCGACCGCCGAAGCCTCCACCACCCTGGCCGGGACGACCGCCAAAACCGCCACCGCCCTGTCCAGGTCGACCGCCGAAGCCTCCACCACCCTGGCCGGGTCGACCACCGAAACCACCGCCTCCGTGGCCTGGTCTGCCGCCTCGACCGCCGCCCCCATGCCCAGGGCGACCTCCAAGACCGCCTCCGCCACGTCCAGGACGGCCGCCGAATCCAGGTCCGCCCCGATCAGGACTACCGCCACGTCCGGATCGCCCTCCATGTCCGGGTCGCTCGCCAGACCAGCCTCGCCCTCGCCCTTCAAAGCCGCCTCTGCCGCGTCCTTCAACGTCTACACGACGTTGTCGTCGCAAGAGGTGTTCTTCGCCATCATGTTCCTGGACGGCTGTTGGGGCTGCAACGGACAATGCCGCAAATAGTGTCGCCAATGTTAAGAACTTCATCTTTTCGGAGTCTTGGAAAGTAATGCGTTCGTGGACAATGTGTCGGAAGTCGCTGGAGTTTAGAAATGCTTATGCAGAGCAGAGTGTTGATGATGAGATGGCTGATGATGAGATAGCTGATGATGATGAAGATGATGATAGTAATGATCTCTCCATTTGGAACCCGATGCTCCTATTTGTAGTTGAACAGATACAGTGTCAGTGTCTCTTCTTTCGACCCCCATTCTCCCTCTAAAGCCTTCTTGATGGCCCTGCAGCAGCCTCGAACATGTGAAGCTGCAGCCGACAAGTTCTAGGCCCGACAAGCTGTTCTGATATGGACTCGAACGGAGGACCGTCTTAGCCCGTCGAGCACTGCGCTTGTGACAAACACTAAGAAAATCGGCGGTTGTGAGGCTGAAGCAATAGATCGAGGCTCTTGTGGTATGGGGTTCGCAAGCAAAGCAAATACTCAGTACCGCCATCCTCCCTAATTCTAGACACTTGATCGGAAACGTGGCGAAAGCCGAAATGAACATCAAGTTGTAGTGCTGGCCTTACTTGGAGCGTGAGTCGACAAATTCAACGGCTAAATACTCAAGTAACATTAGCACAGTTCTCGGCATTCTCCTGATGCGTCATTGAAGCCGAAGTAATACGGATGATTTGCTCGAGATTCGGTAACATAGATGAAGCTACGTATGGTGACTTCGGGAGCTGCTTCCGGAACCCCAACTACAAGTCGTCGCTTTTGAACGACAGATCAAAACACTGCATCTATGCACACCGCATATCTCATCTATTAAGAGCGAATGGGCTGCTAAACTGTCTTGGTCCTCCTGCCTTGCGTCGCTGCAGTTCTAGTGCCAAACTGGCGCTTCCATGCTGAGTGGGAAAGAGGCACGTCCGGAACCGCCCACCACCCCGGGAGCTTGAACTGCCCTCGAAAAGCAAAGAAACTTGAGGCTCTGTCCGTCCTGTATCGACAGTAAGAAGCTTATCATGCGCCAAGACCCGAGGATCTATTGTTTCACGGATCTCGTCGGGAAATTACATGTGTACGCCAGCGCTTAAGAGCCGCATTGTCCCATATTTAGAACAATGCGATGCGTCTAGAATCCCGCGTCGTGTTCGTTTCTCAGTAAGGGGGTCTCGGTTTGATCCACGTGAGCATCCCTCGGTTTGTCTCTGGATGTTTGGTCGTTGATGAGCAGCCAAGATCCAGCGCGAAGGCTGCGTTATTCCTACGTTTTCAAGCTTTTTGGAGTTAATGTTCACAATTTCGACCAAGGGTTTCGACGCTGGTCTCGAGCTTTAATGAATGATCTGACAGATATGTGACCCAGGCCGAATACTTTCAAGCCGCCCTCTACCGCTGCACTATGGAACTGCAACTGCCTTTACGCATGTGGTCGTACACCCTACGATGCGAAAGCTTCATCATGGATCATAACGATATGACCCGTTGGTTGGGAGCCAGATACTTGTTCCAGCACATAATAGCTGACTTAACTTACATGTCCTGCGGTAATGTGCACTTCCCCGGTACGGTGGTGCAATTGAGTACTTCGCCAGTCGCAATCCCTGCACCATTGATACCGAAGTAGGTGACGGGAATTTCACTTCGCTTCTTCTGTTCGGAAGCTTCACGGGGACATCGTTTATATAATGTTCTGCATCCAACCTCAAGCATCTGATCATTCAAGAGAATTTTTTCGAGCTTACCGCAAGATCTTGTCGCGCGAGCTGCGTTCACGTCATATTTTCCGAGATGGCAAGAGAAAATTCATATATGCCGTCAGGGAGCAGAAATCGATGGTGCTCGAAGTTTACGCTTTCGCATGACTGGATACAAGGCGGTGCCTAGTCCGTACGTATTGAAAGCACAGATCTGTGTCATCCAGTCCAGCATCTGAGAATAGTGGCCAGTCTCAAGCATAACGGTTCGGCCCTCACGAACCTCCATCTACACTGATGGGCGTTCCATCACAGTCCTCCACTGCAGCAGGTCCAGCATGGGTCCTGATGATAATTTGTGTCATTAGCAATGTCACGCCTTCAACGTGAAGCAAACAGGACGCTTACCGCGCCGAGAGGATACTGATAAGTCATGGTCAGTCAAACCGTCTTCTATAACAATACTTTGATGATACATACCATTCCTTCAGGGCAGTTTGGTCGGTCAGGGAAGCAAGCCAACCAGCAGATGGCCTGCTGAGGCTTAGCCACGGGCGTGGCCATGGTGGCTCCAAAGAACAGAGCAGCGATAGTGAGATAGAACTGCATGGTGAAAAACTAGATGTTGCTGTTAAAACTAGTGTAGAATTTGGTTGCGAAGACCTGTAGGCTTTGCTGAGCAGATAGTGAATGGTAGACAGACTCGAGCGAGAAACGCTTCGTACTTTATACACCGACTTTCACTTTAATGACTTAGTAAGTGGCCACGATGATTTGGAAGAGCTGAGGCCTGATATCAGGCACGCCTTGAGACTTGCGTCTGGATCAGTCGATTTACTACTTCTCTTGACGAATAGAAACTCGACTCTTGACGTAAGCCGATGATGCCCGATTCTTATTACGAAATATCGAACTGATCCTATGTAATTTTCTAGAACCCATGTCAAGTGTCGGCCGCATACACGATATTTCACCTGCATTTCCCAGATTCCCGTCTTATACCAGCTACCCCTGTCTTATATGTCAGTGTGTCGAGCCCATGTCGCGATACACAAGGCACATAGTGAGAGTTATTGTGATCACTGCGAACGGACAGCCACGACGGATGTTGCAGTAACTCGTCCGATTCTTGAGAAGAGTGCAACATCATGCTGCATATGACATGGATCGAAGATCCAAGGTCACGCTCTGACGGATATGCGTGGCATAAACACCATCACTCACTGAGCCCTTACTAACCCTAATTCCATTTGTTAGTCCGACTTTAGGCGACGAACCGTTTGCCATGTCAGGCAGCTGTACCGCAATCTTCCTTACGAAACTCCCTCGCCTTCTATGGCCGAAGTCTCTAAGGAATACAATCTTATCCTCTGGCCCCTGGACGAAGGCAAAGGGTATGAACCCGAGCGAACGCCATCTCCGACCTTTTCTCGGCTCGATACTTTGGATCTCAGCTGAATCAGAAGTAACGAAATAACAGGTAATTCTACATGTAGTCTTTGTTGATGGATGTCCAATATTACTACCCCGCGCGTATCTTCTTGCTCTACATAAGGTCTCGATCGGTGCGAGTACCACTTGCGGAGCTTTTGTATATATTGTCATGAGGTATCTTAAAGTCGAGCCTCGACCGCCCATACGCGCATCTTATGAGTCGAGCCACTCGGAAGATGCCCCAGGTGGCCGACTCAAAGCTATGCAGTCGCCGACGCATACCCCTCATATGACACGATTCTGATGTGGTTCGTGTTTTGTGATGGTGCATTATTGGCGAGCTGAAAGGGGTTGATACTACTCCTATCTGTGCCCGCTTTCTGTGGATGTATCTTGACATGCCATTCTGATGCATTAAAGGCAGCGCTCAAGCTGGTGTGCAGGACAGTCGAGTAAGAGGGCATGTGTCTCGCTACTTGATCTTGAAGGGATTATGGAGCTGTATATACCAAACAGAACCAATATTGAAGAATCATGACTGCTTATTGAAGACTTAGAAATACAAAATGACTTTTCTCATTTTATCTTTGTTACAGCTTCGTGATAAGCTTCCCTTGGTTGTGGCCATCGTATAATGACTTCCATACTTTGGGAATGTCCTCGAATTTTGCGGGCACAACAGTCTCGCTCTTATCACCAATCTCAATCTTTCCCTCCTTGACAGCTTTAGCGTATATTCCGGCAACCTTTGGAGCACTTGCGAGGTAGTCGAGAACGACGAAGCCCTTGATCTCGAGTCGTTGCGTAATAACATCCTACTCTGTGTTAGACCTAGTGTTTGTGACTTGACTATGGAACGCGACAAACCTCAAAGTTGTTGAAGGAGACCTTGTTGGAAAGTGAAGTGTACTGAGAGACAGCGCCGCTTCGACTAGTCAGTAGCAGTTCCTTCACGGTTCAGCAAGACTTACCATAGCAATACACGACCACACTTTCGCATTCGGGAGAGCATGAGATCTAACATCTCTCCTCCAACGTTGTCTGTTCAAAGCAGTCAGCGGGTTTCTAACGCTGGTGCGGCCAATATCAGCCGAAACTTACCAAAGTAAACATCAACTTCGCCCTCGGTCGCCTTGATGAGGTCTTCCTTAAACGTTGCCGACTTGTAGTTGACGCACTGGTCCGCTCCAAGACGCTCCACAAACCTGCACTTTTCTTCCGAGCCTGCAATACCGATCACCTATGCGCTGTTTAGTAAGATACTCTCGAAAAAAATAAGTTTACTTGCTAGACTCTTACCTTCTTGCAGCCAATAATCGTCTTTGCGACTTGGACGGCCATACTACCAGTCGCACCGGCAGCGGCGCTAATGACGACGACATCCTCGCTCGTTATCTTGCCAACCTCGACCAAGCCATAGTAGGCCGTCAAGCCAGTCACTCCGAGTGCGCCGAGGTAATGAGTGACACTGAGCGGCGAAGGATCCGGCATGACGATGACTTTCTTCGCATCTTGAACGCTGTATTCGGCCCAACCAGCGAGAGTTCTGACAACGGCTCCTTTGGGGACATTTTCTGCGCGGGACTCGATGACTTCGGCGAGTGAACTTGCGCGCATTATTTGCCCTACTTCAACGGGAGGGATATAGGGTCTCGGTCGGTTTTCGGGAGGTGCGATCCATACTCGCTGCGCCGGATCGTTGGACAAGTAGAGCGTCTTTACGAGGACCTGCCCGTCGTTGAGGGCCGGCAAGGGCACCTTTTCCAATTTGAATACAGCATTCTGTCCCTCGAGTTCAATGTTCTCCAGCGGCTGCGTTTGCAGCACCCATTGTCGGGTCTCTGATGGCAAGTTTGACGTGGTACCAGGCATTGTGGCGGCGATTATATTCGGGCTGGCGAGAGTGTCACGGACTTCAGCTTGTGCGACTGCAAGGCACGATGAGGCAATGCCACCGTCTTAAAGGATATGCCTCCGGAGTATTCCTGCCTGCTACATGCGCTAAGTCGAGCGTGCCGAGGTGCTTTTGCGGGGCGAGCCGACAGAACAGTTACTGTAACAAGTAAGTTACGTCGTAATTAGCGAATTACCAGTCGAGGCGGACATCTCGGTTGGCTCGGCCTGCTCGGCGGGCTCGCCTCCAGCTGGCTACGCGAGGATGGTGGTTGGAACTTGGAGGCATCACCTGGGGGTAGCATGACCACCTTGCAGCCTTCAGAGCGGCTGAGGATGAGACAGGTTATAAGGAGAGGAGCGCTTCTGATGAGCAGCCTTTGTTCCGTCGTACAACATGTGATTAAACGCTCACAGACAAATCATGATCGCCATGGAGGCCAAAGGCCAGCGCAAGGTCATCATTGTCGGTGGCAGCGTTGCCGGTCTCTCTCTGGCGAATATGCTAGAGAAGCTGGGTATTGATTTCATACTACTAGAGAGTTACGACAGTATTGCGCCACAAGTCGGTGCCAGTATCGGTCTACTTGGAAACGGCCTCCGGATCCTCGATCAACTAGGATGCTACGATGAGCTCTGCAAACATGCGCCGGACTCCTTGCAGTCCTCGACTTTGAGATCGGAGAAGAGTATCTTGGTGCATCATGAGGGGCTAGATCGTTTCGTCAGGGAAAGGTAAGTCGCGACAGCCTGCTCTCAGACTTCGCGCAGCTTATCCGGGTGCTCAGGCTCGGCTACCCGTTCGTATTCATGGATCGCCAGACCCTACTCAGGGTATTGTACGAGAACCTTCAAGATAAATCTAGAGTATATACATCAAAGCGAGTTATGGATGTGCGCCTGCATCCAGATAGTGTTGAAGTTGTCACCAAGGACGGAACCGTTTATAAGGGCGATGTATTAGTCGGCGCAGATGGCATACACAGCACCGCAAGACGACAGATGTGGAATCTTGCTGAGAGCCTAGAGCCTGGTTACTTTTCTGAAGATGACAAGAACAGTGAGTGTCCAGAAAGCCCGGCAAGTCGCCGCTGCTGACCGGCTCCAGAGATGCGTAGTCATTTTGCCTGCATCTTCGGAATCTCCAACCCCCTCGGGAACTGGAAAGGGGGCGACACGACCTCAGTCTTCCGCGAGGGCTTCTCATACTTTATTGTCGGAGGTCCAGGCGGACGCGTCTACTGGTTCTTGTTCTTCAAGCTTGACGAGTCTCAAAACACCAACGGCACGCGGCGTTTCAGCAAAGACGAAGAAGACGAGATTGTCATGAAGCATTGGAGCGATCTGATCGACGATAACATCATCTTTGGACAGCTATATTCCGCGCGAATCATTTCGATACTCACTGCATTAGAAGAAGTCGTCTTCACGAAGTGGCATTTCAGGCGGATCATGACTATCGGCGACGCAGCGCACAAGGCAAGTAATTTATAGAAAGTTTTCATGGGTTGGCCACAACTGACTTTGAAGCCAAAAGCTTCACCCACTAAGTGCGCAAGGCGGCAACTGCGCCATCGAGACAGCGGCCGCTCTGGCCGACGGACTCGTGCAGACTGACTGGACCGAGAGCGGGCTCCAAGACACGTTCAAACGAGTGACGGAGACGAGGCGAAACCGCGTGACCAAGCTGATGAAGCGAGCCCATCTCCGCCAAAGAGTCGAGGCCCTGGATGGAAATCTAGCCAAGATGCTAGCCTTCCAGCTGATTCCTCGACTCGGAAAGGGCCGCATCTTTGACAGACTCTACGCCGACACGTCTCCGGCCGGCAAGATTGAGAGTCTGCCGTGCCCGACGAGACACAAGCAGGCGCCCTTTGACGACGAGCTCAAGAGGAAGCCGAAGAGTACGACACGGGCGTTTTATTTCTCGGTCGTATGCTTCTTGGGTTTCGTCATTGCCTCGTCACAATGGTGCTCGAGAGTCGCAATGTCCAAGGTGGATGTCGGATATTTGCACTCGTCGACAAGCAACCACACTGCCTATCAAAACTGGTCAGAGCCGCACACTCCGATCTCCTCGACAGATTCTTCCAATGAGGTCCTGATTTACAGATTATACTACGCCATGATGATGTTCCCCGTTGTGTCGCTGGTCGTGTCGGAGCAGTTTCAGTCCGGAGGTCTATGGTCTCACGCAACTTTGTAAGTCGTCTTGTCCATCTTTTCTTTCCACACATGATGGCGACTTACATGTTATAGGGCTGCTTGTCTTGTTCTTTCCCAACGCTATGGATTCTCTCGCATCGCCCCGTTCATATTCATTGCTTCACTGTTCTCGACTCGCAAGGTTGCACAGCGCTTGCCGTTTGATCGAAACGTCCAGGCGTCCAACAAGCAGTCCTTGCTTGCCGTGCTACTAGGTTGTCTACTGCCGATCATGCTGGCATCCTTTTGCGCGGCCGCCACGAATTGGTCAAGTGCTGCGGTGATGCTATCAGAGTCATGGCCCCTCTGCTTCGTTGCTCTCCTTCATCTCTCGGGAAAGTTGAGACACTGGAGATCATCTAGTACGGGGAAGTCGCCGGGCTGGACCGGCTCATCTGTGGCTTCGTGGAGAAACGAGGCTCGAATCGCTGCCTTCCTTGTGAGCAGTGTGCCTCACATATACGCGGCTTTCTTCAGCTGGACGTTGCGAGGAACTCTATCGCAATACGATGCGCAGCTCCCCCTTTCAGTTCAACCTGTTTGGCTTGGACTTCGGGGTTCTCACTCCGGCTCCGTTGCTAGAATGCATGGGGACATGGCTATGCTTGCAGCCGAAATCCTGACTTGGCTGCTTCTGCGAACATTCATGCTCGTTCGGATGGGTGTTCTTGATCGGGGTGAGAAACGAGCCCTGGCAACGGTCATTGCTGCCAATATCTTTCTCGGACCCGGTGGCGCGGCATCTTTATTGTGGTATTGGGAGGACTCTGCCATTAGCGATGTCCTCAAGTCAATTTAGGACGTGATATCTCCATAGTATCGTCAGACAATTTGCTATACGCACGGAACTGCTTACAGTGACCACGTCAATGCTTCGAGGATTTCAAGCCTGGACAGGAAGATCTGCATACACACAACACCCATGTCAATAAACCAAGACGGCCTTAAACTCCGTTTCCTGCACCCCGCTCCTGTAGGCCGAGGCATCATGCTCTGACGTTACGTCCACCCGTGGTTGATGGCCCCCACAGCGGGCATATTGGGGTGTCATTCCTGGTTCTGGGTGGGCGTGATGGAATGATGCCGAGACGGCGCCATGGAAAGTAGATGGAACGGGCAGCATAAGCTCGATATACTCAAGTCAAGTCTAGTTTCTCTGGGAAACACCCTCTTCAAAGACGTATTCCACGGTTCCGTCATCGAAGCCAGACTAATGGATCAAACCTCGGCAGGCCGTACAGGTCGGAGGCGAGCCATCGTTGCCTGTCGCATCTGCCGCGGGCGCAAGGTCAAATGCAACATGAGCGACAACGGCCCGCCTTGCGAGAACTGCCGACGGGACGGGTTCGAATGCGAGGCGGCCGCGACAAAGGGGTACCGGTAAGACCGTCGACGACAGTCTCGTCATTGCAGCTTCACATGTTGTCTTCTTCTTGCTAAAGTGAAATAACCTTGAAAGTGCGCTGGCGTGGCATCACAAGTCCAAAGCCATTCAACGGCGGAATTCCATCAAAGCATCCGTGGAGAGGGTGAGCAACGCTGATGATTCTCCCAAATCCTCCGAGCGGCAACATGAAGGCAGCAAAGACGGCGGCGTACGACGAGGTGCCACGCATATCCCCGACTTCTCAACTACATACACAACCGATCCGAGTGTCGGCAGTCTAAATCGAAGCACAGAATGTGGAGGAGAGCAAGAAAGAACATGCAGCCTTCCAAGAGGAGATGTCGTGTCAGCCATGCTTCAATGTTTCTTTCACTACGTCCACTCATTGCTCCCCGTCGTAGACTTGAGTGTGTTTCTCGTGGATTATCACGCGGCAGCGACAGAAGGAGCAAATAAGCCTAGTCCTCTCCTACTCGCGAGCATGCTCTTTGCATCCTGCGATGTGAGGCGTTTCCTTTTACATTTTGCCAACTCGCGGGTATTCGCTGACTCCAGAAAGTTCATTGACGACGAGCTGCTCGCTACGACCGGCTACGAAACACGAATGTCTATCAAACGCGCCATGTACCAACACGCAAAGGTTCTTCCTGCCCTCAATCGCTTCTAAAGTGGCTACTTAACCAATGAAACAGACACTTTATCACGCCGAGACCGAAAAAGACAAGATTGTCCTCATTCAATCTGCGCTTTTCCTGAGTTTCTCGAATGCCGACGCCCACGACCCTTTTACCCCTTGGCATTGGAATGGCATCGCCATCGACATCTGCCAGAGCCAAGGTATCCATCGAGCTGCAAGAGATTCATACTCTTCAAGAGCAGGACTGCCGATCAAAGACTCTCGCATGCAGCGTCTCCTGTGGTGGAGCTGTTATCTCAGAGAAGTATGGCTGTCTCTGGCCTCGGGGCGACCGATGCGAGTCGCCGCCAGAGATTGCGACGTTCCGCTTCCCTCACGAGAGGACGCCGAGAGTTTTCTGCTCAACATTCCGGCCAGGTTGAAGCGCGACTATCTTCCGTCTTGCGTGTCCGCCTTGTTGCGATTCTGGGAGATGCGCCTGCGACTGTCAATCTACCTTGAAGACTTCATCTCCGCCCCAAGTCGACCGAATGAGTTGCCCCCTACTCAATACATGGAGCAGAAAGAGACCGATATTCGTGCAATATGTAGATCTGAAGAGACAAAGTGTGGCGACGACGAGTCGAAACTGCTCCTCTTGCACCAGTGTCTGACGGATCTCTGTCTAGAGTAAGCTGGGCAAACTCTCGTTTGACGTTTCATTATACTTACAAGACCTAGAGCTGTTGTGATTAGTCTTTTCCAACCTACCTTCCGAACTTCGGGTACTCATGCGAGTGACGAAGACTTCTTCAAGAGGAAAGGGTTCTTCAGAGCTCGCATGGCAGCGCTCAACAGCAATCATGTTTTGAGCAAGTTGATAGGCGCCGGCCTCGTCTCTTCATGCTCAACGAATACGCAAGTGCCTATGCTCGTCGACGTGAGTGGACATTTGCTGACAAGCTTCGCAGTATCATTGCTCTTCTTCCCGTGATGCAGATTCATCTTTTAGAGCTGGTCTCGCAGGACTCGATGATCCGCAGCTCGGCCCAGAGCCATCTGGATACGTGTTTGATGATCCTCGACCAGGTGCGCACGACCGACTGCGTCGCGGGATCCGCCTTCGACTACTTCACTCTGGCGCGAAGTCGATTGCGTCTTGCAGAGCATGGCATGCAACCAAGCTTTGACATGTTCAGCTCGCATAGCCCGAAATCAAGTCGCCAACCGCCTGAAGCGCCGTCCGTCGAGCAAGACACTGAGATGGACCAGTCTTTCCAGATTGCCGAAGGAGACCTCATGACACTGGCGTCGTCCATCATGTCGAGCAAATTCAGGTATGCCGGTTAATCCGTTGGTTGATATCATTACCTGCTAAATGGCTGTAGCGCCTCTCGCGACATCGACATTGCGTCCAGTTCCAACACGATCCTGAGTGCCTCGACGTTTGGGGAACTTTGGCAGGAAGATTAGACTAATTGTTTGATCGATTAATCTGTGAAATTGAGAACAAAGTCGAGCACATAACGACAAGAAAGTAAAGAAGTACAAGAATGAATGATGCTAGCCTTGCCAGGTTTCGCGAGTTTCTTGTGTAAAACGTGAAAACACCCCGACATTCTACGAGGGTCTGTCGTGCATGCGGCGACTGCAAGTGACCCTGTCCGAAATAACCGAGCATGCAGAGCTCCCGGAACACCGTCCCGCGTCATGCAGGATTGGCCCATAGAACCATCTCCCCGACATAACCGCATGACGGCACCTGGCGATCTGGACTCCTCGGCACCAACAGCACCGAAGAGGGGCTTTGCAACAGACCTACCTCGGTCGAGTTAGAATGGACCGTTGGTCTGTGGACTGAACCAGATCTGGGTAAATAGTCGATGCACTTGTTACGAGTAATTATCATCCTATCGCTGTTTTTCATTTTGACGTGGCAGATAATTGAAGCGCAGTGGCAACCATGCCTTCCATCGTGGGGCCCGAAGATGCGAGCGAGATGCCGTCTCCCTTCTATCACGAGTATCAGCCAGACTTTGACAAGCAGTACGCCGAGACGCAAAGCTATCTCGCCGGGAAACCATGCATCAAGACTCCAAGAAAGCTGCGCATCCTCGGAATCGGCGCGGGAGCGAGTTCATTGGCGTTTGCGCGAGAGGTCAAGGAGGGCCGGATCGAGAACGCGGAACTTGTTTTCTACGAGAAGAATCCCGGCGTAGGGGGGACGTGGTGGGAGAATAGGTGTGTTTGATGGCTGCTCAAATGAATGAAATTGCTCACAAGTCGTAGATATACGGGCTGCGCTTGCGATGTTCCCTCCGTAAGTTTCTCATTTTGGGTCAATGTTAGTTGAGGATTCTTTAAAAGCTGACGATCGGACTAGCACATTTACCAATTCAACTGGGCGGCGAACCCGAATTGGAGCAAATAGTAAGTCTCGCTTGCCGAACTCATTTTTCGTGAGCTCATATTTATAGCTATTCGGGGGCTGCCGAGATTAGAGCATATCTCGAGAGCATAGCCCGAGACTTCGGTCTAGATCAATACATCAAGCTTGAGCACGAGGTTGTCAAAGCTGAGTGGAACTCAGAGGCTTCCAAGTGGCAGTTGCAGGTCAAGAACAACAAGACGGGCGAAGTCTTTACAGACTCGGGCGACGTGCTGGTCAACGGTGGAGGCATCATCAAGTAAGTCGAAGTTTTTGGTGTTCGAGGTTGATACTGACGCCATCGAGTAACTGGAAATGGCCCAATATCCCGGGCCTACACTCAACCAGCATACCCAAGATGCACTCGGCGGCTTGGAACGAAGAGTACGATTTTAAAGGGAAGAACGTCTGCATTATCGGAAACGGATCCAGCGGCATCCAAATCACGTCGGCACTCGGAAAAGGCGAGTCATCAGCCGCTCTCCTACCGCGCTCAGAGCTCATGCTGATGCTTTCATGACAGTCGTGGATAAGATGACAGTAGTGATGCGATCGCCTACATGGATCACAACAGGATTCGCTCTCAAGTACGCAGGACCAGGAGGGGCCAACTTTGAATGCAAGCCTTCCCAATCTTTATCCTTTGATCACTGATCACCAAAGATGACCACCCTTGGCTGACCACACTGGAGTCCAGATACGGAGGAGCAAAAGAAACATTGGCGGGAGAACCCAGAGGCACTCTTGCAGTACCGCAAGAAGCTCGAGAACGACATGAACCGTCGGCAAGAGTTTTTCCTCAAGGGTACGCCGACGCAGCGCAAGGCGCGCGAGTTCTCCTACCGCGAGATGATGCAGGGCCTCGCCTCCAAGCCCGAACTGGCCAAGAAGCTGATTCCTTCGTTTGACGTGGCCTGCAGGAGGTTAGTGATCGTCTTTGTGAATTGTGGGTTTTGGTAGGAAAGCTGATGCCATTGAGCCTAGACCGACTCCTGATAATGGATATCTCGCGACGCTCACGCAGCCCAATGTCGAGGTTTCTTGGGGAACCCCCAAACGTATCACGGAGACCTCCATGGTCCTGGCAGACGGCAGCGAGATTCGGCCAGATGTCATCATCTGCGCAACGGGATTCGACCTCTCGTATAAGCCTCGATTTCCCATCATCGGCAGGGACGGCGTGTCCCTGAGCGAATACTGGTCGCCCGACGCAAAGGCGTACATGAGCTTCGCCGTGCCCAATTTCCCCAACTATATCCGTGCGCCTCCGTCTTCTTCAACTCTCTTTGCTTCAGTCCGTCCAGCTGACCCATGACTCTCGACCAGACTACCTCGGCCCCAACACGCTGGTGGCCCACGGATCGCTCATGACGAGCATCGAGCAACTAACGGCCTACTTCACCAAGCTCGTCAACAAGCTCCAGCGCGAGTCGTACCGTACCTTTGAGCCGCTCCAGCGGTGCGTCGACGAGCTCGACGCGCACCACCAAGAGTACGTGCGCCGCGCCGTCTGGACGTCGCACTGCGCGTCGACCTTTAAGAACGGCGACCCGCGCGGCCGCGTCAACCTGCTGCACGGGGGAACCCGCCTGCACCACTTTGACATGCTGGCCGATCCGCGCTGGGAAGACTTTCGGTGGGAGACGGAGGCGGACGGCCGGCTGTATCGGTATTTTGGGAATGGACGGTCTCAGTGCGAGGATAATGGGGGCGATCGAACGTGGTACGTTCAAAGCGTAAAGGCTAAGCTTTGAGTATGAATATAATACTCCTCGCTAGCTTTATGTGTATCATATTAGTCTACGATATATTGTCACTATTTCGATGAATGGTAGAGTACGGTTGACTATATATCATAAGAATCATCAATTCATTGAACCGAGAGGACTAATATACACGTATCGACTCTTATCAAACCTTCTAAAAGCAGGGAAACCATCGCTCAACCCAAATTAACATCAAATCATCGCGTCGCTTTCTACGCGTATCAGTGAAATGTCGCTGATATCGCAACCGCTCAAATTCCATGGCCTAATCTCAAGTCAGCGTCAACGCATTCACTCACAAAGTCAAGGCCCCAACTTACGTCCAAGTCCCTTGCCGCGCTTCGTCACCTCACGCGCATGCTGCTGCTTAATCTTGGCCCTGCGCGCATCCTCTTGTGCCTCACTCTCGACCCTACCAGCGTGATCCCTGGCCTCCCGGGCACGCACCCGAGCTTCGGTCAACGCGCGATCGGCTTCCAGCTCGGCGGTCTCGGCGTCCATCATGTGCTGCCGGGCCTCGAGGATGCTCGGGTCCACGGGTGCCTTGCCGCCGCGCATTCTATCGAGTAGGCCGACTTTGGCCCCTCCGCCGCTGCTGCTGGTGCTCCGTCGATGGCCGTGGTTGTGGTGGTTCCCGTAAGATGACGATGAAGACATGGATGATGTGGATGAGCGTGATGCCCGGTGATTAGTGGTGCCGTTGGCGTGACGGTGGAAAAGACCGTGCTTGGTGGAAGTGCCGTTGCTGTGACCGGCGACCGGAGCGGCCGTGTTGTATGCCGGATCGGCGCTGTGAATCGGCTCCGGTTGCTGTCGCCGACTAAAGAGGCCGTGTTTCTTGGCCGGGACTGGCTCTTGGACCGGCTCGACGGGGGTCTTGCGGCTTGAGAATAGCGGCATTGTAGTAAGTTCCTCTGTGTGTCTTTGATAAAGGTAATTACAGACAGTGCTGCAGGTAGTAGTTGATTGTAATATCGAATCGTGGTGCCAAGGGAATAGGCATCACCGCCAAGAAAGACGGAAGACGAGCAGCTATTTCTACTTGAACATTCTGGCCATACACACACACACACAATCTTGACGTCGACATCGTCATACCCCATCCCGCCAGTTATTTGAAAATCCGGATTTCCTTGGTCGACAAGCCCCAAAAAAGGCAGGGAAAAAAGCACGGCGCCGGGCCTCATCGACTTGTGTGTGCAAAAGAGAAAGAGATCGTCAAATGACGTCAAACAGGCACACCTGCAGCTAACACACACACACGCACACCATCATATCACTGCACATCACCCACCCCGTGAAGAAGAACCCTGAGAAAAAAAAAACCTGTATCCTAGATGCAGAGCCAAGGACCCTGAAGACTCAGCTCTCAAGAATCTCAGAGTCTCAAGAATACACAACCCAGGAAAACAGGGCGACTGGTCCCCTGTTTCCGTCGCAATCGCGAGGATCTCACTCAATACGGACTCCATCCAGCGTCACACACCACCATCCCCTTCACACGCATAGTAAAATACAAGTATATAGACACCCCAAGGTTCAATAACTTTACTGTACACATCCCTAGAGAGAGAAGCTGCCACACACCTTTCACAGCGTCATCTACGTCAGCGTGGCTTGGACAGAAAAGAGGAGGATACTGTACATGCGTAACTTGTTAGCCCCCCGTCTGACGGCGCCGTTTGGAACTTGAGTGGCACCGGACGAAACAAGCTGAACAAGCGGGCGGAGGAGGGGAGGGAACATGAGAGAGTGTGTGTGTGTGACAGAGAGAGAGAGTGGGAGAGAGAGGTGGGGGCCAAAAACACCAGACGACGCCGTCTAGCGACTCAAAGCTCGACGCGAATCATTCCAGCCATCACATAACGCGAGTGCATGTAAATAGAATTGAAAAAGGAAAAGTGCCGTTCAGTAAAGAGCAATCACCAGCGCATCAACAGCCAAGTCAAGTGTTACCTCACAGGCACAGGACACTGAACACATGGCTGGAGGAAACTTGACGATATTACAAAGCCGTACAGAACCCTCCCGATGCTTCGTGTGCAAAGACATGCGCCGCTGGATATATACATGTACACCTGGAAGGGAATGAAGAAATAAAAGGAAAGCAAAAAAGAATGAAACGCGTGCCCAGCGTCTGTAACTTGGCAGAACCGAGGCGACGTGGGACACGTGCGACAATCGAGCAGCCCAGAAAACCCGCGCGCCAGTTTCCCACGTTGGTTTTTGCGCCCTTCCCCCAAGCCGCGAACACATGGCGGCAAGAAACGTTAAACCGATGCGCCTCGCATGACTAGGGAGCAAGAAGAGGAAGAAGAATTCCGACTCTTGGGCGCGTTACATGACGACGCACTTGTTCTCGTCGCGATCCTTCTTGACGCTCAGCGCGACGCGGGCCGCCTCGGTAAAGGCCTCGTTGACGCCGCGATTCCGCATGGCCGAGCACTCGAGGTATCGCGAGGCGCCTATCCGCCGAGCGACCTCGAGGCCCTGGTCGTAGTTGATGAGGGGTCCCTTTTCGCGCTGGTTTGGCTCGGCCTCCTCCTCGTCTCCCTGCTCGCGCAAGTCGCATTTGAGCGCGACCAGTACCAGCTTGACCTCGGGACAGTTGTCTGCAATCTCCCCGACCCATTTCGACTCCACATTTTCCAGCGAGTCTTTGCTGTCGACCGAGTAGCACAGCATGATGAGGTCGGTATCGTCTGTCCGCAAACGAGGTCCTGGTTAGTTATCTGCGCTGGGGGCATCGAGGGGCGCACTGACGCACCGTAAGACAGAGACCGTAGGCGGTCGAACTCTTCCTGGCCTGCCGTGTCCCAAAGCGACAGCTCAATGTGTACATTGTCGACGAAGATGTCTATCACTAATTTAGTCGTGTCGATGGAACCTCAGGTTCTTTGCAGCCCATACCGTGGACGTAGTTTTCAAAGACGGTCGGCTCGTAAACAGTGGGAAAGTAGCTATCGATCGACGTGTAAGCGCGCGACAAGATCTAACGAAACCATAAGCTGACGCCTTACCCTCTGGTGAAGACGTTGAGCAGTGACGTCTTGCCGCAAGCACCGTCGCCCCTATATCGACGCATCAGCAATCTGAGCAAAGTCATCTGTCCTCCTGGCGCACGTACAGCAAGACGAGCTTGCGCTGGACCGTCTTGGATCCCCCGCAAGGAAAGGAGGGCATCTTTGTGTCTTCGACGGCGATGCTACTGCAGGCGAAAGTTTTGGTCCGATCTGGAGTGTCGCGGAGACGCGGACTCTTTCTTTGAGTCGGCCTGTTTCTTCAAAAGTCACTTTCGGTGACAGACGTGGTACCACAGCCCGGTTTGGATGAAACGAAAGCGAATGGATCGGCCGAGGTGGGATCGAAAAGCGCTGCCAAACGAGGGCCGACGTAAAACGATTCGTCGAGTGCTTTGCGTTGGGAGGGGAGCACTGCACAGTCGCAGGCAGAGACGCACGCCGTCGGGGACGGAGGTATAGTCGCGTGAGGGAGGAGGGGGACCACTGGGGTTTTCAATCGTTGTCGAGCTGTATCGGTCGCGTGGACAAACAGAAAGCGAGGCAAGGAAGACGGAGTGAAAGAGAAGTCGAGGTGCGTCAACGGTGCGAAAGAGGTCGGTCGACGATGAAGATGATGATGATGAGGGTCGATAGTAGAGGAGGAGGAGGATGATGATGATGAGGTGACGGATCGAAGCGATGGGTCAAATGAACCGGCAGAACACGGCCAGGGACACTTTGAGGGTGCGCGGCGGATAATACTGGACATGAAAGACGCCGGCCCAACGAACCCCCGTAATCTCTAGCAGCTGCAGGCGGAGCGCAGTGGGCAGTGCCGCTACTAAGGCAGCGACTGAAGTGTGGCCCGGACTCGAAAGTACATTTACGCCCGCATCACTCGTAAAATATACTTTTTCCTCCCCCAGCATCAATCAATCAATCCTTCGTTCTGCCCTGAGGTGCGTGTCCAAGTCCCCCCCAAGCGCACTTCGTAAGCTCCGGGTCCGGTCCTGTCTTCCCACGCCAAGCAAACCGAGAGGGCGCAATTCGACCGAAGCGCGAAATCTATAAAAAGCCGCGCGCCCCAACCAAAGGTGTGGCGGAAACGAGAAAGCGACCAAAAGAAAAGAAATAAGAAAGAAGAAAGAACCAAAAAAATGTTCTAGAAAATCCGAGACGATGAGACAGACAAAAACGCATTAGGCCTACAGTACAGTAACTTACCTCTTGATTGTGGCCCCTGGCAAAGGTTATGCGTTTGCCGCCACTGTAAAGGTAAGGCGACTTTCACTGAACCTCAAATGTTGTCCGACTCAACTGAGTTCTGATGTTGACTGCAGTCAATGTTTGTCGGTTGGGCATGCGGGCAGCAATTGTTCAATGAATGGGGTACATCTGGGCCAGGTAATTTGACGGCAGATTACCGCAAGACCCGCATGTGCACCATCTGCTACGACTCCAAGTTGCCCGATTGGGTCGTCAGCGAGTCCTTACCCACGAGACCCGGCTCCATTATTTATGCTGGACAATCGTAGAGGCCTAACAAGTCTTCACGTCGGCTCTTGAGCGCAGTAAGAGCTCGCAAATTCGCACATACTACGCTCACAAAGTTCCAGTAACAGCTCGTAGGTAATCGCAGAAGCCTGAAAAGACTAGGTAGACGAGTGCCCAAGGCAAGGTACTGTACTGTACGCAGAGCTCATGATCCATCACCGTTGCTTCCCGGTTGCTTGGTCTTCCAAGAAATCTAATCTCGCATCGACTCGAACCCTTGTCCCTGCTTGCTCGGCATCGCTGTCGAGACAACGGCCAACCTGATACCATCGCCATCGCCATCTGCCGGACCACGGGCCCAACGGCTGCCTCAGTCATCGTCTCGCTGGTAGCCTTGCCGTCCCCTCCCCATCCTCTCCGCCAAGTCGAGCTTCTCGGCCTTTTTGTGCAGGCCGTTGACAAAAGACCGATCGCCAGCGCGTTCCCTTGCCCTGCTGTCTGCCTCGCGGGCCATCCGCTCCCTTTCCTCGAGCGCGACGAGCCTTGCTTCACGATCTTGGTCCAGCTGTGACGCTGCTGACTGCATCGCCGCCAGCTTCCTTGCCTTTTCAGTTTCCCTATCATCCTCGTCAGCCTCGGGCGCCCGCGCTCGAGATCTGCCATTCTCGTGTCGTCCGTCACGACGCCTTTCCTCCCTGCGATCATCGCGACCATTGTATTCTCGCCGCGAATGTCGATCTGATGAACCTTGGTGCGACTCGTTGTGTCGTCGTTCTCGTTGTCGGTCAAAAGAGGGACTGCGTCTGCGTGTTCGCTCTTCCTCGCCAGATCTGGATTCGTATCTTTGCGCATCCGAATCCCGACCATGATCGGTTTCACGCTCGCCGGAAACTCTGCGACGCCTGTGACTTCGATGACGCTCATCCTCATCCGAGTCGTCGCGACGACGTTTTGGGCTTCGCGATCGTGAATAAGACCGATGTCGCCGTCGATGCCGTCTCTCGTCGTCGTCTCGATCCCGGCTTCTATGCCTGCCGTGCCGCCGCCTATGCCTGCTGTCTTTATCTTTTGATTTGTGCTTCTTGTCGTCCTCGATTCCCATGGAAGAAAGAAGTTGTCGCCGTTTGATAGGATCGTTCATCATGGCGTCGTAGGCTGCCTGCTCCTGGCGCTTAATGGCCAGTAATGGATCGTCGCGGATTTTTGATGCCGTATCTCGAGCGCTATTGGCATTCTGCATAGCCATGAAGCTTTCCTCCCCCGCCCCTTTCTCGAGTTTCTTGTGTTCTGTGCCCTTGATGATGTTGTCAATCCTCCGCTTGCCTAGGAGATACGCCTCCGTCTCCTCGCTCGTGCCGGCCTGGCCATCGGTCGGGCCCTGGTACATCCAGTCAACGCGATCGACGCGTTTCTTGCCGCCCGCGGCCTCGAGCTGGCGTTGCAGCTCCTCCTTGGCGCGCTCCTCCTTGATTTCATTGATGCGCTGCTGCGTTCGTTTTCGTTCCGCGAGCGCTTTCTGCTCTTCCTCGTAGACTGCTCGCTGGTTGCGTTGCAGCCCCGGGTGGAATGACTTCTTGAGATTGAGATCGCCACCACCCATTTTGGCGGTTGCGTAGTCGCTGGCAAATGTTGGACAGATGTGACGAGATTGATAATGAAGCAATCAAGAGGTGGCGAGGCTGGCGCGGAATCTCGAAGGTCGACAGGCACCCGGAGCCGCCCCACTCCGCCTACCCTACAGTATACAGTACTCAAGTGGGCTTCGAACAATAGGGCTGCAATCCACTACTCGCATATGGTGCGCCGCCTCTATTCCGCGAATGGTCAGGATAGCTAAAGAACCCTCATCACACTCGAGTCGCCCGACGTGTTAACTTATTTCGTTTCTTCTTTTCTAAACCTTTCCCAAGTTAAACTTTTCCCAAGTAAATCAACGCCCAGTCGAGAACACAAGGGGATCTTGCAGAAAGTATTCGCGCAGCGCCTGCATCGCCTCGCCAAAAGAAGCGCTCCAGTGAGCGGCGATTACAGTAAAGCCGGACTCGGCACGGTCGTTGCCGTCGGCAGAGTTTCATCGTGGTCTAATGTACATGCCAGAGTGACATGATGCAAGCCCGAAGCTGCTGGCCCAGCCTCGCCCGTCGCATATCCCCAAAAGGCCGAGGTGCTGCGGGTCATGCCGTCGGTTCCAGCGCGTCTTACCAGCTGGCCCGCTTGATACCGGGTATATTGCCAGCTATTGCCTCCATACGAAACGCAAACTGCTTCGAGGTCAGAGGGGGGCTTGAGATGTGAGGAGACAAGGGACACCGACTCTTGACATCTTGAAGTCTCTAAAGATACCTCGGCCCTTGCTGCCCATTGTGCATCGGTTCTTGATCTGTGTCGGTCGAGAATAGGCGTGCATTTGTGTCAGCTGCAGTTGGGCCTCGGCGCGGACTCGTGGTGAGAGAGTTGTATTTCGGATGATGTAGCGGAGGGCCTGCCTGATGCCGCGCAAGGTCGTCGTCAGCATTACCACTTGGGGTTCGGCGCGCAGGATGCGTATGCCCGCTCTCACAGCGAAACCAGCTTGAAAAGAAGCGATAGACGAGCAGAAGACGTGGCAGGGCAAGGGGGGGATGTCGAAGGCTTGCGCGGCGCGGGCTCACCTCTCGGGTTCAAACTGCTCAAAGACCTTGCGCTTGGTATGATCGCGGACGGAACGCGTGGTGACGAGGCAGCCCAAGTCGAGCTTCTTGGCCCTGAACATGGACATGGTGTGCGGCGATGATTCGGATGCAGCGTGGGAGGCGGTCGAGGGTCTGTTTCGCGGGACGATAACGAGGTCTAAAGGGGGGGTCGTCGAGGAAACATGCAAATGAACCGTTCTGGAGCTTGCATCAACGACGGGCTCGAAAATCTGGGGTATGGGTTACGCCGGAGTTTTCCCATGTCGATCTGGAAGTGGGGGTATCCGGCACTCCACAAGTACATGCACCCCCACACCAGCTTGGCCGGCTGAGATGGTACCTCAACTGTGGAAGAGACAACTTGCCGAGTCCTAACGATCAACCAGCTGATGAACTGACTGAACTTGCTCATTTCTTTTTCGTCGGACAAGCTTTCCCTTGGCAAATCATTTACAGGAAATACTGTCTCGACCTCGCCGATGAGAGCATTTTCACCACCCCATACTACTGCCCTCGCGCCATTTCAGCATGGATGACGGCCACGCGAGCCCAAGGCGGATCGACGGACCCAGCTGCCAGGGTCGCGACGGCGCAAAGGCGGCAACGGCGGCATGCCACAAGACCTCTCAAGGCTCCCATGATTCATCTCTGCCCAAGGCGGCACAGATATTGGACGCCTACTGACAGCTCGCCCAGATCTGACAGAGCTCGGGACGAAACCATGGCGCCGGGGCGAATACGTAGGTACCCATGGCGGGAGTACAGGATAGGGCTGAGCCTCTGAGACGCCGAGCAGACAAAACAGCTTCCCCGAGAAGGCGTGTTACGGGTGCGAATGCGTCCCTGTGAAGCCCGTCAGAGAGACAGCTCATCTCCAAGGCACCGGGAACTTGAAGGGGGGGGCGACGGCCTTTTCCATCCAATCCTTGCTGTGGCGGTCACAGCGTCGGTGGCCCATCTCTCTCGGTGGGCGCTCTCGTCAGCACCGCTCACAAGCGCGGGCGGCGGCATCGATGCAAGCGCGCCATGCCAGCAGCGGCCTCTCCGTGCCGTTCCATCTCGAAAACGTCCAAAGACGAGACAGTCCGTCCCCTCGGGATCCAGTCGGGCGAGCGTCCCAAGGTCATTGCTACTGTGAGACCCTCTGCCGTCCCCTGCTGCCCCCCTTCTTCTTCTTCTTCTCCCCCCCAGCAGGCCACACGCAGTCCACGTGGGCTTCGCGTGACACAAAGAGCCAGCACAAGAGCCAGCAGCGGCATATTGCCACGGAATTGCCTGGCTTCGAGTTTCACTCCGGGCCCCTCCCGCCGCGGATAGCTCCATCTGCACGGCGTCTCGGCGCCTATCGGAAGACGGACAGGGGCCAAGATGCTGCGCGCGTCAAGGCACTCAATCAAGATGCAGTGTGACCAACCCCCTCATCTGTTCATAAGTCCACCGCGTTACCATATCCTGGGAGGCGTCGCTGGAAGGTCATCGTTCGGGCCCTGGCAACATGAACGCCCCCCCTTTCCATGATCCTCGCCCTGCCGACAGCCCGGGACCCTATCTACATACACACAGCAGGCCTACTTTGTACATTGTGTCGTCTCGGCCGCGGACTGCAGGAGGGCCGCAAGTGAGCACAGACGGTGGAGCAGGCGTCCTTGTTTGTCTCTTTTGACTTCCGGGACGGGCCAGACGCTTACTTTCGGCAACGAGGGAAAACCATTGTCAACGTCCGCACTACTTGGTACGATTAACTCAAAAAACTTACTGGGCTAGCCGTTTGGATATCCCAGTTGCCGCTCTCTGCACCCCACGCCTCGCCCGGAACGCCACTTTGGCGCGCGCCCCTCAAACGGCATTTCCTTGCCAAGTCATCTGGAGGGCCGTTTTCTTGTCTGACAGCTACCGAGCGCAGCGAAACACAACAGCCCCAGCTTGCGGAGCAGCGAGGCCGTACAGTACGCACTTGGTCCATTCAGATGCCGCGCCCCCCTTCTCCGTCCCTGCTTGTTACCACCCCTGTCGGCTCGCAGCCAGATGGACCAACGTGGCTCCCTTGCCAACGTTGTCGAGGCCTGTTGTTTGCGCCCCGTTGAATGACATGAATGACTTGTAGGAGCGGCTGGCGCAGCCGATCGCCGACGACCTTTCTAGCAGATTCAGGAAAGAAGACATTGGCATAGCCGGTGTGTGGCTGGACCTCATTACCAGACGAACACCCCCTCCCCCGCTCTCTCTCCTCTGCTCCATCGAGAGAGAAGGAGAGAATCCCGCCTTTTCAGAATGTAACGCGGCCCGAGCCCCTGAATCAATGCTAGTTAGCCGGCCAGAGGCAGAGGGTATCTGGCTCTTTGCCGGGCAAGGCTTCTGTTGGTGACGAGGGCCAGGGCAGGCTCATGATGGTGTCGTATCAGAGTGAACCCCCTTCCACGGCCACCCTCCCCGTCCGCCCGTTGTTGCCGTGCGGCCTCGACGAGCCCTCGTCATCCCCCACCAATTCAGCCGACTGATCATGATGCGGGTTCGAAGTACGTTGATGAGGGAAACGGCCTCGAGGCTGCGAGGGTCTGAAAATGTCATCGAGGCTCTGCTCTGTATAAGAGTATCATGGCATCTGGCCCCATTGATGCTAGCGGCTCTTCAGATGACCACCCATCTTTTTCACCGTCGTCGTCGTCGTCGTCAAGCTATCTAAGTGCCAGATCTAAGATCTCGCGACCTAGCCGCACCCTTGCCTTTGCCCATAAGCCAGCCGGCTATCGCCACAGTCATGTCATCAAGTCGGAGCGGGAGCGTGAGCTCAAAGGGCAGCGCCAAGTCCAAGTCGACCCGGCCGAGAGTAAGCATCACCACTTACACCGGAGCCCATGCCTTGCCCAGCGTCTTCACATACCATGCCAAAGACAACCACATATACCACGCCAAGAACGACCATTTGCTGACTCTATTTCCCCCCCTTTTCAAGTCCTCAGTCCTGCAGCTCGTCGACTGCCTCACGACGCACAGGGTCAACACGCTGACGGAGCTGTGTCGCATCGAGCGCGTGGCCGCAGCGTGCGAGGACGAGGCCGACGCCAAGGCCTTCCAGAAGCCCATGACGGCCGCCTGGGTGCACTACGTGACGAGCCACCAGCTGCTCACCGAGCTCCGCGGCCTCACCCGGAGCTACCCGTTCTGCGGCGACATTGTCCGCGACGCCTACCGCCGCGTCCGCGCCGACCCAAACAGCAACCGCAGCTGGAACCTCGCCTGGCTCGTCCTGCGCGCCATCAAGGACCACGGCCTCGTCGCCGCCTTTGCCGCCACCGAGGCCGCCAAGCCGGAGATGTGGGCGCCCATGAGGCCGGGCCCGGAGGACGTCGCCCGACTCAAGGCCTGCTTCGAGCGCGAGTGGAACGCCGCCGTCGACACAATGCTGCGGCACTGGCAGCGCGCGCCGGCGTGGTACTAGCTCATCCGTCTCTCTCCCTCACACTCTCTCTCTTTTTGTTTTCCCTTTTTCCCCCTTTCATTCGCGGGAACTGTATGGTATCTAGGGTGCTTGCTTCGCTAAACATGGGAGTATTTTCATGACTGGAGGGGGGCTAAAGAAAAAAAGTTCACGGCCTTGGGTTTTGATTCTGTGGCCACGCTGCTCGCTCAGGTGGGGGGAGAGTCGGGGAGCGCAGGCATCTTTCTACACTGGGGGCACGCGGGCGTTGCCTTTGGCGTTTTGTTTTCCCTTGTTTGTTCCTGGTTCGGACTCACGCGAGTCGCCGGCTTTTGAGGCTTCGATTCATTACACCTTGGAGACCTTTGGAGCTGTCGGAAGTAGACTTGTTTATGGCTTATAGTTGAGATTAGATTTTCCTAAATGCATAGAAGGACGCATTTCAATGAGGAGAGGGCTTTTTCTGATGCATTTACGCTCATCCTGTAGTGTTTTCACACTCATTGTAAGGCATTTCTCCTAAAAAAAATTAAGTCGCTTTCGATATCGGTCATGCCGCAATCGCTATTCTGAAATCGATGGTCTAAGTACGCATCTCCTAATCAATGCTTGCGCTATTGCTTATGGACAATAATCCTTTTTCTGGAAACAAAAACACAAGTCTCGTCATACGTCGTTAAGGGGTCGAGTCTCTTGCTCATCATCCTCGTCGTCGTCATTCCAATCCTCGCTCTCGAGGTGCTGTCCGCGGATAAACAGAGTCCCCACCCAGCCGACCAGGGCCAGCCCGCCAAAGACGCTCCACGCCACGGCCTCCCCCTTGGGGCGGACGTCAATGGACGCGGTGAAGAGGGCGCCCGAGGCGAGGGGCCCGACGGCGCGGCCCAACGCGGCCAGGGTCTGAGCGATGCCCTGCGTGGTGCCCAGACGAGCGTGCGAGCGCGCAGAGTTGTTGATCTAAACCCTTTGTTAGCTTTTGTCTTGATGAGTGTTGTACTGTGTGGTTTGAAAAACCCGTACCAAGAGCATGACGCTCGATAGACCGCCGACAACACAAATATTCTTGATGATGAGAACCACGCCGAGCTCGATATAGAGCCAGAGGCGACCGGACCCGATGCCCAGCAACGGATCATCGTCGAGGTACCCGATCCAAGGTATAATGGCCATGCTGATGGCGATGCCGAGAAGCGCGAAGCGATATGTCCCCAGGTTACCGATCCTAGCCTTGAGAGGCTGGTAGAGAAAGGACTGGAAGACAATGGTCGCGATCCCGGAAAGACTGAGGCTGAGGCCAATGGTGCCGGGGCTGAGGTCGCGGCCGGCCGGAGCAGGGGCGGCGGCAAAGATGGGGTAGAGGCTGTTGTAGCTGATGTTGGACAGCTGAAAGACGAGATAGGTGGCGAAGAGGGTGACGGTGGTGCGGTTGAGAAGATCTCGCCAGACGCCCTGCCCCTGGTCGGGCGGAGCGACCTTACTCGCATCGTGGCCGTCGAGTTCTTCGTCGTGAGCGGCTTCGACGCCGGTCTCGCCGTCATCAGAGGACGAGCTGGACGAGGAAAGCAGAGGGTCCCCGCCGCGGGACCTAGCCCGAGGCCAGCGAGAGCTCCACGAGTTGCGGTTCAGTCCCGGGCGTCGAGGACCAGGTCGGACCGACGAGGAGAGGCGGCCGAGCAACGAGAGGAACCGGCGAAGCCAGTCGGGTACCCATGGCCCGACGCCGCTCTGGTCGAGCGTCTCCTCGAAGAAGATGGCAATGACGAGAACAGTGACGGCCAGCATGACGGCAGCTAGCATGTTGGGCGCCAGGTAGGGATGCTGATCGCCTGCGAGGCGCCCGACGAGCAGCCCTCCGACAGCCGGGCCGGTGATGCCGCCGAGGGAGTAAATGACGGGCAGATAGGTAAACGCCTTGCTCTGGTTCGATCGGTCCGTCAGCTCGCCAAGCACGGTGGGCACGCAGGCGGCGTTGCCATTGAGCAGGCCCATGGCGACATGAACGACGACGACGTGCCAGTACTCGCGGCACAGGCCGAAGAAGCAGAAGCAGACGGCGAGCGAGGCGGAGCCGGCGACGAGGACGGGCTTGCGGCCCAGGACGTCCGAGGCGTATCCCCAGAGGAAATTGGAGGAGAGCTGGGCCAGGGCGAAGGCGCTCGCGATGATGCCGACGTACAGGCCCGTCTGACCCTCGGGCACGCCCGGCATCGACGTCACCATGCCAGGTAGATAAGGGGCGATGGAGTTGAGAGCAGTCTGCTCGGAGAGGGCGAGCAAGGCAAGCAATAGAAGCTGACGAACCGGCAACGGCGTCTGTTCATGTTCGCCGTCTTCTCCGTGGTGATGATTCGGGGAGTCGGACGAGGACGAAGAGCGCGAGCGCGACGAGGCTGCCGAAGAAGGCCGGTGAATCGGCGCCGAGGGCGTCTGGTCGCCGGGAGTCTTGGGCGGCTGCGTCGGAAAGGTCTGATAGCGATATGTCGATGCGCGGCGCAAGATTGGTATCGTCGGGATGGGCGCGCCGGCGTGAAAGGAGCCCGAGGAGAGGTTTCGCTGCGCCGCGCTGGGTCCCGGCCGAAGCGGCGGCGGCGCACCGGCTTTGCCTGGCGTCATCTCGGTGACGCTTGAAGTCTAGAAAGCTCGCAGCCGACTGTCTATCGAGCGTCTGATCCGCGATTTATCTCGGCGTAGTGACTGTCGTTTGAGCAAAGGGAGTGCGGAGAGAAAGAGAGAGAGATTCGAAAGCTATCGCCGAGCAAGACGGAAAATGACTCGGAAAGGGCTGACGGAGGGAAAGCAAAGACGGGACCAATTCATACTGCTCTGCAGTTTGAAGCAATCCTCGCGTCTGTCTGTCTTGAGATGAAAAAGACCGTTGGTTCCGCCAGTCTGGTTCGTCGATTTGACTCTCTCGTCGCGTCGTTCTTTTCTATTCGTCTTGCTCCGAGACAACTGGTGCGTTTTCGTACGCCGATTTGCGGCCAAAGAAGGACGACACGAGCTTCGACTGGGCGGAACAGATAGCGCAGATGTGGCTGGTGTCGCTACGTGTACTGGTCGGCAGTATTGAAATCTAAGAAGACACAATCGTGAGAAGACGTTTGTTATTGATGATGATGGGATGCCCGTCGTCAGATAAGGTTGAACTGGAGAAGCAAAAAGAAGCAAAAAAAAGAGAGAGATCGGCTGTTGCCTCGCCGCGACAAAGCAGTGCCGGTCGCACCGACAAAAGTACTTCGTATCTACGTACAGTATTCGTACAGTAACTTGACTGCTAGTGATCTTCACCGATTCTGCAGTAGGACAGAAATTGGTAAAGAGTCGGATAACTAAAAGATTCACGGCAGGTTTTGCAGCAAGTACAGTATTCGTGTAGTAAGTCAGAGGGGAATCCGGAATTGGTCGACGTCATTGGTAGCCCCAACCCGGATCGCGTTAAAACCAAGGAACCATACTGCACGTATTCGTATGTATGTATTCGCACCCAGATCCCGCATGTCGAAGAGGACCAAAAAAAGCGCAAGTGACTCGAATCAAATCTCGATTTCTAAAACTACTCGAATTTAGTCTTTTTGTCCTTGTCCGATCCCCATCGTCTGTGTGGTCCCATGACATTGACCTCCATCTCATTAGAGATTGTGTTTACTTTCAGAATCGTTATCCGCTTGAGACAATCGTCACTTGCTCTCTTTTTTCCCTCTCTTGGTATGCTGCCCTGGCATTGTGTCTCGAAGCTCGCGTGTTTCGTCGTCTTTTCTTCTTCTTTCTTTCCTACTTCTTTCGCCATAATTGAACAGACGACCGGAGTTCGTGTACCCGAATACACGTTTGCATACTGTGCTGTGCTGTATAAAGGGTGAGTCAGTGGCGCCGGCCTCCTCCAGCCGAGAGACCTCCTAGACACCGTCCCAGACATTCGCGTGCGCCGACAAGGTCCCTTGATGCATCGGCTTTTCTTTTCTGTCCTTGCTTTTATTATCTGGATGTTTTTTTTTCCTAGAGCAAAGAAGAGCAAAGTAATGCATCACGTCTGTCTAGTCGGAGACTGTACCTTGGTTTCAATTCTCGCAGATGTTTCTTGTGATGCCCGGATCACCTTGTCCGCCTACAGTCCAAAGGTGATTAGGCTGTATGAATGGTCATTGAGGTGAGATACCCATCATGCAATTGTAAACGCTAAAAATATGCCGCAGATACTGTACTTCTGAATCTCGTTGCTCCTGTCCATGCTCATCCTACCCGACTTGAATTTCGGCCACAGGACACTTGAAGTCAACCTGTGCTGTTTCGTTAAATCATGACATCCCCTTCCTTCATGTTATGTTCCCCTTCTCACGGCTCTCCGGTTCCAAACAACTCGAGGTGAATCCTCTCCACGGGAACACCCTTATCCATGAGCCACTTTCGCGACTCCACCATCCACTCGTCCGGTCCGCAAATGTAGTACCCGGCCGTCTTGTCCGAGAGATGCAGCAGGCCCTCGCTGTCCACCTTGTCGAGGCTGATGCGGCCCTCGGTGTCGTGGTCGCGGCCGAGCTCGTCGTCCTTTTGCACGTTCTTGACAAAGATGAGGGGCTTGACGTTTGCGTGGCGCGCGGCAATCTCGCGCACGTCGCTGCCGAAGCACACGCGGTCCGACGACCGCGCCGCGTGCGCCCAGGTGATGGGCCGAGACGGGTTCGCCGAGCCGATGATGGACTCGAGGATGGACAGCAGCGGGGTGGCGCCGACGCCAATCGACAGGAGGACGACGGGCGCCGTGGAGCGAGCGGCCGACACGTCGAAGAAGAAGTCGCCGTAGGGAGGGCTGACGAGCACCTCGGAGCCCTCGGGATACTCGTTGTGAAGCTTGTTGGAGATGAGGCCCGGCACTTTCCCCTCTGCCACGTCCTCGACCGTCGCGTTGTCCACCGTCTCCTCGCGCTTGACCGAGACGCGGTAAACCTCCATGTCCTCGGCCGGCGCGGTGCTCAAGCTGAACTGCCTGTTCTGATACAGCCCGTCGAGCTCGGGGATGGGGATGCGGACCGAGACGTACTGCCCGGGGAGATAGCGGCGCAGAGTCTTGCCGTCCTTGGGCCGGAGGTAGAAGCTGACGACGTCGGTGGCGACCTTTTCGCGGCGCTCGACGACAAACGGCCTCCAGTCCTTCCAGTCGGCGGCCTCTTCGTAGAGCCGGCGCTCGCGCTGGACGAAGACGTCTGCGAGCTGGCCGTAGGCGGCGATCCAGGCCTCGGCCACGGGCGGCGTCAGGGCGTCGCCCAGGACCTCGGCAAAGGCGGCGACGAGGTGCTCGCCGACAATGGGGTAGTGCTCCGGGCGGACAAAGAGCGAGGCGTGCTTGTGGGCGATGCGCTCGACGGCGCCCGCCAGCTTGCCCAGGTCGTCAATGTGCGCGGCGTAGGCGAAGACGGCGTCGGCCAGCGCCGCCTGCTGCGCGCCGCTCTGCTGGTTGCGCAGCGAGAAGTAGTTCTTGAGCTCCGGGTGTGCGCCGAGAAGACGCTTGTAAAAGATGTTGGTGATGGTCTTGCCGTGTTCCTTGACGACGGGCGCCGTCGACTTGACAATGGCGATTTGCTCCTCTGTCATTGCCATTTTAATTAATATCTCGTTTGTTATCGGCGGTCTAAAGTATTCAGAGTTTCAGAGTCTCAGAGTTGTCGATGGCTCCGGCCTGTCAACTCAACTCCCAGTCGTTTAACAGAGTCGGTTTAAGAAGACAAGCTGCCGGTCAAGTCTGTGTGATGTGATGTGATGCAGAAACCACCTTGATACCATGCAAGTCTGTTTAATATTACACTTGCCAATGTGACAAGAGTCCGGAAGAAAGGAAGAAGGATTCGGTTACACGACAACGCATTCGTACCCGACAAGAAACACTTGACCTCTTGGCACGCCCATCGGCACGGGGGGGCCACCCCCATTTATAGTTTCTATAACTTACTCTCCTCTCCCAACTCACGCATACAGTACTTCTCTTCCATGCATCCCCATCCCACCGTCCTACCGGCAGTGTCACGGCGAGGGCGCGGCGCAAATCCATGTCGGTCACAGTCTTCGGAACCCCGGCGAAATGCTCAAATGCTCCATCCATCCCGGCCGGGGGGCCAACGGCGACAGCAGCAGAGCAGGGGCCCCTGAACTGTTTTCCCACATTTGCAGCCATTCAAGAGGCAGGGGGTTGGCATAACAGTCGATTCAGGCAACAGGGGATCCCTGAATGCGAAAAATCCGGAGAAGCGGAGATGTGTTCGTCTTTTTGTTTTCCTCGTTCTGCCTTTTTTTTTGTCTCCCCTCTTTGACTGAAGACGCGCCGCGCAAGGCGTTTTTTTTTTCCCTTACGGGATCCTACTCGCGCGCAGGAGATGCTAGGGAAAAAAGGGGTCCCCGAGTGGCCTGATGTCATGCGGTTCGTAAAACCCCAGGAAAGAACCGGAACAAGTCCTCGGTCTTGGTCTTTGCCCGACTTGTTTTCGTCTTCCATGGACGGTTTCCCCTTCTTCTCTTCTGGTTACATATCTACAGTAATTACTTTATGACTTTGAGCCCTTCGCGCTTCGCTTGTTTGTTCCGCAACTGCAACTCCCGAGCTACTGTATCTGATCACCCCCCTGTAAAAAGAGGCTTTGGTGGCATCCAGAAAAGAAGCACCGGACATCATCCAACAAGAAATACTGTAATTACTCTTCTTTTTTCTTTCTCGCCACGCCGACGCCTGCCAAGAGCCCGAACACTACAGTGTCAACACCTCTTGACGTGACGCTGGATAAGATTATTTGACGGCTCAGGCGTCACAAAGCTGGAGCGTCCGCCGCGATTGGTTCTGTGAAACCGTCTGCTGCGTTTAAGCATAACCAAGGCCCGGGTCATGCGAGTGTCCAAGCCGGCACGTGCTGTAACTCTTTCACCTTGTGTTACTGCACTGCAAAGTCTGTATGCACTGTAAAGCCTGAGGTTGATATTATAAGATGCAAATGATGAGAAACACCAACTTGCGGCCCGCTTCCGTACCTACTCATCGGCTCGCCCGATTTCTCGCGTCGCGGCCGAACCGGCGAGATGACATTTGAACAGGCCAACATGCAAAAAAGGACAAGGAAGGGGAAACGATGAAAGAGGAGCAAAGTCCTGGCCCACCGAGATCATGGGTGGCCCACCCCCTTGAACACTGCCCATGCTGCGAAGCACGGCACTGTATCGTCACGCAACAACTCCCCGGAACCAATGAGCCCTCGTGTCATGGAATTGCACCTCGCTTCATTGGTGGAGGACTCGACTGTTCCACGGGGGGGTTCCAACGTTTCTTGCTCTTGCCGCGACTCCATCGTTGCAAACCCCGAGAGCGAGGTATTGGGTCGCCTCCATTACGTACGTACAGTAACTACGGTACAGTGCAGAACCAGGTCAATATTCGCCGGCCGGGGCGTTGCTTCGTTGCTTCTGTCACGGCAGCAGCGACAAATGCGACCCTTTGACTTTACAGGATAGATTGGAGTGGACGCTGAGATTCTGTTTATCGAATGGTGAAGAGTGCACCCTGAAATGTGAGATCCAGTCTGTAAGGGAATAGCACTTTCTTTAGTTAATACTGAGTCTTTAAGAGAATAAACGTCGCCGTTCCCCGACTTCATGTCGACAGGTCCTGAGACTCTCTCCATTACACCACTGTTCCTTCGCGTACGAATAATCTGGACTATAATAAGTCGCTCAGAAAGAGCATTGAATATTCTCAAGACTTTGTACAACTAGTCAACGAGACCTCCGACTAGCGTATCACCAATCTTTCTGCTCTTAAACATTAAGGTTTCCAGCAAAACGGACTGCACTCATTTGATCCTCTCGCCACCATCTCACCCTTTTCTTTCCCTCATCCTCTCAGGCCATCCGGGTCCAGCTCGTCAGGCGCCCGGACATCAGCGTCTCCGCCCGCCCCCGACAGCCGATCGGTCACCCACTGAGCAAAAAAAGTCCAGTAAAACACCTCTACTGCGCCCGTCTACCCGTCTACCCGTCCCCCCTTCTACGCGGAACCAGAATCTCCTCCTCTTCCTAGAACCCCTCCCACTTTCGGCGCCTTTGTCCGGCGTCCCGACAACGATACCACGTTACTCGCCAGACCCTTCTGCACCAATTGCCCCCAGCCATTAAGCTCCTCAAAAGGCCTTTCTACATCATCCTGCATGAACCCCATTCTTGTCGCTTCCGAGTCAAAGTGAGAGAGCATGATGCCCGAGTCCACCGGCCGGGGGGCCCGCCGAGCTGCGCTTCTCCGTTCACGAGCGTCATTCTCCGTGGAAGTAATGTAAAAAGCTGGAGAAAAAAAAAGAGACACGAATTCTCCATACAGTAGCTCTCATGGACAAGCTTACAAATCCGTCTTTAAACACGCAACCCTGACGGCTCACGAGGACAGCGCGAGGTCGGCGGAGTCACCTAGGCTCGGCCAGGCCAAGGAAGCAAAGCGTGACCGGATAGACCAGCATTTGGTAAAATCAAACGCCGGCATCGGGACCATTTGAAGGGCGTTTGATGACGACACGTCTGTTCATCTTTGACTCGCATTTGCCAGTCACTGTTTGTAGACGCCAGTCCACCTCGCAAGAAGTCTTGTCATAAGATGCAATTTTGCGTCGAGACGCTACCCTACACGTATGGTAATCCAAAGGATCGCGCCTTATTCCATCAACGTGAAAACAGCCCTCCTGCAACGACAAACTCGGACTCATCAGTTTCCATCCCCAATCCCCAAAATCATTTCAACCTCTCAAGCAATCACAGGCCTTCATGGTACAGCTGCCTGACTGTCAAGTCGCGATGCTTCGCTGGATGAGTGCGCCATCCGTCTACAAAAGTAAAGCAGCCCGAACCAAGATCCCCTCCCCCATATTGCACCAACACGCTTGTACCACTTCATGACCAAATTTGCCCACCCCCATTCAACCCTCAATGAATATCAGACCTGAGGAAATCAAACCATGTATCAAGCAGGTACATCGAGTTCATACATCTTCTACTCGCACACTCACCCCCTCTCGTCTTAGTCCCGAACCGTCGAGATCTTCGGGTGCAAGACCCAAGGGAGATAGTGACCAAAGGGAGTAAGTAGAAGAGCTAAAGAGAATCTGCCCGATTGCCGACTCCCTCGCCAAGTCTTGTCTCTGGTGATCAGGATAGAGTCTCACCATGGTCCTGCTAAAGATGGTTTCTTCACCTGTAGCCCTTTCCCGTCTCAGTTGACTATGGCGTGTAGACGATGGATCCCCCAGGCACAGATCTAACATTTGACACACACAGCTCATCAGGGCAAAGCATCATTTCCATCACATCGGCAACGTCAGACGCAGAAAACAAGTGCAAGAACGGATTAGAAGATCTATTCGCGAAACCCGTGTATATACACATATAGGTCTTCATCATATAACAATGTAATGCTACATGCCAGCCGTGGCGTAAATGCAAAAACAGTGAGGCCTCGTAGGCCAACTATTAATCAATGCGTCAATGCTCCAGATGGCCGACCCCGTAGCCTGGGCCTGACCCGATTTGCATGCTCCCACATGTCCAAAGAAAGGAACCGTTGCGCCGCCCATTGAATCCCGACATTAACGCGCGCCGAAAATGCGTAATCGACATCGTCGTTTCGCCCGGTGGTAGCAAAGAATCTCAGCATCTCTTCCCTCCGGCATCAAGACAGTCGTCCTCGGTATGCATTATGCACCAAACAGCACAATCGACCGGTCATGGCGCTTGAGCACACCAAGAGCCTCGTCCTGTCGTATCCGACTTGCGTCATCATCATCTTGGTTTCGGTCTTTGGCCAAAGCGGCCAAAGAGCTGCACATGACCGTCTAAATCAGGTTGGGAATAAAGGTTAGTGCAAAAATGAAGGCCGTATAAAGTGTTGATGTCGTGAGCTCGAGCTCGAACCACGCTGCTTGACCGCCAAAGGCAATCTTTTTGCTACGAGGCGTCGGGTGCGCGACCTGCGTCTTGGGATCGCGATCCAGCAGCTGTTCGCGGTCAGGCATTTGAGGCGGGTCAATAGCATAAGCGACTGGGACCCAGAGCGAGTTGCAGATGAAAATGAACGTCAGAGGCGGCCAGAAGGCGTGCGTGACTAGGCAGAGCAGCAGGTCCTTGGTTGTCTTCGACACGACGAAGCAGCGGAAGGAGGTCAAGCAGACACCGACAAGGGTCAGGTAAACGAAGCTAAGGTGGAAGATGCCCATGTAGCTGATGAGAATGGCGTAGAGGCGGCGGACCATGTTCTTCTTCCGTAAGGGGTCGCGCTCGTTGAGTGCCGAAGCCAGAGAACCGGTGGGCTTGAAAGCCTGGACCTGACCGCCGAGCCACTTGGGCAGAACGAAGGAGCGAATGATGCACAGAGCAATGTAAGGTGACATCCACAGCTGATAGCGTGCGCTTCTCTGACCCGTGTGGTAGCCGGCCGGGATAGACAGGATCCATTCACAGAGACGGTTCAGAATGTAGGCGCCGAAGCAGAGTCGAATGAGCCAGCGAAGCTGATCATTGTTGGCATACGCGACCAGTGGCTTACCCATAACAAGAATGATGGGAATGGCAAAGAGCGAGATGGTGAGCATGATCGTGTACAGGCTTAGTGTCGCGTAAAGGAAGCCCGAGAAGCGCTGGGCAAATGACATTTGGCGGACCTGGTCACCCCAGAGGCAGAAATTGAGCTTGAAGGAAGTGTCGACTGTTCCAATGGCCCAGCGCGTCCGCTGCTTCAGATGGCTGCCATAGTCCTCGGGAACAGTACCGAACTGAAGAGGCTCGTGAACGTAGGCCGTCTTCCAGCCTTTGCCAAGCATCAGAGTCGAGGTGGCCACGTCTTCAGCCAGGGAGCCGAGAGGGAAGTTGCCAATATCGTCGAGGGCTTCACGGCGAACAACGTAGCCGGAACCAGTACACCAGGCCACACCGAGAGAATCCTTGATCGGCTCAATGACGTGGACGAAGAAGTCAAGACTCTGAGCGAGCGGATCGCTACCGGGCGTGTTGTAGAACAGCTGCGGGGGGCAGGCGAGAGCCATCTTGGGGTCGTTGACGAGATGAGGGAGAACGGCGCGCAACCAGTCACGTTCGGGAATCTGCCAGAGTCAGCTACATCCTGCTTTAATAGTGGGTTGTGAACTTACCATATCCGCGTCAAGGGCAGCCATGAACTGGCCAGCGCCACCGGGAAGAAGGTGAGTCTGCTCGAGACCGTAGTTGAGATTGCCAGCCTTGAAGTGGTGAGGCTTTCCAGGAATCTTCTCGCGAGCCATGTAGTACAAGTTTGGGTAGGTAATGTTGAGTCGCCCGACAGCCGCCTCAAGACCCGCAGATCTGCCATCGTCGAGCACAATGACCCTGAAACGGTCATAGGGATAGTCGACATCGCAGGCGGCGCGAACCGTGTCAAGAACGAGATCATCATCCTCTCCGCAGCAGGTGATGAAGACGTCGACGGTCGGAACATCATAACCCTTGAGCCTGAGCTTTTGGCGGTTACGCTTCTTCATAGACCACATGGTCCAAGAGTTGTGCATGAGAGAAGGAACCGCAACGGCAATTTCGACGGCGATGAAGACCCAAGCTGCGGCATACGTCGCTTCGTATGCCCGCTGCGCCCAAATGATGCAAAGAATGCGATAGACGAGGTAGAGGAGATACAAGCCCGTGTTGAGCAGGGTGATGAGTGGGACAAGTCGGAAGAGATGGCGCTTCCATCCTCGCCAGATGTCGGCGTCGTCGCGCTTGTGGACGACTTCAACCGACTCTCCGCTGTCAGCCCAGCTCTTGGTGGTTCCGGGTTGAGCGGCTGCGTTCTGGAGTAGGCCGGCAAGACTGATATTGCTCTGGTTCTGTGGTCAAGTCGTCAGCAAGAGATTAAATAGGTGGCTCATGTGGTTGAGCGCCTAGACGGGCTTCAGCGGGCATCTTTACCATTGGCGTAGCCGGGCCAGATTCGGCAAAGGGGAGAAACTTGGCCGAGTGAGAAAAGTCGACGGGAGTTTGCTGCTCAGTTCGCCATGAGCGGAAGCTGGCGCGAGACTCGTGAGGGCTGTCAACGAGCGTCGGGGCATCTGATCTGCCAGTAACTGAAGATGGCCATTCTGGCGAAGCATGCTCGTCAAAGGCGTGATAGGAATCGGGCCTCAAATTTGGTGAGCGGTTGCCGTGAGGATAGCCGAGAGCGGGCGAAGGCTGGTTTCTGCGCTGAAAAGTGCCGATCTCGACGGCCTCCTCGTCGGGGTAGCCCTTCATCTTGGAGAAGGGGGCCTTGCCAGTCAAACCAGTCGTGACTGTTGGGTATCAAAGGCGTCGAGAGCTTCACTGGGTCGCGAGTTGCTCGAAGTGAGAGGTAGGACGACTGGGAGCCTGCCAAGTCGAAACTGCAATCATCCAGGGATAAGAGAGGAATCCTGGTGCGTTTGTCTTGGGAAAAGACTCTTGACTGCAAGTGGTGAGTGTAAAAAACGAGTGTGGTTGAGGTCGGTCCGAAGCTCTGCGTGTCTCGACAGGCCGGCGTGGGGTGGTGTAAGAGAACAAAGACAAAGGCGGCGAAGGCGAGTACTTTGCAGACGTCTCGGTATTAGTGCAACGAGTGGGCAGAAGACGAGATGCAAGAGTTGGAAAGCGAGAGTCTGTTTCGGGCAGCGAACGGACAGGTTGAGGAACGCAAAGGCGACAAAACGATGGACAGGGGAGGGGAGAGACGAGAAGCAGGAGCGGAGGACGAGATGGAAAGAGGCAGCTTCCTGGGACGAACAGAAGCAAGCCAGAAGCAGCTGCGAGGTAAATGTTATGTACTGCGGTACCTGGCAAAGACGATGTTGTATCTGCAGCTGTTAGGTACAAACATACACAAACACACACACAAACATGGAAAGCATATTGTACAAAACGTACAGTACACACATGGGCAGACAATTGAATACGGGGCTCACAAAGGACGGGAGCGGCCATGGCACGCATTCATTATTTCGATGGATCATGGCCCCCCCGAAAACGAATGGAAGCACCTTGTCTAGCGGCAACGGGGGTGTGCTGATATGGTAGAAGTGGGTCGAGTCTGTGATTGGACGACAGATTTGCGATCAGTCGAGGTACCTGCATAGGCACGGGGACGGACATTGGTGAGGTACAGTAGGGTACCACCTACGGGCGGACACTCCGTGCATGGGCATGACTGTCAGTGACAATTGAAAGTGCACCTGTGCTGTGCAGATTGAGCAAAGAAATTTTGGCGCAGCCGGAAGCACTGGCCAGAGTATTGTGCAGTAGCGCCTGTTCCCAGCGATGCAGTGCCATCCGCTCACGACGCTGCATGGACTCTGGCGTGCCATTGCCGGCGGGGAGCAACACCCCCTTTTCCTGCCCGGAGACGAACACCACCTGAAAGGCCAGGCTGTTGCTCGATCGGAGACTGGAGTTGGAGGCTTCTGGTGTTGGTTTCCAGCACTGTGATGACTGGGAGACCACTGCACTCTCGTGTACTATCTGGTACATTGAAGAGAGGGGCGCTGATAGCCAAGTTGGTCCTTCCGCACCGCCCCAGAGGGGTGATATCCACCCGTGATAATTGCCATTTGCCAAAAATACCCGCGGGCATTCGTATCGACTTCATTCTCCAGAGGGAAAACGGCGGGAAAACGGCGAGCGTTCGAGATGTTCCGCTCCGTCTCTTGAGCGGTGAAAGAATAGCATTCAAGTCTCCCTTGCGAATCACTGTGTTCTTTTTTGTTTTGAAAGTGATCCTCTGTGCGCGAAGATAACCAGGCACAATACAACGCATAGCACCTGCTTACTGTACCTATTGTACAGTACAGTAGCTCAGGGGGTTGTTGAACCGTAAAGTGCATGGTTGTAGCCCGTAGATCGTGTGGATCTGGAGGAATCGCTACGGCCAAGCATGGCGCTTGGGCCAAGGGGAAGAAGAGGGTGCACCCCTGTTGACGGCGAACGAGAGGCTCTGCTAGTACTGTACTTTTCCAGGCGATGGCACTTCTCCTTTTCCAGGTCGTTCTTGACATTCTTCCATTCCTGTGGTGCATGGCTGGTGGGGCATCGAGACACACACAACATACACATCTTTATTTTTTGCACAAACAAACGATGGCTTGGTGTTTCCCAGGGGCCGTTTGAGAATCAAGCAACGTCGTCCGGAATCGTCTTCTTTTCTTCCAATCTACCGGAATCCGGCCCTTCAAATCGAGATTCACTAAGGCACCTCGCATGAGGTCATTGACGGTCGTCGTTATCGACGTTGTCGTCCTCTCGACCTTTGTGATGTGGGTCTGTTTTTTTATGTCCCTCCCAGTTCGGGAATTTTTCGCCAGACGGACATGTGATGAGCGAGGCATGCACTATGCAAAACGCCTTGCGGCGAATAACGAAAAAGATTTTGCCGCCTCCTTTTTTCCACTCGGCACCCGAGGAGACCACTATACCGAGCTTTCCTGCGCGAGCACTGTAATGAACAAATTTTGCACAAATGAGCGCTTTCGCTTGGCCCCATGGCGAACCGAAAAAAAAGGTCGTAAACAAACCTATGCAGGGTTGCCTACAGTACACTACCCAATTGCTTTCGCATTGACGACGACGTCGGATTGGCGCGGCGCGTTAATCTCAAAGGACGCAGGGCGTTCATCTTGCATCTCACAGGCTTATCCCCGCCTCTCGGTTTTTGTTTCCTTAACACTATTCGTAGCTTGGGCCCTTCTCCAGTTCGCGTATTGCTTGGCATTACTTTGCGCGGAAGCCTATCATGCGTTTCCTGTTTCGTTTATTTCCTTTTGATCCTTCCGCTGCCCGTCAATGCGATAGATATTTCCAGCAATAAGCTAAATTGTATCGCATCAGAGTCCAGTACTGTACTGTACTGTTCATTTGCCGACACAAAATTCAAAGTGTTGCCGTAGTACCTTGCCCTACAGCGAGCTCTTGCGTCTCTGCTGAGTGGTAGGACTGTAGGTTCAATGAGTGAGTGGCAGGTGTCTTGCCTCTTTATCCAGGACGTCATTCGGAGAAGCTCTCTGGCTTCTGAAACCACTTTCCGGCCCCGGACCAAGACAAAACATAATGAAACAGTGTTCACCGCGGGTCTCGCAGCCCCCGCGTCGGCCGGTGGTGACATTGGCCTCTTTCTTGTTGCTTGTTGACGTTGCTCCTCAATTCGGCCGTCTCTGGGTTCAACGATCGCCCGCTGCGCTGGGTCGCCGGTTAGACGGACAAGCAGAGGGTTTCATGCCCCCGGCGCCGCCAAGTCGATCACCTCGGGGCATCCGGCTGCTGCGGACACTCTTGTCATCGTGCACCCACCCAGCACTGTGCAGAACCTATTTAGATTCACTTCTATTCACATGTTTACCCACCGTATCTGCTAGCGCCTCTGGAGGGATTCTTATTTGTCTGACTTGATCAAATTCTGCTGGGTCTTCAGTCCAGGCGGGCTCGCTGCTCGGCGCAGCCAGCAGTTGGGGTATCGAGTGGGCGGACGCAAGTACCCGGCCCTGTCCGGTACCTCCAGGCAGCGGGAGCTTGTCGGGCCTGGTGCCCCGTCGAGTCCCCACTGCATCGAGTCCGGCTTTGCCGCACACAGGCAGGAACCTCGTACAGCACTGTATTGTACAGTAGGTACTTACTAGTACTCTAGGTATGTACAGACACGTACCGAGGTGGGCTAGCGATACATACTGTACCTACCTAGGTAGGTACCTGACCTCACAAGATGAGGCCGCTCGTCAGCTCATCCGGCGGTCATGTCATTTCTGGCCTGCTCGGGGAACAGCCCGGTCCGCTTTTTAACTGGGCGCCCCACCGTCAAGTACAACAATTCGCTTCAACGTTCCATGGAGTGGTAAGGCAAGGTTGAAGTGGAGGAGCGTAAACAATGTCTTTGTGCAAGGCCGTCCCGTGCTTGCAGGCACTATTGTGCATTGTGCGTCTGCTTTTGCACAGTACAGCATGGTGTAGCATGGCATCGTCGTAATATTGCACCCGGACATTTCGCTTCAGTCATCCAGCGCTGCGGGTTCATCGCCCAGCCGCCGGGTTTTCTGTACTAATACGCAATCAATATACATACTGGTTGAGAGATGCAACTAGGGACTGTGGCTGGCGGACACGACAGGCCGAGGGACACAAAGGGTCCTGTCAACTGCTTGCGTGCTGTAATTAGTCGATTGTCGCTGTGTTCTGCCTCAGCCGGAAGCGGAGTGGCGTCGGCACCTCGTTGTCCTAGCCGCCTCCTCACTCTCAAAACAAGAAGCTGCTGCATCGTCAGGTGGATGGGGGAAGAGATGGGCAACATGCAAGCACAGCAAGGCTGTCTCACGCCAATGCTGCTGCTGCTGTTTGTGATGTCTTCGATGGAAAGACGCGTCCAGAACGTCATCTACATAGCCCATTTCGCAGACTGTAGCGCGTCAGTCTTGCAAGGCGCCTTTTGCTTCTTGACATCTCTCCGGACTCCATGGCAACGTCGAGCATCGTGCCGCCCAACCTCGGTAGGGCGATGGCGTCTGCATCGACGGAGCAGATGCGGCGATGCAGGAAAAAAGCTTCCTACATGCATAGATGACACGCTATATTACAGCCGGGCCCTTTTTTTTGTGCGAGGCAGATGTCGAGTCTCATGGACGACATGTACTGTGTTACCCTACAGTACACCTGCAGTCCACATTTGCATTTTGAAGAGTGGGCGAGTGCATCTAGACCAGCATTGCGATGTGCAGGATATGCGCAATGAACACCTCGAAGCTCGTATCTGCTGGCCAGCGATGTACTGCACTGTACTGTACAGCTCTGTATAATTGTCGTCCCAGGCGGCGTCTTCCGACGATACGAGCTGGGCAATTGGGAACCACTGGCATGCTGAGTCTGCGACGTGCCAGTCGCCCACTGGGCACAAGGCATCAGCGATGCGACAGCGTCAATGTCTCGCTCCAGCCGCTGCTCTCCTCTTATCGGTACATTACCACAGCGAGACTGTGCTGTACTGTACATTACGAAATTGTGCAGTCCTCGCGGGCAAAACACACACCCAAATGCAACTGACCGTCACCGTCCCCTATCTCGTCAGTCCGTCTGAAACGACCAAAGGCACATGTCTCGCACCATCGTCCACTCTCCGTCGAATCTTCTGCCGAGTCGGACAAAAGAGGGTGTCGAGCAGGCTCAGTAAGCGCTGCGCTGGCGGCTGACGGTGAACCAGTCGGCAGAGCCCTCACTTTCCATCCACCTCCATTTCGGGCCTTTTCTGGAACCACCAGCCCTTCCCTTGCGCGGTTCGAGGCTGGCGAGCAGGTCGTCAAGACCTGATGAATCGAGCACGCATGTAACTCAGAGTACAGTATGTAAAACTCGACCAAAGTCGATACGAGACGTTTGAATCCACCCGCCAGTGCATGCACCGCCCCAGCCTCTTCGCTTGCCGTTGCTTGGCAGTGGCGCCGCAAAGAGAGCATCTTGACCCCTTCTCTGAACCCGAGAGCGTCGTCGTCACCTGGCTGGCGGCTATCCTCTGCGCCCCTTGACGTTTGCCGCGTGCCGCGCCCAACATTCACGGGTACGAATACCGAATCTCGTTCCCAACAGCAGGAGCAGATTTCATCCATGTCGCCTCTTGTGTGACGGCATGGTCCCCCCGGTCTCGAGCATGCAGGTACGCGCTGCTTATCATGCGCCACACTCCGATTGGCCTGCCGGGACATAGCTCTGGGCCGGCTCGTCCGTCCTATTGAAAAGGGATGCGTATCGCCTGTCCCATTCGTATCTGCGTCCGCCGGGTCCGGCCATTCGTCGTTGGAGAACGAGGCAACTTGCTGTTAGTCACAAGAGTAGAGAGGAGGCTGTGCAAAGAGAATGATATAGTCAAGTACACGTCGGTCTTCTGCCCAGAAATAGTGAGGCGCCGAGTTTGCACATGGCCACAAGGGCTTGGCCGAGCTCGGGCCCGGGCCGAAAAGCAAGCTGGCCGCCGCCGCCTTCTTGTCCCTGCCCCGAATGGGAGGAGACGAATGGGGCTCCGTCGGGCCGGGCTTCCCTTGAAGTTCAGTTCCTGGTTGTGGGGTGTTCGGCCTGCTCGGCTGAAGAAAGCCTTTGGCGATGCGATTGTCGGAGAGGGAGGTCCATACTGTACACGATACAGTGCGTAAGTCGAGGTAGGAATCCACCTTGCCTCGCACAGACAAGGTGCATCACAAAAAAGGACTAAGGTAGCGCTATCGGCGAGAATTCGGGTACCTCAGGACCTTGAGGTACTGTACTGTAATTATTGTTCACGGCTGCGTTAGTGGGCAAGCTGGCAGGGGCAGAGAGACCGGCCCGCAAGCGGAAGATCGGACTTCGCACCTTGCCATCGACCAGAATTGGCATCTCATGCATCCAAACAAGTTGTTCATGCGCTCGTGCACACAATTTCATCTCGCTCGCTAGGCATGCATGCACATTCGATCTTTAGTTATATGAGCTTTCCTTCCGTGTCGGCACCAAAACAATCACAGAAAAAAACAGATCCTTCAACTTCGTACCGGTGGCGATTGCACCGATGTGTCCTTCCCTCGTCCTCCATTGCGCCGGAGAGCCACTCCCTCGGGCAGAGAGGAAAGAGTACACACAAGTTACTGTGCTGTGTGAGTACAGTACTGTATGGCCAATGGGCAGACGGGATGACATGTCGAACTCGAGAGAGCCGCTACCGGGTTTCTGTCGGTTTCAACAATGTCTTGTCTCTGGGCCCGCCGGCTATTCTCTTGATCAGCCAACCGTGGTTATAGTACCTCGTAAAGCATCTCTACGAATACGGGAAGACGCTTCACGTGCAGCCTTGCATCACGTCTTCATCAATCAAAACTTCTGCCCTGTGCTCAGATACGGACTGGTAAGAGGGCAAATGGTGCGCAGATAACTGCTGTTGATTATGATGTGATGTCGTCTGGGTCGTGACGCCACGTAGCAGGAAACCGGGGGGCCTTCCAACTGTCGACGGTAGGCGCCGCTTCTATACTGTGCTGTATGTACTGTAAGGTAGGTGAGGCTTGCTGAACGCAGCATCACAGCCCAGTGTTCTCAATAGTTTCTCTATTCGTCACTTTCGGGTCCAGCTGTTCGTAATCGTTCACATTGTGGCCCGTTGGAGTGAGGACTGAGGGAGGTACCCAAGGTACAGTGCCTTAGAAGCAACGGTGACTTGTGCTGTATTGTAGGTACCGTTTCTGTTTGCAGTCTCCGCTGGTCGACGCGCGCATCAATGGGGCAGAAATCAGGAAGACATGGAAACTCCCTGCCCTACGTTGCTGATTGCAGGTACCTGGACTCGCCCCTATTGTGGAATGGATGTGGGACGCGAGACCGGTACCTCTGCGATACCAACAGTGAAGTTAGTGCAGGCATATTCGCCCATCAATTGACATTTGTTTGACAGCCGCCCAAGTCCCTTCGATACCTCCTCCCGCCCTTTGAGCCGCCTTGGTCTGTGCATATCTGATTGTGCCTGGTCCCGCGACGCGTGGTAACTTTGTAGCCCTGGCCGATCTACCTTCCACCTTCCCGCAGCCAGTATCCAGACTGCAATACACTCACTCCGGTCTTTCGCTAAACCCCCCAAAAAGTCGAGTCCTTTGTTGAAAGGCTCGCTGCGATCCCGCACACCACGGCTCATCAGCTCGAGAGATTCTGTCGATACCCGGCATCGCGCCACCCCGTCACTCGCTTCCGTCCGCCCCTTTCTCTTCTGTCGCGAGCCGTCTTTTGACCACGAGGCAGACGGCAACCTGCATCATCCATCGACGCTGTGCTCGCCTCTCGCCCATTCAACACTCGCCGCCGTTTCACCACCGCGTCCCTCGCGTCCCTTGTCGATAGAACAGTTGGCCGAACTTTGATTGCGCTCGCCCGATCGCTCGTCCGGCCCTTCGACCCGTGGCCGCGCGCGACCCTTCCTCAACTCGTTCTCCCGCGGCCCCGAAGCAGCCATGTTCCGGTGGCTAGTCAACGCCGGTTTTCTGGCTCTGCCTATAGCCGCAACGCTCGGCATCCTGCTCGGCATCCAGTCCCATCGTCAAGCTACGGGACAGACACCCTTGTTCGTCCCCCATCTGGACAACAAGTGGGTTGAGAAGACGTACTGCCAAAAGGCCATCGGTATTCATCCAGAGACCAAGGGTCAAGAGTTTACTCGTGAGTTTCCCCTGAGTAGCTCGTTTCCATATTTCAGGTCCAAGTAGCTAATCGCCAATCTACAGTCAACCCTAACCAGTGGGGTGTTCGTGAAAACGAACCGGGTTTCTTGTGCATGAACGTGAGTTGCAATCCCGTTCAATTTCTTTACAGTAAGTGTCTTGGATCCTAATTCGAGCACAGGTTACGACCTTCAACAATCAAACCTACGCCACCGACACGACCGCGCCCAGCTTCAGTGCTGTCTGGCAATATCCCCCGAGAGTCCCCAACACGCACGCTTTCCCCAACATCAAGGTTGGCGGCCAACATTCGGGTGATCATGAGGATGTGTTGCCTGCTCGGATGAATGCCATCAAGCGATACGGCTTTGATGTCGAATGGTCTATGCGTCTCGACAATGATACTGCCACAGAAACCGACGTGGCTGACCTCACGTCCAAGAATGTCAACGCCAACGTAGCCATCGATATGTTCATTGACGCGGACAAGGAAAAGGCAGCCGACAGCGTCAAGGCCACCCACGAACTCATGGTCTGGTTGGCCGCCGTCGGCCACTCCTCGCACGCTCTCGGCCAGGATAAGGGCGCCATTGCAGTCAAGGAATTGCACGGTACCACCTTGTAAGTTCTGCTCGTGCGCGCGGACCTCGGCAACCACGTCCACTAACGCCTGTCCCCTCTAGCGAGCTGTTTTCCGGCCTCAACCGTGAAACGAATCAGACCGTCTTGACCTGGAAGGCCAAAAAGGCGGCGCCTAAATTTCATGGCGACCTCACCCCGCTCGTCGACTTCGTGCTCAACGCGGATCGTCCAGAATTCCCGAAATCTTCACACTATTTGGGCTACTTTGCCTTCGGTTCCGAAGCATACGACTCACCTTCACCAGTCACCTTTTCCGTCCCATCTCTTTCAATAGATATCCAGAAATCCTAGGCATCATGACAACATAGATAATAGCAACGACATATGAATTTCTTGCATGAAACGCGCAATACACTTTTATCAGGCAATCTCATTCGGTCCACTTATCGTGACCGTGACCGAACCCGCGACTTCGTTCGCTAATCCTGTGAAACTACGAATACATTATAGTCCCTATGCCGTGGCGTGCGGCAGTTACCGCAATGTGTTACACGAAATGAACCCTGGTCATTGGCCTCGTGGTGTTACGACAGGACGAGTTCACAACGGACGACAAACAGCCGCACGAACGGTCGGACATTGTGAACACCTCTGCATGAAGTGTATCAAGGTACTTGGACAGGGTCATGTGAAACCCTTTTTCAAATGTTCAAGGTCATTGACTCATAACATCATCTCCCAGGCTTTGCCTAATTCATTTCTAACTCGCCTGAATCAAACACCGTCCACCGCTCGGGACTTGGAGAAAGTAAATGGCGGGCTCCATGTCCTTGTCTGACATTCCCTCGAGAGAAGACATGGTGGCCTCGGGAAAGGTGAGGAAGAAGCGCGCTGTGGCGAGCCGAAGCTCAATTTGCGCGAGATGAAGGCCGATGCACACTGATTGACGGGTTAGCATCGTACACATAATGCGAATGAGCTGACCTATTGAGGGATTTTGAAGTGCAGACTTACCTCTGGGCCCGCGGCCAAAGGGCATAAACGCCTCCTTCATGGCCTTTGACGGCTCGGCCCAACGAGACGGATTGAAAGTCTCCGGATCCGGGAAGATGGCCGGGTCGCGGTGCATGGTGTATGCCTGGGTGCTGACGACGGTGCCCTCGTCAAAATGAATACCGCCCAGCTCGACACCGCCCGCGGGGACGACACGGGGCAGCGTGGCCGGCGCGGCCGAGTACAGACGCAACGTCTCGTCAATGACCTGGTTCAGCACAGGTAGATCGCGCAGGTCAGCCTCGGTGTAGTCGGCAGGAAGTGCCTGGAGCTCCTTGACGAGCCAGTCGCGGATCGTCGGGTTGCGGGACAGCTTCCAGGTGAGGAACGTGAGGGTGTTGGCCGTCGTGTCGGAGCCAGCAACTAGCATGATGGATATGATTAGATGAGTTCCCTCTCCAACATGTAGGGGTTTGGACTCACCGATATAAGACTGCGCCTCGTCGCGGATCTCGGCAAAGGACATGGTCTCCTCCTTTTCGGCATTGAAGAGCTTTGTGAAGAGCGTCTGCTGCACTTTGCTAGGGTCCGAGTCGACCAGCCGCCGGTAACGGTTTAGTGAGTCGGTCGCGTAGCTCTTCATGTTCCGTCCGGCCTCGCCAGCGGCCGCGAAGACGGGAATATAAATATAGTTGGACAGGTTGGTGAGAAAGGGGAACGTTGATCGCAGGGAGCCGACGCGGCCAGCCCGCTCCAGCTCATGCGCGTAAGCGTTTTTCTACACGAATCAGCAAATTCCATTCTCTGTCTCCCTTCCCTCCTCCAGATACGGCATGAAGGAAGGCTGCTCACCTCGCCGAGCTCGAGCATGCGAAACGAGTCGCCAAAGGTGAGCTCGCCAATGACATCGGTCGCCATGAAGAGCCACCACTTGAGCACGTCGGCGGCGCCGCGGGTTTTCATCTCCTCACTCATGCGTTGGACAGCCAGCTCGACGCGAGCGTTGATCTGGGGGATGAGCGACTTGAGCGACGTCTCGGACATGGCGCCCGCGAGCAACCGGCGATGACGCCGGTGATAGTCGACGTCGGTGGTGGAGAACATGGACTCGGTCTCGCGGGCGACGAGGCGTCGGTAGAAGTTGGACTTGCGGAACGTCTCCTTTGTGCTGTATATCGTCTTGACCGAATCGAGGTCCGAGAAATCGACCTCTCCGGGGCTGATGCGCACGACGGGGCCTGTAAGTGGTTGAGTCTCTCATTGCTCACACAAGTTGTGGAGTAAATCCGTGATGAGTTCTTACCATATTGCTTATGGAGGGAATGAATGTAGTAGCTGCGAGAGCCGTTCATGGAGTGATAATCGAGCACGAGGCTCGTCCATTTCGAATACCATGGTCCAGGGGCGCGCGAGGACGACGCCCGGAGGACCTGATAGACAGTCTGCCCTCATCAACTCCCGTCAGTCGAACACTGATGACGATCACGTGAAATAAAATGCTTCTTACCCTTGTGAGTACCACAACCAAGGCGGCCACGGCAGCGTACCAATACATATTGTGCGAGTGTGTAACGACTTGGAAGCTCATGGCGGCAGCAGAGACAACAAATCGTGTAACCAAAATCTCGTAAGCCGTAAGGTGCAGATGTGGCGGCAGCTCGGTGAGACGTCTTGGTCCCAAGGGTCAAGCCTTTTATATACACACCGAGCCAGATCATCATCGTCACTGCCCCGGCAGGTGTCCGAACAACATCGATGTGTTACTGGCCTGAGCGGACGACTGGAGGCCAAGCATGCAGGACCCCGGCATGGCTTGCACGCACCCGCGCTGCGAAAGCCGCACAAATCGACGGTGACGTTGGCTGACATTGGATGTCTGGTCCCTCCCTTCCCCTCTCCTGTTCTCCCCTCCCAAGTGCTGACCCGGGTCTTCCTTGCGATTGCCGATGGAGGAGGGTCGGCTGAGGACGCGCGACTGACAGACGGGCCATGTCGGCGCCGACGGCGCCGGCACTAACGCGGGACCAAGTACGCTCTAAGTGCTCGTCCGTGACGCCATGGTCGTTTTCTTTGGGCTCGAGAAGATGATTCCTTGAAAGATTAAAAAAAGGGGGGGGGGGGAGGCGTCAGCGGCAAAGCGGCCCCAAGTGTCTGAGTTGGCACCCGGCCTCATGATTGAAGATTTGAATGTATAACTATACCCGGAAAGGGTTCAGTCCAAAGCAAGGATATGATTTCAGATGTTTCCCCCCTCAATCACACTGTCTCTCCGAGTTCGGCAACAGTCGGCCTCTATGCAAAGGGTCGCGCTCGCGGAGCACCGATACTGGCGAGAATGACGGGGATCGACAGTCGGCGTCGGCAGTCATCAGTCCGTACTCCGCCGCCGTCAATAAGTACATGTAGTTTTCAAAGGGGAGACGGCCTGCATACACACACATACACACACATGCACGGCCAACCGTCTCCTCCCGCATGACAGACGTAAGTCGTGCTCCGTACGTGCCGATTCGCAGAAACGCCGCTCCGTAGACTGCCGTTCGGTATTGATACTATGGGTTCAGGGAGGCTGACTAGGTGCGCGTATTGGTTGGTCCATGGAATCTCCGCATCCATCTGGTGACAGCCGACGTATCGGATTGAGTCTGCGGGCAATGCCACCCCGAATGCGGGGGAAAGCAGTAAATAGCTGTTGGCAAGAGGAATGACGACATTTATGTAATTACAAGTATACGCGGGTGTAACAAGACCAGAATTGACATGCAGAAGTTGTTGTGTTAAATCCCTTCAATAATACCGACCTTCTGGAATCATCATTGTCTCTTGGAGTGAACGCCCATTCTCAGACGTGGCCAAAACCGTCTGAGACCTTCGGCCGAGGTAATAGTAGATAGGAATACTTGAACTTCGAATCAAGTGTAGACGGCTACTGTGAGGGATACGCTGGCATTCTCTTCTCAGACCGCTATGCCAGACTCCCACCAACGACTCCCGGAATACCACTTGGGCAAGTGTTGACGGTCCCATCGCCAAGTGCTCTCGCCCGCGTACCCAAAACCCAGCAGGCGCAAGAAAGAAAAGGGGACGGGCTCCATGAGCCAGACACCCGTCACTGCCATGTAGTCCATGAGGAACACAGCTGTAGTATTGAACCAGCAGAACGTGAAAACGATATTGCCAGCTTGCCTCAGGGCCCGAGGCAGTGTTGGGAACCTTGTCGTAACCCATCTGCTCACGTCTTGCTGCACGATAATGCCGACGGCCTGGAGAAGAAAAAAAGCCATTGACCACCAGACCCCCCTGAACGACGGCGCGGACGTCAGGTGACTGAAGACGTGAAAGATGCCGGATTGCAGGAAGGAGATGATGATGAAAGCCCTGGTAGCCGTCCGCGTCCCCTCTGTGAGGTAACCGTGCCGCAGAAGCCATTTCCCAGGACCCAGGAAGACGTGTCGAAAGGTGGAATGCCAGTAACCGCCCCAGCCGCCACCGAGGCCCTTGTTGAGTATGTTTGTCAGGGATCCAAGGCCCTCGGAGTGTAACCAGAGGCCGCTTCGACTCGGCGCACATATCTTGAGAAGGGGATACTGAACCAAGTCGTTGATCGTTAGGAGGGCAATGAGATATAACACGCTTGCGCAAGTTGTCGTGAACGACCTGTAGACAATAACTACGCTCCAAAGGGCGCATCTGAGCAAAAGAGGCATCATTGAAGGCTGCGTGGACCCGAACAGGGGGTGGCGGACGAGCCAGGACGGAAGCTGAAGCTCTTCCGTCGGCCCCAGAGCGAAGAATGGATCCTTTCTCATGACAATGGAGAAGAAGTCAAAGAGGAGATAGACCTTGGTTAACGTCGCGAGGCGCTCGAGATAGAATTGGCGCTCGGATAGGCAACGGCTTCGGCCGGTTGACGAGACGACTGGGATGGACTCCAAGTCCACCCTTTCGCCGGCTTTGACAGTCTTGCTTACTCTTGGACGAGGGATAGTCGAGATGGCCCAGTTCCAACCTACGTGAGATTAGAGCTGTGCTCTAGTCGGTAGAGACCCGTGACAATTTGAACATACCTGAGCCCCTGGAGCTGAGGAACAAGTCCAAAACCCATCCGAGCCGCGGCATAAAGGACTCCTTGGCAGGAAACGGCTGCCAGACAAAGACTTCGGCGTCTTCGGGCACTCTGGGCGGGATCCCATTCGTCTGTCCCTTTCGTAGCGGGGCCTTGTCGTCGGTTCTCCGAGCGATGTCGCCATCAGCGCCGTATCGACTGCCGACTGACCTGCCAGGCGTCGAGTCTAACCTGACGGCCCGGGCGGCATCAAACTGCGGTCTGGTCCAAATGAGCAGGGTGGCGCTCAGCAATATGCCCCAGCCGAGGATGAACCCGACGCCGATGGCGAACCCCAAGTGATTGCTCGACGTCCTCATCGCCATATCCACGTTGAAGAAGGCGACAAAGGCCATGATGAGCCATCGCGTCTGGTATAGCCGCGGGCGATGGACGTGCGGGATGGTGAGCCAGAGAACGGGCACAAAGTACGTCCCCAGGAGGCAGTAGGGAAACACGAACGGGATCTTTTGTCCCGCGGCGATGGCCTGCGCAAAGGAATGCCTTCGCGCGGCAAGGACACTTTCGGTGAGAGAGCTCATGATGGAGCCGAAAGGTCACATAAGTACGAGTGTATTGAGTGATTGGGCCCGTCTTCAAAGGCGATGGCAACATGAGAATACCAACTGCCCACCAGACAGTGACGCAAGTTTATACAACATCTCAATATGTAGTCACGTCCTGAACATCAAGCTTTCCATGGTCAGGTATTATCCGATACTGTTCAACACACTCCTCTCATAGGTTCGAATGTGGCTTTGGCGAACGGCAAGCGTGTCCCAGTCTGATTCGTTTGAGCACATGTGCACCGCGCCGCCACCGCAGAAGAGGCTTGTCTTTAGAGATGCCCCGAGAACGTCTCATCGCGCTCCAGTAACTAGGGGATCCTATAGACAGCATGAGGTCTTTGACGCCATACGGCCAGCTCTATCCGCCTTGACAGTGGGATTCGATGGACCAGTGTCCAGTAACAGGAATACAATCAGGGGTCACAGGGCACATGCGGACTGCTTTCAGGTGCCACGACAATCTAGATGAAGAACTATTGCGTCATATGATGATTCGCCGTATGATGAAGCTCAAGTGAGAATATCGCGAAGAGTCAAAGGGTATGTTATGGGAACCCCATTTCATCCCTCATGCACGGTCTAAGCCGCGGGAAGCGCTTCGGTCGCCCGTCTATGTGTTTCGAGCATGAATGGAGCATTTACTGTACAACATGACGCACATGCTCGCCGTATCGTCGGGTTTCTAAATTAGCTCTACGCAGCAATAAATGTTTGAAACGAGATTCAACGTTGGTACGACTTTGGTGATGCAAGAAAGCCCGAGTTTCTCGCAAATATTACGGGGGTAGTCTTCGTATGTATTGTGTCTAAAACTCGAGGCATTACATCAATGTAGGTCAACGTGAATGAAGTTGCTGGTGATTGAAGCCAGAAACTAAGTTCTAAACATGGTAAGAGTCTTTCGTGCGCAGAGATAGTGGCGGCCGGCGCTATCACAGAAGCTACTATCGGGATTCAAATCGCTAGTAAATGATTGATTAGTTGGTACTGAAAGTTCTACCATAATCATGGTTGATTTCTCACGACTTCTAATCGAAACTGTCTCCTGTAATTCGACATGCCAAAGCACGGCACAATTAAATGCATCAGCTCCTAGTTTCACCAAGGAAACCAGTCTAGCCTCATAGATAGCTCCGAATGTTTCAAGCCCGCGACTGGGGTTAAGTTCATATGTTTCGACCGGAGATCTCAACTAGGTTCTCAGAGTTCGTCGTGTCAGGGGCGTAGAGCACGGTCCCCTCGGGGGAACACAACTGGACGCTTGGTGTGAGCAATAAGAGTCTCGAATTCCCTCTCGTCAACTCAACCTAGGCGATAGGACCACTGGCATCGTTAATCTTCATGTTGATTCTATACACAAGCTGACAGGCGCTTGCTCAAGGACACCCACCATGTCACAGCCTACCACGGTCAAACAGCGCATCCAGAATAGGGTCAAGAGGGATGTGTAAGTGACGCCTGAGATACTACCATCCTCAAAACAACCTGTTCCTGTTTCCGATGGGGGGGATGTGTAACCACTGAGACCAGATCTTACAGGGAAAAGAAAACTTCGGCAGTAACGGGCAGAGTGCTGCGATATGCCGTGGGCGCGGGCAAAAAGTACAACAACGTGCCAGAGTGCGAGCCGAAATTCGACGAGCCCCCGAGAGCCATCGAGATCGCCTGGGCACCCCTAGCAGGCTCGGCCGGCAAATGGGTCGCGGACCGAACCAAGTTGGGCAGGATCATCACAGCAAAGATCAACGAGTTCCCTGACCCGTCGCAACACTGGGCTGTGATTGTCGGGGACTACGTCCACCAATTATGGATCGTGAGTTCATGTCGTCTTGGGTGAGCCCTGCGCTCTATTCCCAGCCATGGTTATTGACGGACGTAATATCTCTTTAGGACGAAAAGTTTCACGTCATGTATACAAACGATCGTTTAAAGCCCAACAGTGCATGGAAGACGCTGCATGTGGGAGAGACGACATTCAACGATGAAGCAATCCGACAAGCCGGTACGTCGTCCATCACCGAGAACGAAAGGGTGATGCGGTTCCAAGGAGGATTCAAGTTAGTTTGCTCACACAACATGGTGTTCTAGGTGAAATGGCCATTGTCAATATGCAAGATCGGCGGCCCGTCTACAACCTCATCACCAACAACTGTCAAACGTACGCCCTGCAGCTCATCGATCTCATCCAGGCCGACAAGACGGTAGAGCTGGCCACGACGCGGGCCTTGTTCAAGAAGCTCAGAAGTCTTAGAAATGGCTTCGTCACCGACTTATTCTCCGACTTTGATCAAGGGGCGAACATGAATAAACGGTCACAGCCTGCCCCGATTGCCATGGAGATTCGCGACGAGCACATTTCGCTATCGGATGCGTCAGACCACACAGCATCTGCTGATGATGAACATGATAAGTTTTACGATGTGCCCGAAGGAGGTCGTTTGGGATCGACCTCTGAAATAGCATCGAAGATGGAGGTTGGAGTTGTCAAAGTTCATGTTCGTAGTACAGACACACGGCAGCAAGTCTTCCTGTAAGTTAGTAACGTAAGGTAGCATAATGAACACCGCCGCGACCAATGAAATGAAATGTCCGATCATCTCCGATCCGTTGATTCGCGACATCAATACATTGTGGCATTTTCTCTCACCCTCTCACAAGTTCGCCAGGGGCTTGACCGGCCCAATTACACTCTCCCCAAACGCCTCTGCAACCTTGCCGCAGTCGGCGAGGATGCTCTGGCCGTTGATGGCGCCCGAGAGATCAGAAGCCAGGAAGATGCCGATGCGCGCCATCTCCTCTGGCTCCGACATGCGCGTGTAGTAATACGGGGAGCTGTCCGGGATCGCAGCCTCGCTCGCCTCCTGGATGCGGCGCACCTCTTCCTCGTTTACCGTCTGGATCTGGCCCAACTTTCCGTCGAGAGAGGCCATCGAGGTCGCGAGGATGCTCGTCTTGACGAAACCAGGCTCAATCGCGTTCACACGCACAAAGGTTGCCGACAGCTGGACAGACGCGCACTTGACCATGTTGCTCACGGCACCCTTGGAGGTTGCTACGATGCGTCAACCCAGGATCTAGTTGCATAATGACACGCTGAAATGGCTTCTGTCTTTGTTCCTGTATCATTGAGACGTAAAAGACTTACTATACGCAATGTCGGCCACGGAGCCGGTCGAGGCGGCCATTGAACTCGTCAAAATTATAGAGCCCCCGGGCCTCGGCTTTTCCGACGACACGGCGCTCATTGCCTGCCCTCCATATCGAACGGCAAGGAAACATGATCTTTGGTTGATTGCAGCAATGCGGTCAAACCATGCAGCATCAGTGTCCTCAAGTGACCTGAAGTGATCCGAGTGTCAACGTGTTAGCCACCCCGTGCTCGCGGCTCCTGCGGAAGTTCTTGGAATTCATCACGGTCTCACCTGAAGCTTGCAACGCCTGCATTTGCAAAGTAAAAGTCGAACCGGCCATATCGATCCACAACCTGTCTGACCACCCGTATCGTCTGCTCCTCAGACGTCACGTCGAGCACCTCGGCGTGGACCTCGCACAGAGAGCCAGACTCCTTGACCTCCTTTTGCAAAGAGGGAATTTGCGTCAGGCTGAGATCAGTCGCGTAGACTGCTCGAGCTCCGGCCGCCGCAAGGGCCAGGACCAAGGACCGCCCAATGCCCTTTGGGGTCCCGGCGCCCGTCACCAGGCCGACTTTGCCATTCAGAAGCTTGGGCGAGAAGCCAGAGTCTGCCAACGAAGACATTGACGGCTGCTTGCGTGGTCTCCTCAGGAAACTCAAAAGAGTTCTGTGCAGAGACTCCAAGTCTTGAGGAGCTGCGATCGTTCATTCGCCTTGTGTATCACGAAAGGGGAGCTCGTGCGGGGGGCAACTCTTGCCCGACTGTTGATGTGACTTGACTGGGTCTGAACGAGACGGGGTTGCATCGACGACGTTCACAACCTTGGTCCGGCAAACTTGGCCTCAGCACCATCGATGGGCACAAGATACACAGCAGCAAATGGCAAGCTTAAATACTGGACGTTTGCATGTTCTACACCATGATGGACGCGGTCTCGCCTTCACTGCTCTGCGCAAGTCGAGTCGAGATCATGAGCTGAGCGTATCTCGTCGCACAGCGTCAATTACCTCCCGGGTCGAGACAACGATCCTTTGGCCAAACTTAACAATCCAGAGTGACCCCGCTCCGTTGCAAATTGCCCGCATATCCTTCAATGTTGCATGAACCGTGGTGGTGCCAGAATCAGCATGTTGTCTTAACGCGACACTTGGCAATGTCTATTGAGTAAATTCGACTACAGATTTGAAGCGAACAGCAACTCGAGACCTTGAAGATTTCCTCACACAGAGTGGCTAAGCCATATGTTTGACTCCATGGGTCTTGAAATCTCTCTTTAACCGCACTGATGTGCCTGGAAAGCATGTGAATAAACAGTCATGTTCAGTTGCAAGACGCTTTCATGTTTGTCGCGGCGAAGCCTAAATCGAGGTCGACTTATTCATTCCCAATGAAGACGTGTGATCAATACGGTACTTTATTTAGGTCATCTACGCAATGATTCTGCCTCCATCCGCGATAATTACACTCGAGGTTGTAAAGGTGTTCTTCATGCAATAAATGTAGGCCTCGGCCACCTCCTCGGGAGTCCCAACCGTATTTGTCAAAGAGTTCTTCTTAAAGTCATCAAGAACTGAAGGCAGCTTATCTTGCGGTATGTCGGAGAAGATCTCCGTATTGACCGCACCTGGCGAGACGGTATTGACTCGGATTGGCTTGAGGTCGACGGCCAAGCCACGCCCAAGTCCTTCCACGGCTGAACTGCAGCTGCAAATAACCGCCCAGCCGGGGATTGGTCGATCTCCCACGGTGCCGCTCGTGAGTGTGAGAGAACTGCAAACGGATTGGTTGATGTAGCTGGGAAGAAGTTTGGCCAGGATCATTGGAGCGACGAGGCGGACTTGAGTCGTCTGGTGGAATGCCTCGACTGTCACCTCCGGAATCTTGGGGATCTTGAGCGGAGAGCCAGCAGTGAAGACAACGTGATCCAAGAGACGAGTACCGTTCTCTGTAGCTGATTTCAATGTCTTCTCGAGGTTCGCCTCCACATTTGCGGCGTCCCCGAGATCGCAAACGTATCCGGATATCTGAGCCGTGTCGCTGATGCCCTTTGCCTCGGCACCCGACCGCAGGCGTTGAATGGACTTGGATATCTTTTCCTGGTTGGAGCTACTGATGATGACTTCGGCACCGTGCTCGAGCGCAGCCTCGGCAGTTGAGAAACCAAGGCCAGATGTTCCGCCAAAGACGAGGACTCGGCGTCGCTGGAGATTGTTTACATAGCGCAAAGATTGAGACATGATGGGCGACTGAGGTGTTCAAGTGTGTACTGTGAAGCTGTCGAGCAATGTGAATGGCACCGGAAGGCGATGGTTTACCTCTGCTGTCTTTTCATCAACGCAGACCCAGAAGCTTAATATACATGTCGACACTCAACAAGGCTTTCACAGAATTGGAGAATTAGTAAAGCGAGCGGAGATAAATGACATATTTCCGATCGCCAGAGCTGATAAATCACGTATTCCTGATGTCCAGAGCCGACGCTAGAGATGTAGGTCTGAAGGCTGCTCCAGCAGCTACATGGACGCAGCTGAAGAAGGAAGCGCTTCGGATAAAAAAATGAATACGGAGGTAATGTTCCAGGACCTAGCAGCACATCTACAGTTGGCTAATAGAAGTCGAAACTCCAAGCCGAACCGGAGTGCACTCGCCCGCTGTCAAGAACGGATGTTCTATCGAGGTCTCAACTACGGTCAACTCTCGCAATCAGGAAGTGTTCTTAAGCAGCATTGACCAATGGCCGACCTGAATAGCGAAATGGTCATAGTACAGGCAAAAAGCACAATTGCTGCATTACAAGAGCACAGACTCTTGACCTTGATGATCGCGGACCATGTCAACGCGGCGATGAGTCTCTCGCGGAGTGACAAAATCCGTATACAAACAATGCAACCGTCTGTGCAATAACAACTTGGAATAGATAGTTCGAACCCAATCGTAAGCGAAGCGACCAGACACTGAAGTGAACGCTCTGGAGACATTGCATACACACGGTTGTCAGGAGGGCCACGCAGAACGCGACTCGGTAAACATAACAAAGGAACGCCAATCACCCGGAGCACGGATCGGTATGGCACATGAAGCTTGGCAGACAGTAGGCGAGGAGCCGTGCAGCGAACAATGCGAGGGAGGCCGGATTCTCGCGACAATCCTTTGTGGCTCAAGCTTTGTGCTGCTTCAGAAGACGATATATTGCATGTCCTCCACCTGTGCCCTCGCTTCGAATTCACAAAGGAAGACAGACTTTGTAAGCCCATAGGCGCTCGCGAATTGAACATTGACAAAAAAACACACTTTGTCTCGCTAGACGACTCTCGACGACATGCGTCTCCTCGGCACTCTGTTGCTCCTGGCACTCGCCGTGCTGTCCACGGCCACTCCTCTCAACCAGACCGAAATATTCACGCGCGGAAGAGCTCACGCTGGCTGCTACCTCGGGTAAGTCTTGTCTGTGCATACAAAGCCTGAAGAAAGACTTTTGCCGACTAACACACGATCCCTTTCTAGCACCTGGGACGACTGCTGCATACCACACTACTGCCGCTGCCGCAACGGTCAGTCACGTCGCCGCCGCCTCCCTACATGTATCCCTCGCCTTCATAGTCGTTGCTGCTAACCTGAGACTTGAACATTGACAGGCGGCTACTTTGGAATCAACAAGAAAGATCCCAAGGCCCCAGTGCGTGACGAGGACTGCGACCCCCCGGGGGAATACTTTGGCCACGGCCCTCACAAGATTCATGGCGACTGCTGCAAGATGTTCCCTTGGCGCTTGTGGCAGCCGCCCCTGATGGTTATTCCCTTGAGTGACTAGACCGTCGCGATGTCTCTTGGGAGGATGAAAGGTCGACTATCACATCTTGATGGAAAGCTGTGGAGTTTTACTGGGAGGACGATTCTAGCGGACACTACTCATTCAGTATTCAAGCGATCATTTCATCTCATCTTCTTTGTGATCTCATTTCCCAATTTTCTTCTTTCAAGATAACTTATCTGGCGAATATTGGGCAAGCTTTCGTACCGGCTGTACGGTCCTGCAAGTCTGGGCTGGTCGTAATATGGTGCATGGATGTGTCGAGGACTGCGAGAGAGGTACAGACATGAAGGTGGGAAGGCTCAGCTGAGACTGCTCTCATGGTATAATTACCTATGAACATGAGTTACTGTATTGTTTCAGCCCCCTAACCTAAGGCAAAGCATCACGTGCGCAGCCACGATTGACGCGGTCGCGTTACGCCGCGGCGGTGCAGCTCAAGCGACTAATCATCATCCTGCACCTTTTTGACATTGGACAAGAGCCGAGGCTCCCATCATCCCATTCATCGCATTTCTTGCAGATGGCTCCCGACAATGAAGTCGCAATTGCCTCCCAGGACAACATCGTTTCGAGACTTGCTTGTCCTCCCTCGGAGGAGCCCAGTCTGAGATACATGATACGAAATATCGTTCCAGCATCTTCCTCGAGCATATGTCGCATACCTCGACGCCCTTCTCTTGGGCAGTTGGGTCTCTTACCTTGCGAGCTTCTGATTCTAATAATCGAACTGCTTGACTTCCAGTCATTGTCACGCGTCTCGAGAGCATCGCTCAATCTCAATGCTCTGGTTCACAGCCTGCCGGCCTACCAGGAAATGATGACACATGCGCCGGACGTTCTGGCAGCACTGGGGAAGACCGGACTACTGCACCATCACCCAGCTTCGTTGCTAAGACAGGCACTACGGACCGAAAAATGTGATTCCTGCTTTGAATTCGGTGGCTTCTTACTCCTGCCGACTTGTGAGAGAGTCTGCTTTGAATGCCTTCGTCGAAATCCGATTCTTTGGATGATTCCATGCGCAATCGCCAAGGCTTGTTTTGGGTTGAGCAATGAACATATGGAACAACTACCAGTCCTCCACAGTATTCCTGGCACGTATTCCGTTCGGTTTCAAGTTTCGAGGCGGCGCGTCTATCGCCTTGTCAACCTCAAGCAGGTCAGACAACTGGCTCTCCAAGTTCATGGGTCCCCTGAAAATGTAATCAAAATTTTACCGCATAAAGATATCGGGAAGTCTCCAAGTGGCAAGCATCATATGCTCAAACTATTTCATGAAGTAACTCTGATACCTCCCGGATGCGATTTATCCAAGGAACAAGAATACGAGAACATACAAAACGATCACTTCTGCGGTATGGCCTCGATGCGCATGCCCGTTTTGACTGATACGGGACCGGATAATGGATCAATGTGCCGAGGCTGTCGAGTTACCTATGATCACTACAGAGCTCGAAAGCTTCCTCCGGCCTTAATGACAGAAATCGACTCGTCCCCCTTTACTCCGGTACATGCACTGAGGGGGGCAATTTCGCGCTTGCACACAAGAAAAAGGCTCTTGAAGCACGCCAAGCGATGCTACGGGGCGAAGCAGATACTTGCAGAACGTCCTTGATGTCTAAAGACATGTACATGCCTAACAGTGTAGCCCAGGGAGCAGCCTTCAAATCAACCATGAGGCGCTATAGTTCTTGGACACTCCGAAAATGGCATACCGTATTGATGGGAACAATCGACATTTCAAGACAAAGGTATAAGAAAGATGACCGTTTGGTCTGGATTGTGGCCGGGTGCCGTCTCGCGAATCGCCAACAATATTGATGGTTCGAGTTTATTCTACATGGCCTTGCCAATAAACTTCGAATAAGGAATAGGTTCAGTGCAAACGCCCATCTCAACGCCGTTCACAACCAGTATCGACGCGCCTCTCGCCTTCTTTTCAGTCAAGCTAAGCTGATAGTGAAGGTCGTACTCAACGCCGCGCCATGAGTTTTATGACCGCAGTTCTTAGGATCGATCATATGGACTCAGACATTAAAGGCCTCGAAGCGTTTGCGATTCAAATGCTCTATGGCGAGCATGACTCGGCCAATGGCTGACTCTTCGAACCTGCAAGACTTGTGTCTATTTCACTCATCCTTCTTGCCTACAAAACCACCACGTCTGAGTCCAAAGAAGCAAACGACCATTACAGCAACGGTGCTCACAAAGATGGTCCAAAACGCAGCTCGAAAACCTTGCATCAGGGCAAGTCGATGATCCGCGACATCAGTGTGCTCAGTAACCGACGCAGCGATAGCCGCAGTTACGGCAAGGCCGACAGAGTTGCCAAACTGTGATACCTCACTGAAGACTCCCCCAGCCAGAGATTGAGTATCGGCGGGAAAGGCATCCGAGATAACGAGATTCGACACCGTGAAAAGGACTGTCTCCCACTTCAGCACTTATAATGATCTGAGCAAATGAACAAACTCACCGTCTGGGTTTACGGGCGACAGGAACAATGCCCAAAAGGGAGAGAACCAGTAATTCTCACCAACTCGGACTGTTGCCATTAGAGGCGGGGCTATCATAGTGATTACAGCTGAGCCCACCGCCAGGGTCCGCACTTTTACTCGGGAAATGAGGAATGCCGTGGCAGCGTTGACAGAGATGCCCATCAAGACGTGAGGCAGGAACCGGATCGAGCTCTGCAAAGCAGGTAAACCTTCGACTTGTTGAAAACTGGGTCAAACGTCAGACTTCAGTCATGTGGACCTCGTTCTGAACAGGATTATAGAACGCTGTCAACTCGAAGGACGACTTACTACAACGTTGTAAAATACTCGATACCGTTGAGAGATGCCCAGCAAAAGAATACGGATACGCAAATAGACGTAAAGGAGGCTTGCTTCCACAAGTGGTTGGGAATCAAAGCCGGTCTCCCTCTTTTCGTCTGGTATTTCATCCAGAATGGGAACGCAGCGAGCAAGACGAGCGAGACGACGAGCAGCGCAACATTTTGAGCGTCACGAATGCTGCGGTACGAAGTCGTCACCGTCGCCAAGACATACAGCAGAAGCCCGAGCGCGACGCTCATGACGGCGGCACCGAGCCAGTCAATGTCCTCGACGAGGCGGCGCGTCCACTTCTTATCCGACGACGGCTTCACTGCGGGCAGGGACCAGATGGAGGCCGTGGAGAGGCAAAAGTTGATGATTGCCATCATGTAGTACGCCCACCGCCAGCCAATAGTGTCGGTGAAGATGCCTCCCAGGACGAGCCCCAGGGCGTACCCAAGGGGCTGGCCCATTCCGTTCATGGCAAACGCCGTGTTCCTCCAGCTCCCCTTGGGGAACGTGTTGGTGATGAGACTCACGGCGGTCGGGAGGCACATGGAGATGGCGACCCCTAGCAGCGTCCGAAACAGGATGACCTGGATGCCGGTCCGGGCGAGCCCCAAGGCTAGAGTGAAGATTACGAATAGATAACTCCCAGATACCCACACGATTTTCGCGCCGACGGCGTCGGCCGCCGAGCCAAATATGAGCAGAAGACACCCAGCTGCGAGGGCGTACACGGCGGCGGGCCATAGGATTAGTCCTTCAGGAAGCCCGACGTCGGCAGCGATGCGAGGGAGCGCGGCGATCAGGATTCCGGATCCCATTGTGTTCAGGAAGCTGATTCCCGCGAGAGTGACAATCACCGTCACGCCTTTGGCCTTGGAAACATGGGCCCGCGAGTTCTGGACGGCAACTTCTATGCTCCTGTCCCGAGGTGCTGTAGAGGCAATGACTGATCCGGGGCCGTGTGCGTTTTCCCGATCACCTTGGCCGCCCGGGTTGGGAGCTTCATCTCCCTTACCAAGGTCAGGGTTTTGCCATGAATCTCTTTTCCCCTCTTTAGCATCGCTTGCCGGTTGCAAAGGCAGTAGCTCGACACTACCTAGGCTAGATTGGTTTGTCGAAGCCTCGTTTGAGTGTTGCGAGTCGCTGGCCGGAATCGTCTGAGCTCTAGTAACAGACATGATAGGAAGTAGAAGCACCGATTGATAGAAGCTAGGTGAAAAGTCTGAGGACCAAGTCCCACGTCCCGGCGGTTTGGATAAGGCATTGGCCTTGGGCGACATGAAGAGTCAACAGGCAGCAGCCTCAATCCTTCAAGACTGTAAATATGCTTGTTGGCCCTAGTGTTTTTGCCCCGAGAAAGGGCATGATGCGTGCATTAGTCTGCATTTGAGCCATAGTTGGCATCTATCAACTGCAGGAAAGAAAACGAGGGACGTAATGGAATAATGAGGGGAATGAGAAGTCGGGCACACGTACAAAAGGTCTATCTAGCCTGGCTACTCAGGATCATGCGCTCGTTACGAGACGTAAGCCTCACCCTGGATATCATCACGGCTACGCATACAAATCCTGTTTTGCTTCTTTCATACTCTTGTGTGAGGCCGGTATAGAAACCATTGGACGTGTAGCTGGAAGAAAACATGAGCAATGCTTAAGTCATCTTGAAAACATCTAAGTGAGAACTTTGCGGCCAGTGTCTGGTAGGTGCTCGTGCTGGTAAGGACTCTGGAATTCTTACGTTATTGTGACTATCTTCGTCCATTACTATTGAACGATACTTATTGTTTAAGTTAGCATCTAGTTATCTCTGCCTATATATACCCTCGTCTGGTTGATGCCTAGAGATTACTCCACATGTAGCCGCTAGAAGAATGTGTTCAATAGCAGGTCATATTCATAAGTCGGAATGATCCTAAGTACATGTAGATCGGTTGGTGAATATTGATTCCCTCTGAAATCTCCGCAAGAAGCCTCCAATCGTGAAGAAAGGCGAACCTTGGGATACATGAGGTAGAGCGTTTACAGAATACAGCATGAGACCTGCTGCTCTGCACGTTCCTCGCTTCTCTGCGACAAAGGCCTTGATCCTGACTGCAAGCTGGAAAGTAGGGCTTTCATCGACCTATTAGAACAAAGCTGATGCGGAATGACTGCGTTACCGAGATCGATGCAGTTGCATAGTCTTCTATGGAATCCATTAGCAACCCGAGGTGATTGGACTATTAGACGCCGGTATCAAGCTTTCCGCTGCCAATGATTCGCTGATCGCTGTCAAGAAACGCACGAGCCAGGCAGTGAAGACGAATGAGAGGCTGATGTTATTCAAGCGGAGGATGCCTGTGTACTGCAAGTTAGAACTATATCGTCCTCCTTTGCCGCATTGTCTTTGCATCCATCGCGACTCTTACACCTCAAGTATCTGCTGACTGGTTCCGGACACCGGAATTACGCGTATTTGAGCGATAGAAAGGTCTCTTGACACCGTGAATCGCTATTCACCATCGCTGTCGCCTCAAACTCATGTTGTGTGCCGTGTCTTCTAGGTACAGTAAACGTCGCAGCCGAATGGCGTAGACTTCTACTTACTTGGATCGATACAGCAATCTAGGCAACTGTTGGAATCATCGACACCTATCGCATCATGTGTTATCAGTATTATCACGCTCATACCTGCGGCTGTGTTCAAAAGGGCGCTTTTCATCAATGTGATGAAAAGTACAACGCGCAGTCGATCTTACAATGCGACCGAACGGAGAGACGCGAATTGCCGTCACGAAATTACTGCCCGGCTCACCTCGTCAAGGAGAGCAAGGCGAGGACAGTGTTCTTGGAGCGCCGCAAATGCACTGAATGACATGAGTTCATGTGGTAATTAATAAATTGGCAGGATAGGCAAAGAGGCTGATTTTTTCTGTACTACATAATGTGATGATAGTTGTGCGCCTCATCGTCGCACGTGTATGTACGTCTGGTCTTACTATCATTTGATGAACGCACAATCGCATCGACAGGAGGTTTCAACAGCCTGTAAGACTAAGGCATTGGATTCAAGTGCAACGTGTCTCGTGCGGATCATCCATGGTATTGTACATGTTCATTGTCCATGAGACCTTTTGACTACACTGAAATATCTCCAGTATCTCATTGTTGCCTCTGCAAAGATTAACTTCTTTTCACCAGAACCAACATTCGACTCAATTGAGTTTATGACCAGTTACTGACTGTTCCCCGCTCGCCCGCCATCATTCTTCAGATCATACATGGAAGCACTTGCCCTGATTGAGAAGAACCAACTGTCAAGAGACCAAACGCCGACGAACTCGTGCACCATCGGTTGAAAGGCTCTCCGATGCATTGTCGACCCTCGACGCTAGCCATGCCTCGATGGACACTGGTCTCTGCCACGGCATTCCGGCAACGGTCGCAGTGGAGCGCCTCATGGTTCAGACCTGCTCACTCTAAAAAGCGCCGCCTAACGGCCCCTGAAGGGTCTGCCTACCTAAATGCTGAGCCCGCGAAGGCGCCCGAGGCCAATCAGAGTCTCTTCGTGACAAAGGCCACAGTCCAGGCAAAGTTCAAGAATACGTCGAGAAGGCGGCGACGCTGGACACGGAATCATACCAGAAATGTCGTCGAAGCCTCTCGGGCCTTGGCTTCACCGAAATGGCAGACACACCTGCAGTTTGGTCATGAGGGAAACCAGGGCATCCATTTCCTGATTATGGGGGAGGGGCGAGGGATCGGGCCGGGGCTTCTAACTAAGAAGCAAGCTTGAGTCAAGGGGGAACAGGGGATAATGCTAAGACGAGGGCGGCAAGCGAGTCTCGATGGTGCGCCAGACGCAACCATTCCAGTTTACACTACGGCACTTCACAATGAGCTAACGGTGCCAACAATCGGCTGCCATTGTGACCCATCAATGCCGCATTGTCAGATGGCACATCTACGAGGTCGCAGCGGCAGAGTCGGTTCTGGTTGTCACGGGGACTATTGGTGACTTGCAGATGCGACCCTGTGTCGGCACATGGACAACTAGACTCCGACAAGCGCTCTTCACGCTGTCTTTGATGCCGGATACCAGCCTCGACGCCAGGCCGAATTGCCGCGATGAGGCCACCGGCTCGCAGCAACTCGAGCCCAGGCAGGTGGCACCTGAGCGCGCCAGCCGTCATGGGAGAGGCGGCTTTTGTGAAGGAAAAAAGACGCCAGATGACATACACGAGGGAGAGAGCCCTCTTAAAGCCAGAAACCCTTGACGTGGAGGGCGGCGCATCTTTTTGAAGACCCAAGACATGTCCAGGGAGGCACGATCAGCCACCTTAATTCCCTAAAAACTCCTGGTCGCCAACGGCCAGCAGTGCTAAATATTTATTTGGTGCTGTATCTCCAACCTCTTCATCATTGTGTGTGCCTGTTTGGTCGCGCAATCATCCAGTATCCCGACCCCCCCGATGGCGCCCAACGTCGCCCGGTGGCCTCTGGCGCTTCTTCTCGCCGAGGTGACCCTGGGGCAGTTTCTCGCGCCTCAAAGAGGTCTTTACCTGGATCCCTTGTCGTTTGTTGACCCGCTCATAGGTGCTGCCAATGGAGGAAACGTCTTTGCCGGCGCAACCGTGCCGTACGGGCTGGCCAAGGCTTCGCCTGATACCATCAGCCAGAGCAACCAGGGCGGCTTCACATTTGACGGGACGCCTATAACTGGCTTCAGTGTATTACACGACTCCGGAACTGGCGGCGCTCCGTCGCTGGGAAACTTCCCCTTGTTCGCTTACAACGCCTGTCCAGGAGACGATGTCAACCGATGCGTGTTTCCCAAAAAGGCGCGCTCTCAGTTTGGAGGATACGACGCAAAAACAGTAAAGGCTCGCCCGGGGTACTTCAGTTTGACCATGAACGGCGGTCCACGAGTGGAAATGACGACGACCCATCGCGCAGCATTGTTCCGCTTCAACTTCGAGAGCGCCAAAGCCGGAGACAAACCTCTCATTTTCCAGGATTTATCAGACTTGTCGGATTCGCGACAGGATAATGGCACCATCATTGTTGAGCAGGACAAGGGACGAATGTCTGGCAGCGCCGTCTTCACGTCCAGCTTCTCCCAAGGCCTGTATACAGCCTACTTTTGTACAGACTTCCGCGGTTCCAAGATTCACGACAGCGGCATCTTTGTCAACTCTCGCGCAGACACCGGAGTCAAGCAGCTCAATATCTCCAGATCCATCAATGGCTATCCCCTGCCCGGAGGTGGTTGGATGCGATTCTCCGATCCCAGCAAGCCCATCCTCGCCCGAGTCGGCGTCAGTTTCATGAGCACGGCTCAAGCCTGCGCGAATGCCGAAAAGGAAATGCCAAACTTCGACTTCGAGAAGCACGTCCTCGACTCTACAGCAGCCTGGCGACAAAAGCTTGCTCCTATTACCGTCGAGTTTACCGGTGTCGACAGCTCTTATGTCAAGAACTTTTACTCCGGCATGTATCGCACCATGGTCAACCCCCAGAATATGACGGGCGAGAACCCCAAATGGAACGACGGAAACCCCTACTTTGACTCATTCTATTGTATTTGGGATCTGTTTAGATCGCAGATGCCCTTCTTGACCATTGTGGACACCGACTCCCTAGCGCAAATGATACGCTCACTCATTTCAACTTATGAGCACGAAGGATGGCTCCCCGATTGTCGTATGACTCTCAACAAGGGCTACACTCAAGGCGGATCCAACGCCGACACCGCGCTGGCCGACGCGTATGTCAAAGGAGTTACCAACGGAATCGACTGGAAGAAGGGTTACGAAGCCGTCAAGAAAGACGCAGAGGTTGAACCCTTCGACTGGTGCTGCGAAGGACGCGGAGGTCTTGACAGCTGGAAGAAGCTTGGGTATATCCCAGTGGAGGATTTCGACTACAAGGGCTTCGGAACCATGACTCGAAGTATTAGCCGGACACTCGAGTATTCCTACAACGACTACTGCATCGCTGAGATGGCCGCTGGTATGGGTTACACCGACGACGTCAAGAAGTATGTCGCTTCGAGCGGCAACTGGAAGAACCTCTTCAGGAAAGAAATGCCGTCATTTTGGAACGGAACAAATACTGGCTTTACTGGTTTCTTCCAGCCTAAGAATCTCAACCAGACTTGGGGTTACCAAGACCCTTTAATCTGCAGTAACTTGGACAAGACGGGAAGCGTTTGCTCGCTTCAAGGCAACGGACCTGAGACGTTTGAGAGTAGCATCTGGGAGTATGGATTGTAAGTTATCCATCCCAAAACGAGGCGAGTCGTGAAGACCATGAATGCTAACGAGTATCGCGTTACTAGCTATGCGCCGCACGCACACGCCGAGTTGATCAAGATGTTGGGCGGCCCTGCCGAGTTTGTCCGCCGCCTGGATTATCTCCACGATTCTGGCATCACCTATATCGGTAACGAGCCATCTTTCCTCACCGTATTCCAGTACCACTACGCAGGGCGACCTGGGTTGTCGGCGAAACGCAGTCACTTCTACATTCCTCGGTTCTTCTCTCCGACGGCACCAGGATTGCCTGGCAACGACGACAGCGGCGCAATGGGTTCCTTCTTGGCGTTTTCCATGATGGGTCTCTTCCCCAATGCAGGACAAAACGTTTATCTCATCATTGCCCCCTTCTTCAGGAGCATCGACATCACGAGTCCCGTGACTGGCAAGACAGCCAAAATCCGGGCCATCAACTTTGATCCGACTTACAAGAACATCTACATCCAGAGCGCCACGCTCAATGGAAAGCCTTACACCAAGAACTGGGTTGATCATTCATTCTTCACCGAGGGCAAGGAGCTTGTTGTCGTATTGGGTCCACAAGAGAGTGCATGGGGAACAGCTATTGAAGATCTGCCACCCAGTGTGGGCAGTTACGCTGACGCCGGCAGATTTTGGAGAGTTATTCCTAACCAAACCCCAGTCTTTGCGTACCCTTATCTCACTAGAATTGGATGATGTCGAGGAGCGGCTTTAGTTTTGTATCGGGATATTAATGACGCTGCTTCATTGCCGCAGATGACATTGGGGAATATCGTTACTGCACATCGCCAAGAATGGCTTGATGACAGATATAGGCTTTGAGATACCTTAAATAAAAAGTAGATACGGAGTGACGATTTCACCAAGTGTGATGTAGGCTCATTTGACGGCAGATTCTGTAATTATGCTCGTTCTATCTCGGCTACGGCTGACCCGAATTCGGTATTTGCACCAGGGTTGATCTACCCAAGAGACAATACTCTTCCTTCCTTCCACCACATTCGCCAGAGACAGGTTGGAAGACACAGGTCAGCTAAGTTGTCCCAAAGACACCTGGCCTGGTATAGACTTTGGCGAAAAATGCAAGTAGCCCACCAAAGAGGCACACTGCACCGCTGAACATGGAAACCTCAGAGTATCCTCCGTATGCTGCAACAATCGCTCCATTCATAGGCGGGCCCACCAAGCCACCCACGCCGGACAGTGCCAGTCCTACCCCCATGGTTGTGCCCAACTTGTGAGGGTCTGACTGGCATAATGAGAATGCAGCTGAACCGCCAGACATGATTGTTCCTGAGGTGAATCCGAAAAAGACCGAATATATAATGAAGCCGGCCGTGCTTTTCACATTGGCCAGACAAAACGTGATGACCCCGGTGGCTACGCCACCGAGCGAGTAGACATTGAGGCGACCATATTTGTCGGCTAGTATCCCGGGAATGATTCGTCCAAACGTAGATGCGGCATTGACGATAGCGAGTAAATATCCTGCCAAGGTCGGACTCAAGCCCCTGGAAACGGCGTACGAAGGGAGGTAGAAAAAGGGAGTCAACATGCCGAGAAACATGAAGAACAAGGAAGCCACTAAGAGGAAGAATTGCGCTCTCTCCGTGTCGGAAAAGGGCCAGACGAGTGTCTTTCTTGGTGGCAGGCGCTCCTTGATAGCCGCCGAGGAGAACAACATCAAGGGTAATGCCGTGAAGCCAACAATGCGGACAGACCATCCAAAACCGAGAGAAGAGCCATTGAGCATCTTTGAAAGGGCCGCCGGAATGACTATACCGCCGATAGATGATCCAGACACGACCAGACCGAGGGCTCCGGCCCGATGCTTCTCGAAATACTGCGAAACAGCAGCAAATACCGGGAGTTGCAGCATTCCCATGCATATGCTCATCAATACGCCTTGAACCAGCATAAAGTGCCAATACACTTTACAGAGGCTTAGCATCATGATGGAGAAGATGTAGAGAATGGCGGCTGGTTGGATCACCTACAATAACGGTCAGTCAATGCTTGTGCATTACATTGCCTCAAGTAAGAAGACCAAATAAACACGCAAGTAACGGGACAAAGAATGGTGGTCTTACTCTCGCTCCAAAGTAGTCAAAGGCTGGCCCTGCGACAACCCCGACAAATAGCTGGAGAAACAACGCCAACGAGCCGATCCACGCAACTTTCGAGGGCGATTCCCCTGTCAGCTGGTGCGACAGATAATATTCCTCAAAAGTCCCAAACGAGTTACTGAGACCGAGGGTACAGAAGAAGATGGACGCGCCGCCGGCCGCGACAAGCCATGCCCGAGTTCCACCTTCGGGGGCCGGTAGGACATCTAACGGATCTGTGATGATGGTGTTTGCCATCTTGTTCTCATCGGTAGTCTTCCTATTCGTAGCTGGAGGACTAGTCTTCAAATCCTCTTTGCGCTCAGAGGGCTTCGACGGGGCGCTCATTGCACAATAAAACTTGCAATATCAGGTATAGAAAAGGAATGGTATATAGACTTAAAGCCGTTCAATGCGGGAAGAGTGCGTGCACAACAAATAATGATACTTCGTTGGAGGAGAAACAATGACACTTAGGAAGACTGATATCCTGAACAGAAGTACAGTTTAGGGAAGTAAAATAAATAGTAAATTCAGTGTGTGGCCTCTCTCCGGTGCTCTCAACTTCAAGACCAAAATGACCGCAGGCCGTGTAAGTGAAGCCGATCGGAGATAGTTCGGTCCTGTCCAGTTTCGGGCAACTTGTCCGGCCATCGGATCCGACAAACCAATGAGGTAAGACGGTATCCATGAGCCGGTCCAAGTTGCATCGACTACGGACAACAGACCTTCCGTCTGAGCTCGGCTTCTTCAAGCCATCAAGCAACCGGTCAGTATGAAGTAACCGACACCGCAAAGACTCAGCAGACTAGTTGAAGTTGAGACTACATGTATTCGAGTTCTGTAATAGCAAGCCTGTGAGAGTGCACGGCGAGATGATGCGACCCGACGGGCGCCGGGCCAGGCCAATCATGTGAGACTTGAGAATTTTATAAATATGGCAGGAGATCAAACTGATGAAGTGGTCTAGATCATGCTCATTATGCAGAAGGCGCAAGATTCGATGCAATCGGGAATCGCCCTGCAGTAACTGCATACGTTCGAAAAGCCAAGCTTGCTCTTATGATAGTCCCAAAGATCTCCCCAAAGTAACCAGTCCGCCGCTTCAAGAGAGTCCACGACTAGCACCGAGACCTCAATGGGATACCAATCGAAGTCGGGGAATCACAGATGCTAGCTTCATTGTGTTAACCAGCGAATCTTCTTCACCTCTGGGTAGCCAAGATGGTGCATCAAAGACTTATACACAGCCAGACAATCGGGAACCCGAGACAGTACGGTTGAAGAGAAAGATACAACAGCTTGAAGAAGAGTTAGCTGATGCAACGAAGAAGTTCAAAAAGATCTCCGAGCCAAAGCAGGCTTCAAACATTGAGACAATCAGCTCAAAGCTCAGCGGCACATTCTATGTTCACCACGATGAGAATAATCATGGCGTGACCAGAGGGATATCTCACAAGACACGTTATTTTGGTCAAAGTCATTGGGAGGTCAATGGCATTCTCTTGGTAAGATCGGGTGTCTTTCATATTCCTGATCGCCACGGGTTCCAACTAGACTTTGAGTGTTTGTGGTGAATCTAATGATTTCCAGGTACGCAACTTGATGGACACGCTCGAGCAACAAGTACGCAGCGGCTCCTCACGAGCTTGGTTTGGTATAGAGAAATGCAAGATACTGGCAAGAGCCATCAAAGCTCGTCGCGCGCCTGAATGGCCTTGCGCGACCACGTCACAGCTTCCGCCAAAAGAAGTGTGCGATGCACTACTTGGCTGTTATCTCAGAACAACGGAGGCCGTTTTCCGCATCATACATATCCCTTCATTTCGAAAAAAGTACGAAGCATTATGGACAGAGAAAGATCCGCCGGCGGACGCGTGGTTAGTCCAGCTCAAGCTTGTCCTTGCTCTGGGGGCTATCACGTTCGATGACAAGTTTTCCATGAGGGACATGGCCACCAGATGGGTCTATGAGGGTCAGACGTGGGTGGCAGAACCCAGATTCAAGTCACGGCTCGACATCCACGCGCTTCAGACCAACTTGCTTCTCGCACTGGCGCAAGAAAGAGTCGGCGTCGGCGGAGATGCCATGTGGATTTCCATCGGTGCGATACTCAGAAAGGCAATATGCATGGGCCTGAATCGAGATCCCTCAAAGTTGCCTTCATGCTCCTTATTAGACGCGGAAATGCGTCGCAGGCTCTGGAATACCATCATCGAACTTGCCTTGCAGTCCAGTCTACATCAAGGAGGTCCGCCATTATTATACACTGATGACTTCGACACAGCACCCCCGGGCAACTTTGACGATGACCAGCTACTGCTCGAAAGTCCATGTGTCAAGCCTGCGGAGGAGTTCACTCAGGTCTCTGTCGCTATTGCGCTTCGAGGCACCTTTCAAGAGCGTCTTTCGGTTGTCAAACTGCTCAATAGCCTGAGCTCTTCAACGACACATGAGGAGACGCTTCAGGTCGACGAGCAGCTACGTGCTTCGTATAGAAGATTGAGCCAGCAGCTCAAGGCTTACCCTATTTCTGGGCAGACAACTATCCCCGACGAGTTTCGTGTGGTAGACTTCATGATGCAACGATACTTCCTCTCCCTCCACAACCGCTGGTTCGGACTTTCACTTCAAGGAACATCCTTTGCCTTTTCTCGAAAAGTCGTTCTCGAGTCATCAATGAACATATGGAGCTTGGCTTGCCCTGCGTCGACGACGGAATTATCCAGAGACGTTGCGTCTTCAGAGGGGCAAGACCTACAGAAGCTCGCCGCTCTCAGCTCCGGCTTCTTTCGCACAACAACAATACAAGCGGCTCTGCATGTAGCAATCGAAATTCGCTCACAGCTGCAAGATACGATGTCCTTGGTACCCGTACACTTGAGACCAGATTTACTGTCCATCCTGGACCAGTCGATTGATTGGTGTGTTGGCTCCATTGAGGCCGGAGAAACGAATGTGAAGGGATATATGCTCATGAGCTTGCTAAAAGCGCAAATTGATGGGCTTAGACGCGGACTTGATAAGTCAGATTGCGACAAGCTGCTTGTGAAGGCTGTTGAAGACGTCGTCGAGAGGAGCCTGCATATCCTCAAGAAAGTTGAGGCGACACAGCGGGGACCAGTAACGACTACGTCTCCTGGGTTCACAGATCCGTTGTCTGCATTTCCCGAGGATTGGACAGAGGACTGGAGCCACAAGGTAAGATGGTGCAACCCGGCTTGTTGGACTGTCTGCTAACATGAGAAGCAGATGCATGAACGAGGCACATACTCTAGTCTTTTCGATTCTGTCAGCCCAGAGTCAATGGACTGGATGTTCAATAATGATTTGATAGCAGAAGACCCGCTCCTTTGGCAGTAATAAGCCGGGCACTCGGGACGACAGGGCGATGAGGCAATGACGTTCAAAAACTCGGCGCTTACACTCGTGTTGGTTGCCTGGCGCTTCAGCCTCGAAAGACCGGCAAGTCATTCGACAATGGCTGTGAGCGGGCGAATGGGCCGAAAGATCCGGCCTTCTTGGTCTGTATCGGATCGAGAGCGAATACGAGATAATGCTCGGAAGGTAATCGCCTCGTCATACGCTTTTCACCAAACTTCGTCTGCTTCATGAGAAGCTTGAAGGCGAAACGCGAATAGCTGGAAAAGAAAGAGTGAATATTCAAGGAAGAATCTGACGCACAAGTGACCGGTTGGCATTCCAGAGCTAGCAAACCCAAGTACAGCGCATGCTGGATTGGGAAGTCCCTGATTGAGATGTCTAGGACACGCATGCTCATCGGTTGAGGATATCGACTCACTACTATGCCCCATATGCCCCAAATCTATGAACTTGCTTCTGATACCCGAGAATTCGGGAATTCAACTCACCGAGCCTTTTCACCTTGCTTCAACGCCAGTAGCCTCTTCCTTTGCTTAACCGTCATCTCTAACGCTCAGCTTCCTCCTACATCCTTACCTTGCTCAGCCCAGACAAAAGGCTCGCTCGGTGACTGTGACGAACGCCCGGGGAAACACAACTGACTTGAAAATGCTGCTCGATGAACCAGATCCGACAACACGAAGCAGCTGACACACCTCTTCGGCGGGGTGGCACTCTCGTATTGTCGCCTCACGGAGTCGGACACCTATTTTGATCCAAGGAGACCATCGCGCTCTGGATGATCCGGTCAGCTTTTGCCATTTGCGTCACCCGGGGTCCATTGGTCGGGCGAAAGCCTCGCCAAGGAGCGAGAGAGGAAATGGTGCCTGATCACGTTGAATATATAAAACCCAGCCCTTTCCGATGGCCTTCCTACAAGCAACGTCAATAACTTGAGACATCATTCACCGCGCACACAGAACCAGGCTTCGATTCATACTGATACTCCCTCGACCGACGCTCGAAATGGTCAATACTTCCTTCATCTTGGCTGCCGCAGTCACCGCGGCACAAGCCGTTAATGCCGTCGGTACCACAAAGGTCGTCAACAACTGCCCCTTTGCAGTGTCCACATGGTCCGTCGGCAGCGACATCTCGCCCGCGACTCGGCTGCGACCGGGCGGCAGCTACAGCGAGCGGTACACTCGCGACCCCAAGACGGGAGGCAGAGACATCAAGATCACCCGCGAACCCGACGGTCTCTTCACCGGAAAGCCGCTTACAATCTTTGCGTACAACCTTGACGGCAGCGGCATCTGGTACGACCTCAGCGATAAGTTTGGAGACCCCTTCAAGGGAAGGAGAGTAGTCTTGGCCAGCAATAATTCCTATTGTGGAGTGATTACCTGGAACGATGGTATCCCGCCGGCTGGCAGTCAGGTCAAGGTGTGCAATGCGGACGCGGATATCACTTTGACTTTGTGTGCTCAGGAAGGATCACCGTTCGTCGTCTGGGCCTGATTCGTGATGTGATTGGAAAGGTGGTCAATAGGTGATGGTTTATGTGCTATGTATTCGGAGACGCAAGGAGAATATGGTAATGGGGCGATGTTATGCACATATTGCACATTGAGCTTTTCTGTTCGTAATGAAGAGTTGGAACATAAAATTGAATCCTCCTCAATATGGAAATAATCGACTCGAACTTCTGAACTCTAGATCTTGGCGTTGTGATCCTTGTAGGGCATGATTTAAGGTTGCGATTGTCCTGTTGTGTAAGCGCAAATGCAGGCATCGCGTAATGAGCTTCGGACTGGCGAAAGACCGACAGATTGTAAGTCGTCAGGGGGTATTGTTCTATTAATCGTCTACATTCCGCGTACAAACAACTGGAATATTGACCTTATTGATGGCCACTGATGCAACATGCAAGGGCGCTTAGTGGTGTCCATCTCCTCATGCTTCTTCCCAGCGATAGACAATGTGCGACTCGCCGAGCGCCTTTTTAAGAATCAACACCAAATCGTCGATTGTCGACAGAAACTTGAGGTAGCTGGACAGCGCCACGCAAAACTGTCTATAGTTTTCATCCCGCATCAAGGAGGTCGTCAAGGATGCATAGGGGTTTCTAGCATTCCAGGACTCGTAGAACCTGCCGACGAGGGGAGCAGGTAGTCGCTCTGGCAGCGGAGAGCCCGTCTTCAGAGACTGCTGTATGAGTCCCAGCACAGCCATGGCATCCCCAATGGTGCGATCATCGAGTAGCCCCACGGTTCCAGCGAGGCGCTCTTGTAAGTCGGTAGGAAGTGTCGTCGAGAGGAGAAGAAGCCTTCCAATGGACTGGTTCATGTACTGGCACTGCTGCTGCGTCTTCTTCAGGACGCTCTGGTCAAAGGGGCCAAAGCTGAGCTCAACCTTGAGAAGCGCAATCGGGTCGTTGAGCGAGAGCAACGTCTCGGCGACATCGAGCGAAATCTGCTCTGCCACTGCACTCAAAGGGCTGTGCTGGTCGGGACGAGCCCAGTGGGAAAGTAACAGGGCGTAGTGATCGGCTAGGGTTCGCACCGAGTTTGCCAGCGACTTGCACACATGGCTAGTCGCAGACGGTGGTCGTGGAAAGAGCTGTACGATGACAGATGCCGCAAGACCAATCAGTACCGTGAGTAGTCGTTTCCAAAAGGCCTCGTAACCCTTGCCCGGTAGCCCGTCCTGCTGGATATGCTCGTGGTCGTAGCTGAAGCCGATGATGAGGGAAAAGGTAGCGCCCGACATGATGGTTGCCTGCATAAAAGCCGGAGGAAGGAAGAGTCGCCACCAGACGAGAATCGCAATTGCGACCGCCGTTGTTGCGGCCAATCCGTACGGGTTGCCGGGTCCGGAGCCGGAGCCGGCATACCACGCGGCGATACCCAGGACACCACCGGCGATGGTGCCGAGTCCACGAGAAATGAGAGAGAATGTGAAATCGGCGGTATACTCTACCAACGCCGTCTGTGCCATGATGACTGCCCACATGCCTTTTTCGCGATAAAAGAAGCCAGCAGAATTTGGTATCGCCGCGGGAATGGAGACGCCAATCGTCACAATCACCATCCTTAGAGAGTAGATTCCGGCCGGATTGGTGAGCCATTTGTACGTGCCCACGATGGCTCGACTGACCAAGTTTCGTTGTCGAATCGGACGAGTATTCCCATGACTCAATCGCAGCCGTCGATACGCCTCTTTTGCCTGTCCCTCCAGAGATTCGGGATCGTTCAGAGTATCCGGATCTTCCGTGGCCGAACTGGTCAGCCCCGAGATTGGGACAGACGTTTTACTGCTCAGCAGCCACGACAGAGCGTATTGTAGGCGAGTAGGTAGCCAGAATCGGTGAGCAGTACGTGTCTTGCTCAGCTGCGAGATGAACTCTAGAAGGCTCTCCGTCGCTTCGGCCGCTCCCAATATGCGCTCCTCGATCACCATTGAGATGACGATTCCCTGAATCGAAGGGGGCCTGGCGCCGTCCGCAATGATCAGATCGCCCTTCTCGTCAAATAGGCCCGAGTAGCTGTCCAAGATGGCCTCGGTCGTGTTAGAGACACACGCCTTGCGAGCCGAGCGCAATGCGACTAAAGCGTCCTGCAGGTCTTGGTTGATCTCATCCGACTTTTGCTGCGAGAATCCAAACCATCGGCACGAGTTGACTGTGTGTATGCACTGCGCCGCAACGCTAAGTGATCGGGAGCAGGCCTGCAGCACTTCGGCCGTCGTTACCTCGAGCGCTTGTAGGGCATGTTCCTGAAGGAGAGCACTTTCTGGGTCCTGGAGACTCTGCAGCAGATTCGCACTCTGTAGTAGCTGAATATGGCCGACCTCGTGTCCATCCTTTTCTGTGACAACCCCTTTGACGGCACCGTTGAACGCGTCTTGAGCTTCTAGTTGCTCACGCTTCTCGATAGCGTCATTTCTGGCAATGTGAAAGTCGAGCAATGACAAACACGACAACATGGCCTTGCGCACTCGCCCATGCAAGCCCTTGACGTCGTCGGCACTCCAACGACCCCGTGAAATGTCGAGCGGGAGGAATCCCACTGCCGGTTGGATGGACCTCCATGTCATGATGAGCTTCATCTTGGCACCTAGGAGCTGCTCTTGCGGCAAGGGGCGATTGGCGAGGTGTTTCTGGGTCGCATCCATGGACGCCTTGGAAAGGCGAATCAGCGTCTCCATCTTCTCGAGCACGACGTAGGAAGTTGACTGCGGGAAGAAGAGAACACAGCACGCCGCCCCGATTCCGACGCCGATTGCTCCCGGCTTGACGAGCAGCGAAGCCAAGGTGGCGTTAAAGGCAGGCAATGTTGGTCCGATAAGGAGGAACAGATCGATGATGATGACGCCGAAAATATGAGCCAGAATGAGCTTGGCATTGTTGTATCGCAGACGAGTGGCCGCGTAGATGAAAACACAACACAACACATAGAAGACGACCGTGACGCGGGCATCGAGCAGCTCTCCATCGTGAATGAGTTTCTGAGCCTCCCACGAAACGCTCTGGTTGGTCTGCTGAGCGATACCAACCGCCTTTTGCTGCAGGGCCCGATAACTCTGCTGAAGCTCAGAATCAGGCCGCGCCGCGAGGGCGGCCTTCATAGCCAGCAGTCCCCAAGCCCAGGCGAGGCACATTCCAATGAGGGAAGTGAGTGAGGCCAAGAGGTAGATGAATAAGATGCTGGCCGGCGGGACGATATACAAGAGGATGCCGCAGAAGAAGGTCGCTACGCCAATGCTTCTGAGGACAGGGCTGATGAAGATTAAGATGGTCGACACCCATATAGCGGCCCAGCAGCGAAAGACGAGCTTGAGGTCGTGAGCGTTGAAGTGATTAAGCCAGGCCGGCAATCCAGGCCGTCGTTGCTCGGCCTGTTCTTGACGAACAGCCGGCTGCTGCGCCTCTTCGCTGTTGCCCGCCATGGCATCGATCGATCATACAGCCTGGAAAACGGGCTCGATGAGTTGATGATTCTGGCAATAATGGTGAAGACGACGACGACGACGACGACGACGATGGCGTCGGATGGAGCGGCTATTCAGAAAATTCGGCCCAGGGTTCCATTGATTACCGCTTTCGTCCTACTCGGTGGTCCCCAAACTCATTAGCTCGGGGCTATCCATCGAGTTGCATTGCCTGGGGCGCGAGAATACAGTAGAGACGGGGACAGCCCATGGATGCCGCTAGGAAATTAGTAAACAAAGAGTTGCATAATAAAGAGTGAGGGTTTAAGAGAACCCGCAGCATCTCGCATTCGCGATGCCCCGGAGTGTAGACATGGTTCAGGAGGCGGTTGATGAACCGAGACACCGAGGATCGCGACATCGTCTTATCACCTGCGCGTTCGCGTCAACAGCAATCGTCCGATGAATAGTTACTGCAGTCAATTGGAGAGACCAACATCTGTCTAGGGTCCGTGAGACAGAAAAGTCAGCTGATAATATGCACGTAGGTTGACAGTATGTACGCCCTGTGCTGTCTGTGTAACTGAACCAGACGCATCCTCTGTGATGGCTTCATTCGCTGCGCGACTTGCATGCATCTTCTCCAATCAGATCAAGAGCTGCCGTGTTTGTCCAGCACTGCATGTCCTGCAGTCCCCGGCATCAGCCTCAATTCTCTAAAGAGCTTGATGCAGAGCCGAGGAGAAGTGATCCTTGGTCGATGTCTGACCAGTGGCAATTACCACAAAGGTAACAACATTAAGCTGGTGCAAGCATTCTGCGAAAGAGACGAAATGGACATCTTGACTTCTCATCCTCACAAATGGGCTGAATCAATCAGGCCGACCCAGGATAAAATGCAGTGCCTATCCCAAAATGAAGCAGCGCGCGTTCGATTAGTGCGCTGGCCGGTTCTACTAACTTAAGTTTAGATGCCGTACAGGAGCTCCGGGCCCCCGGCTACCCAAGCTCTCCCCCGGCGAGCGATTGAAGTCTGTAAAAACGTTGTCTAAACCCCAGCGTCGCTGTCAGCAAGTACCGCATTAGCATTTCACTTTGCCACATTCTTAGATGATACTCGTGATGATAAATACACACGGAATTAGCGGTGATAGCGAACCATTTGTAATGACTTTTTGGCAGAACTAAGGAAAGCTTCATATATACAACATCGACTTCCATCAATTGATAAAGAGCGCAAGACCATAGAAATCGAACTCACTCCCTGTTAAAGTCACAAGCATCAATTCCTACCTACGCGCGCCGGGGGGGAGTTACTGACACTATTTTCTGATCAACAGGACTTGCAAGAGGGTTCTAATAGGGTGTTGCGCTCACCAAAATCGTTGTAGCTCCTGCCAACACTATTTTTACCCCTCTTATAAGACCAAAAGCCCTGTTGATAACTTCGCATGGCGCGCGATGGTACTTAAGGCGTTTATTCTTCAGATCAAGATCCGCAGGCTTCACTGTCTGTGTTCCCTAAGCACAACCTACCATTCTCAATATTCTGAACATCATGGTGCAGATTGGCATTTTTCCAGCTTCAGGAGCTCTGGGCACAAGCACTTATACTCACTTATTAAGCCAAGTACCGAATGAGAATGTCACAATCATTAGTCGATTCCCTGAAAAGGTGCCCGAGATCTACAAGAAGAAGGGGACTGAGACTCGTCAGGCGACGTACGAGTCCACGCCCGAGGAACTCAAACGCGTCTTTTCCGGTCTAGACGTCCTCTTCCTCATCTCATATCCGAGTCACGTACACGAATATCGAACCAGAGTTCAGCGTATTGCGCTAGACGCCGCAATTGACGCGGGCGTCAAGCACATCTTCTACTCGTCGCTCTGTTTTGCGCAGAACAAGGATAGCAGCTCGGTAGCTGAGGTCATGGGCGCGCATCTCGACACGGAAGCTTGTCTGAAGAAACTTCCTGCGCTGGGAAAGCCGGGAAGCCCTTCCTGGACCATTATACGGGAAGGTCTTTACACTGAGTCTTTCCCTATTTATACTGCTTACTGGGACCTCGAGAATCCAAGCGCAGAGATTCTCATTCCTCATGATGGATCAGGACCCGGCGTGAGCTGGGTCAAGCGCGATGAATTGGGAGAAGCGACGGCCCGCCTCATCGCTCAATACGCCCAGTCACCGACCACATTCAAACACACGAACGAAACCGTTTCTCTCACAGGAAGCCGCGAGATTTCTTTGCAAGATACAGTTCGGACGTTGTCAGATGTCACGGGGAAACATGTCTCCATCCGACAAGTGAGCGTCGAGGAGTACGCCAGGCAATCACAAGTGGTTCAGGCATTTGGCTCCGAAGAGCTGGCCACTACCTGGGCGACTGCTTTCGAGGCTATACGTGCGGGCGAAACGGCCAAGGTGACGCCGACATTGAGGGAATTGCTTGGCCGGGAGCCTGAGGATTATGCAGTGACCATCCGAAGGCTCAAAGATGACCAGGAATGATCAAGAAGCGAAACGCGGCTTGTACCAGGCTTGATTTCCAACAAGAAATTGGATTCAGAAGAATGATCTCGCCGCTCATTCTAGTCGGCATCATCTATTTTGTGCGCAGTATTGTCTTAAAAGCTATGACCTCAGTACCAGGAGATCCTCCGGCATCTTCCCTTCAATCAAATATTCATCAATGACTTTTTGCGTGTTTCCATAACTATCGTAACTCGTGTGTCCACTTCCATCTCGAAAGATGTTGATAGCCGAGGGCATTTGCTCGCGCAGCCCCAAAGCCCATGCGATGCTAGTCGATGGATCATGAAAGGCATTCACTAAAAGAATCTGCGGCGCCTTTTTGAGCTGCCCCCGATCCAGTAGACTCTGCGGATTAACCGCTCGGGTCGGCCATCCGATGCACTTTGTCCTGATGTCGAGCATCTCGTTGACACCGCGCGTGTGCGGAGCCAAGGCTCGAGCAGCAACCAACTCAGCCATGAGGTTTGCCGCACCCCGATCTCCGTCCCCATGAGTCCAATCTTGGCACGAGATCGCCGTGTGAGACAAGAAGCTGGAGTAGCCGGGGAGCGGTGAGCTGTCTGGAAGATGTAGACGCGACGATAGAACTGTAGCATTGCCGTCGTGCGCGTCCACTAACGCCCGGGACAAGTCGGACCATTGCGGAGGATCTGCTAGAAGATCCAAAGCGTTGCGTATAAGCTCGTAGCCCGTGACATCGGAACGACAAGCTGTAGCTCCGGTCGCAATTGCTTCTTCGTAAGTTGAACATGCCGGGGCAGGTATCGGCTTCTCATTTGCCTTGTCGACTAAGCTGTCAAAAAAGGTGGCAACGTCGTCCTGTTTATGTAGATGGCAGGTGTCATTCCTTCTGCACCAGGTGAAGAATCGCTGCAAGGTATTCTCAGACGCAACCGTTTCCGTCAAAAGGCTATAGGCGTTGCTCTGAGAGTGGTCGAGGACGCCGTCGAGCACCATTCGCCCGACGTTCTCGGGGAACAACTCGGCGTACTGGCTACCGAGCTGGGCACCGTACGAGAAGCCAAGAAAGTTGATCTTTTCATCTCCTAGGGCCTAAAAGGTTTCACAGTTGTTAGCACCGGACTTCCTCTCGACAACATTTCGATGATGCTTCATTGCACCTCACCTGTCGCAATCGATCCAGATCTCTTGCCGTGGACTTGGTATCCAAATGGTTCAGAACAGGTCCCGTCATCCGCATGCAAGAATCACCAAGTTGCTTGTTCCGGTCGACCAACGCATCGAAGTCGGCCTGACTAGTCACGTATCTCGAGACTCTCTCCTTCATGAGCGTGACGTTACACCTGACAGGATGGCTAGCGCCGACGCCTCGAGGGTCTGGTGCGATTATATTGAAGGATTTGGTGAGATTATGACTGGCAACTTGACTCTGTTTCTTCCGGATCAACAGGCTGATTGGCGAGCTTCCCGGGCCGCCCGGATTGACAATGACATTTCCCTTGGGGCTGGACGTATTGGCCCTCAGTCGCACAATTGCCACCTTGAAAGTTTCATCATGTGGATGATCGTAATCGACTGGGACTGCTAGGTGACCGCAGTCCAGCGTCTGAGGGTATGAAGAAGGGCAAGCTCCCCAGTGTAAGTCTGCCGCTTCGATTGTTTCATCACCTCTGAAGAGATGACCAATTCTAACGAGTGCGCAGACAGCGAAAGCGAAACTCAAAGCGGTGATCATCAAAGTCCTAATGGTCCACCTTGTTTTGGTCGCCGGGGGAAAACTAGAATCCGTGAAGACATTATTAACGACAGCATCGCCCTTCATATCGCGAGTTTGCGCAATGTCATACATCTCGTCATAATGGTATGACTGCGGAGGAAGCTTCCTCAAGCATACGGGACGTGCGGCATCAGAGTTAAAGGGAGCTTCTGGTGCTTACCGCCTACCTACGGCTCAAAATGCACGGCACGGAGTAGCGTGCGTTTACTTGGGGTTCACAAACACGGCAGACCGTTCCCGCATGCAAGTCAATTACGTCTTGTCACAAGGCGCAGTTTCTTCTCCGCGTTTACTCAATCGCTTGATTGGACAAAACGTTCGTCTTACCGTCCTATCTCGGCAATCTAGGATGCTGCATTTCGTGATCGTGTAGAGAAACCCCCTGAAGGGGCTTCAAAAGGTTGTGGTTGATCACACAGCTGCGCAAGTCGCTAGGATCACTCTCACGAGTCACAGCATCGATCACAGCATACGTAGGAACGAGCACCCTGTAACGCGGCGTCGAAGGGCGCATGTGGCTTATATACGCCTTTTCTGCGCCATCGACTTGCCTCTGAAAACTTGAAAGCCATTCCCATCGCTTCATGTCCAGTCCGTTGCTAAAGCTTGATCGCTGAGAGCCAAGTCAATTGTTGCAAGAACGAAAGCGATAACCAGCGTCTCTATGCCCACGTATCCCAAAAAATAAAGTACGAAACCCCAAATTTCGCAATGCAGCTGATAATATCGGGACATAAGGAGGTTGCTGGCAGAAGCTAGACTTGATAGATGCAGATTGGAACTCCATCGAATGAACTCAAGCCCAGCGACGGAAAGCAATCACATCGTCAAGGTAGACACGCCCAAGCACCGGCGAGTGTAGTATTTGGTACTTGGGTAAGTTGAGCCTCATCAGATCGTACCTAAGACATCAAGATACTTAGAGGCAATGGGGTATGTCCAGCGTCAACGTCATTCACACTTACTTGAAGAGAGGCGTTCAGACATGGTGTTGAGGCCCAGTATCAAGCTTACTCTGCAACAACTTGACACTTTAGTCTGCGCATCGCTTAACAACAGGTTTAAATTCCAGCATTTGACTTATTCTTATTCAATCTACATCTTATTGACCTGGAAGCTCCATAGTCGGACAGCTGGTGCGAGACACACTGAATAAGTTGTTGTATGTAGAACAGAACCCGCCGGAGTCCAGCGCAGATCTGGTCTTGAACGTCTTTGGACGCCACTCGTTACTTGTCAAAAAGGGCACGCACTGAAAAAGGACCGAGCAGCCTGCAATGTCGACTTCGTCACATCGTTACATCCGGACGACGGGGGGGAAATAAGGTCCACTGCTTCGGTGCGGGTCACCCGTTCTCGCGCAGTCACAAAGCAGCGAAATGCACCGGAAGCTTGGAAACGAGAATATGATGCGGATCTTGCGGAACATTGCAGTGACCTCTAGTCGAGGAGTAACTTCTGTTCTGGGCAATATTGCCGCGCCAGTTCATAATACGTACCGGTATGAGCATCGCCGCATCCGCTGTATCGTGATCATCTGTACGCAGTACGTAACGAGCATCCCAGTCCGAGCGAGGCCTGTTGCTGCATATGCCATCGGGATAAAAGAGCGTTAAAGTACCTACGAAGTAGAGCGTTATTAACTGGACTTTGCAATCAGCTTTAGTTGTTTAGGGCCAACATTGCACGGAAACGATATGGATTTCGGACCTTGAACCCGAAGCCTGGCAAGACTCAAGTCGATGGCATTAAGCATCATGAGTTTGAGCATGATAGTCGCAGTTCGACGGGGAATGACGACGAGCCGTCCCCTGCATCGGCAATTTATCTGAACTGCATGCGCGGAGTGAATCTTGGTCTTGATCCTGGCAAGGCTACATACGTAACTTACACAAGTTTAGTATCATCTCCGAGATACGTGCCGCGGTTAAGGTCATTACTGAGTATTGGTCCAATAAAGATAGGTTATCCTAACCAGGGATGGCTACCGGAAGGAACGGATATCGAAGTCGTAGGCTACACTGTCTGTCTACGTACGATAGCCACGTCCACAGCCTCGTTGACTGAGTATTTAAAGGGGACACCATACCCAGCTGTCATCAGCCTCGCCACGACACCCGCTCAAGCCTTGAATCAGTCTACACCTCCGATAATCGCCAATATGTTGTTCACACAGAAGGCCTTCAGCCTGGCGGCCGCTCTCGGCTGCTTCCTCTGGGCATCTCCCATCACCGCAAGCCCCATCAACCAGCTCGCGACGACCTCGGACGAGGTACCCAGCGCATACGCCGAGCTTCCCAACATCACGCGCCGAGCAGAATCCGCCGAGGTGCAGCAAGTCACCGGAAAGGCCAATAGCGACATTGGCTTCGACGCACTCTTCGCTATCTTCAACAAGGGCCTCAAGATCGACATCACCCAGGAGCTCATCACCAAGATGCAGCAGAACGAGGCCGTTGTCGAGACGCCCACCATGGCCATTTGCATCGCAGATGCCAGGGCTGCCGTCGAGGCCAATGACCAGGAGGGAGCGTACAAGGCCATGCGGAAATGGAGCGAGGCCGTCGACCGTTCAATCAAGCTGAACAAGCCCCAGCCAACTCCCATCGGACCTGCTTAAAGACCACGAACTTACACGAGTGGGCAAACAATAATCTTAGGCGGAAGCTGGAAATAATGTCGTGGAGCGTTGAGGCGGTACGATCAATAAAGGTTCATGGGCATTGAAGGCGATGCGCAAACGATACATGTTTCCTCACCAGGAGATACACAAGCAAGGAAGTTCATCTTGCATATACCATTCGAAGACTAAGGACAACCGCATGGAGTTTGGTACATTCAACGTAAATAATAAATCGTCCTGTATACATTGACGCAGAGCTTGACAAACGTGGGCGGCAATGCTATATGCTCTCGCACTCTTACAAACCATCACCTACTTAGACTGTCGGCGTGTACGGACAGTAGGATAGAACAAAGCCATCATGAAAATACTCTCAAGAGTTCACTAAAATGACGAACAGTGTTGTGCTAAGTCCTGTTGCGTCGAGCTCTACGAAGTGTTGAATCGGGAGTTTTGCGCTTGAGGATTGCCCTGAAGAAGTTGTTGGAAAGCCTCGTTGAACTCGTAGTGGCGCAAAGAACCTAGATTAAAAAGCAGCAATGAGCTACCCACACTTCACATTGTTACACTTCTTATAGTCGCTATGAGAAGACCATAGTTACCCAATCTACGCTCGTCCAAGCGAAGCTCGAGTACTCTACGACTGTCATCGCAAAACTGGATCTACCCTGAACTTGCCTCTTTTTCTTAAAGGAACTCCTTTCACGACTGATGCGGTCAACCTGCTAGGTTTATAGACAACAATGGTTGCCTAAAAAGAAACTCACGCTCGCAGTGAAATACATTGACGAATTTGTTTGACCGTCATGGGCGAAAACAGTAAGTGTCTCGGAAACATTTTACCAATATATACGATTGCGCGACATCAAGTTATGGCGATAAACCTGCAGTGGCTTATTAGCGACATCATCTGCCTCGACTGTGCTTTTTAGTCAAGAACTTAGTTCGCCGCGGCGAAGCAATTGGAATAGGACATCGTCTGGGGCATCGTCTATCGAATGAATTGCAGTTTGATGCGAGTGGTGCATGGTTGCCCGCTCAGGGTGGACCGAGAGCTCGACTCTTGAAACAAAACATTTCCTCGAACAACGTTGCTTATACTGAGCTTCAAGTTCTCGGTGTATTTGCCAAGTCAGGGGAAGAGGAACGCAGTGGAACAATGATGGGTCTTAAACTCGATGCATTGTAAAACGTTAAATCGATGCACAACTTATATTCTACCAATAGAGCATACTAATTATGACGAAGTATACATCTATCCGTTCAACTAACAACTAGATTTACGTACAGGAAACTAATATTTGGGTTTCTCACGAATCTAGATCGTTGTGACGACGACGCTAGATGTGTAAAAATAACCGTACGGCCGCGCATTTGACTGACTTCGTTTGGAGGGATACAGCAGCTCCACCTCCGTAGCACATGAATCGAGGCTATAGGGCTCCATACACTCAACCGATCTCATTTCCTTTGCCTCTGGCATCGCCTTAGAGCATAGAGATAGTGGAGTCTTCGGACACTACCTTCGGGATTGGACCCATAACAGGGCAGACTCGAGGTTGCAATTTCTGGACAGTCGCATTTATTGAATGACTTAGCCAACGCAGAAAGATAAACATCCGTCGTCGTTCGTCTGAAAATCTTACATTCCTTTCGACTTTCTCCCATTCTCAACTCTTTTGCCCCTTTGCTCTTTCAAAGTTTGCCCCTGGTTTTTCACACTCGCTTAAACAACGTCTCTATATTCGACGCCCACACTCCTTTCAATATGTTGACTCAACACGCTGCAGCGTCTCTGACGCTGGTGCTCGCGGCTGCCGGTCTTGTCTCCGGCCAAACTTGGACTGAGTGCCATCCAAGGTTGCGGAGTAAGTCAACTTCTTCGTAGCTTCGGGACTTGATCTAGTCCAACATCAACCGAGCTTGGTGCATCCTTCGCCTTAGGCACTGACAGTACTTAGAATGCCCTGCGGATCCGGCACTGGGCTCTAAGCTTGAATGCGACTTCACTCAGGGGAAATGTCAAGGTCTGCACGCCCTAGAAGGAACCTATGTCCAATACGACGGAGCCAAAGGCGCAGCGTTTGCCGTCGCGAAGCCAAAGCAGGCCCCAATTCTTAGGTCCGACAAGTACATCTTCTTCGGCAAGGTCGAAGTTGAGCTCCAAAGTGCTCCCACACGCGGCATGGTCTCTAGCATTGTCCTGGAATCCGATGCTCTGGACGAGGTGCGATAATTCCAACAGGACCCTTCAAAGTTCCGACTACAACGACTAACATTGACTCGCTAAACATAGATTGACTGGGAAGTTCTCGGAAAAGAACCTGATATGGCGCAAACAAATTTCTTTCGCAACGGAAGTGACGGCACATGGGATCGCGGCGCCACGCACCACGCGTCGGAACACGACTCGTCTTGCCACAAGTATGGCATCGAATGGACCAGCAAGAGAATTCAATGGTCGATCGACGACAGAGTCGTGCGAGAAGTCACGTTTGCGGGTGCCAAAGGGAAATATCCAGAAACCCCAATGAGAGTGCGACTTGGAATCTGGGGCGTGGACCCGTCTCAGGACAAGGGCACGCAGAATTGGGCCGGCCTCGTGGACTACCAGAATGGTCCTTACTCGGCTTACTACAAGAGCATGAGCGTTGTCGATTACGCCGGCGGCGACAAGCCCGCGAACGGCGACGTCAAGGAATACGTCTACGCCGATCAATCTGGCACATGGCAAAAGATCAATGTCATCAAGGCCGACGGCACTCAGCTGAAGCAGGAAAACGAGGACAAAAGCGTCAGCAGTCAGACTTCGACGTCTACATCCTCAACCGTTGCTGCCTCATCGACCGAGACGAGTCTCAGCAAGTCCACTGCCAAGACTACCGCTACGAGCACTTCTCACGAGCACGAGCACTCTTCGAAGACGACCGCCTCACACAGTTCAGCTTCCACATCTGTCATGACCGTGATGTCGGTCTCGCCGACCTCCAACGGCACAACCAAGGTGGTCGCCACTGGCACCGCTCCCGTCGCTACGCAAACCTATCCCCCGAACGCCGCGGCTGGTCGCAGCGTCAACGCCCTGATTAGCGTTGCAGTTGCCGGTGCCGTGGTTGCCATGTTTCAACTGTCATAAACTTGCTTCAGCGGAAGTGAGCGATACGTTCGAGCACCTTGGCTTGTGTTTTGTACGCAGCCTTACATCCTCAGACACTAGAAGCCTCTCGGCTCGATTCATCGTCCTTTGGGCCTCATCGTTATTTAAGACTACATGTACCTTCTAGAAGTCTATTTTTTCAAGAGTTTTCCGGTTCACACAATGATCGGAACACAAAAATAATTGGATAGCTTCTCTATATACTTGTAATTCTTGAAATGGAGGTTCAAAAAAATCTACTTCCAGTGGCTCATTTGCCTAAATTTGTGCTGAGCGTTCCACTTGCTGTCATGCCATTATCTGTTGTTCACGAGACTCAGGCTCGGGAGGCATATGCATCTTGAGATTGGTGTCGGCTCAAAAGGGTAGTTTGCTCCGTGTCCGTCAGCAGCCAGGAGCGACCAACAACATTAACTCTGCACGAAACAAATGATTAGCAGAGTAACGCTGGTTCAGACCAACAATGTCGTGTTAAGTGTGGGTTCGTCTCGCAGTGCGTGTCTCTGATAGACACGCCGACGGTGTAGACTCATGTTTGCACGCTGGCAGTTCAATGTTGTCTGTCACAATTCGCATTTCGAACATAATCGCCTTTATTTGCACGCGCAGAGACTTTTGTGAAGCGACTGGCGTGTTCGGGCAATAAGATCCATCGGATGAAACATTTCTCGGGATACATGGACCCATCGAATATCGAAGCATAGGCGGAAAACAAGGTCATCAACATGTCCAGCCCAGCTTTATCTCCCGTGATTGTCACTGGCGGTTGTGGCTTTACCGGCTTTCACATCATCAGCGGCCTCTTGGAGATCGAACCAGACTGCGAAGTTCACGTCATTGATATCAACACAGAGCGCAATCGTATTCCTGGCGTAATCTATCACAACTGCGACGTCGCATCACGTTCAGGTGTGGAGGCAGTCTTCGCCAAAGTTCAGAACCCCAAGACCATTTTCCATTTGGCATGTCCGGACTCAACCGCACACCAAGATGAAGTCTTTCGAAAGGTCAATGTCGACGGAGCTCGCAATATGCTCGATTGCGCCCGGCGCGCAGGATCGGTTCAAGCCTTTGTCAACACCAGCAGCTCCTCCGTCGTGCACGACAACCTGACGGACCTTCATGACATCGACGAGACATTTCCTGTACTCAAATATCCGCAGCAGAAGCGCGTCTATACCTTGACAAAGGCCGAAGCCGAAGCCGAGATCCTTGCCGCGAACCGTCTGGACGGCGACGCGTCTATGCTCACAACATCTCTCAGACCAGCGACTACCTTTGGCCCACGGGACGACGTGTGCATGGGAAAAATTGTAGCAAATGCCCGCGCTGGCAAAGCAAAGTTCCAAACGGGTCCAGGCGGAAACTTGTATGACTTTGTCTACGTTACAAACGTCGCAGACGCTCATCTTCTGGCTGCAAAGGCACTTATCCGCGCTTACGGTCGGAGCCCCCTTCCGCAGGATAAGAGAGTTGAAGGTGAGACGTTTTTTATAACGAATCACGAGCCTGTCGAGTTTTGGCATTTCCAGAGGGGTATAGCCGCTTCTGTCGGGCTACCAGTGCGCCCGGAAGAGATTCGAGTCATTCCCAAGTGGGTGGCCTTGATCTTTGCCTTTATTAGCGAATGTGTGACTTGGATTCGCACTGCTGGGAAGGGACATCCAAGGGTAACTCGCGAGATCGTACATCTCACGACACTCACGAGAACAATCAATGGGGACAAGGCGAGACGGGTGCTGGGTTACGAGCCAAGGGTGAGCATGGATGAAAGTCTTGCTATCGCCGGAAAGTGGTTCATCGAGGAAGCTGCACAATCTGACCCCGATAAGAAACGAGTCTGAATCGACTTTTCTAAACGATTTCATTCTTGTCCGAGGTCCTTTGCTTGATTGCCTGCTGCGCTTCAGTCCATGGATATTCTCTGGAAAGATTTAGACATCGAGATCGATCGACACGAATATGATCCCTGCCTTTGACTGTCAATGTATAGCTTCAGTTTTTGAGTGATAGCGATACATCAAGAATGCTATTTGTTTGCGACAATTGCGCTGAACAACAATCGCGTTGCGTCGTCCTGATCTCCAGGGGCAAGGCAATGAGTCATGAGCGGATAGGTATGGGCTAGGGGATAAGATATAGGTCACGTTGTGCCGAAGTCAAGAATGTGAACTGTGCTGCTCAGATATCACGACTCGGCTTCATCTCAAACGGCAAGTTGAGAGGGTTGGTCCAGGTTTCCTGTGGTTGAGGTGAAGTTGCACCGATCTATTGATATGCAATACCGTGTCGGATGACGGCTAAATCCGACCGGTTATTCTGAGCATGCCATTATTAAGATACAAAATACTGCACAATCCATGGCAGTTCATGTATAGCATCGCACATTTGAGCGGTGATGCCGGTTCCGGGCACGGCAACGCAGACGGCAGCTCAACGTCGTGGTCGTCAGCCGGGCTGCCAAACGTCGAAGGCCACCATGAAGTAAACCTATACTGGAATATGCCGATACTTGCTGTCCCTGAATCTGAGCTAAAAGCACAGGATACGTCAACGTTACGAAAGAACACTTTTGAGCACGAGCTGAAGATGGTAGTACGGCAGGAGGCATGCATGCGATATCATGTCAGACACTTTCTGCTACATTCAATCCTCGGATCCACGAGGCCTGTGTTGGAAACGCTTCAGCAGCGGACCGATATGTGTTTCCCGTCGTACGTCTCAAAAGACTATTCTTACGTGCCGTGATCTGAAGACCGACCGAGTAAGGAAGTGTAGATGGCCTGGGACCGACCCGGGAGGCTCAGGCCACGGGAAGTGGACCTCGCGGCTCGGAGAATGCTCCGTCTTTCCTGAGCTGACGACCAAGAATGCATTCATCACTGCATAGACGACAGGGGCTTCAGGGTCTAGAAGCGGCGATGCGGGGAGACATACAGATCGCTCTTGAACTGACAGCTTTGAGCAGACTCTCCTCGCTTTCGCGCGAGACTGAGCAATCATCGCTAATTTTGTGCCCATTGTCTCCAATAGGATATCGACAATTCTGTTCAACAGTTCGGTCCAACTTCTCCAAGATTCTAGCGTTATTTGCGTGAAACAACCATTGAACTTCGACTAACTCACCTTAAACGCCCGTCAGCCCCGACCACCCGAGTAATCCAACGATCAGCGACGGGTCGTCTGCAAGCCAAGGCTGACATCGTGCAGTCATGCGGCCGAATGAGCTAAAACCTTGCTTGCATCGAACGCTCCGACCCGTATTACGAAGAGAAACTGACGCTGGTCGAGGGTCGATGCACTTGGTCTTTGTGCATGCGCAAGGGCCTTGAATCTCATGATTGGTCGCCAGTCACCTTTACACGTTCGCGCAAGGTCGGGAAGCATTCGGCCGATGCTGGTAGCGGTGGTTTAAGTTGCATAGCCGGACGGTCTCGGCGCGCTTGTCTGACTTAGTGGCCTTGGCTGGATGACATTTGGCTGACGCTCCCTTGTTATTGATGTTTCTGATGTTTGTTCCGCGCCTGGGGCGAAGGAGATGGACCAGAGGAAGTACCGGTAAGTGCAGATCACTGCTTGTTATAAGAAGGGCTGATTCCCTTCCAAAGGACTTGAAGGAATGGCCTGTAACTGATCATCTTTCATCTCAATCACCGCGTACTTTGAAAAGCCATACAGACCACACTCGCCCAACATGAAGTTCATCGTCGTCCTCTCAACTCTCTTTGCTGCCGCCATGGCCGCTGAGCAGACTACCAAGTGCCCTCCACCAGTGGTCAGTAATTGAGATTGAGACCCTTATGGAGATCGACGAACGCTAACGCTTGGAGAAACACCAGGCTTGCTTGAGACGCGCCGATTGCACGGTCAGGGTCAATGGCTGCGTCATCTGCAAGCCCGAATGCCGCGTTGGTGGACGGAGAGACTACTAAGGCATCAACAAGTTGACCACCTCGGATATCGACGTTTCTTGGAGATAGGAGCATACACTCGGGGCTCGCCGACTTTTGGGACCAGCATGTACTAGGAATGGGCGGTTCATGTCAAGTGCGACACAGCCGTGTTTGCCAGTCACTTAGAGGCTCTTGTGAATCTGAGGGAAATACTACGTGTCGCGAATGGGTGTTCGCTCGGCGCCCCAGCTTCTGCCAATCGGAACTGGGAAGCCTTTACTTCGCGTGAACAGCACTCTGCTTGATCGTCGAAAACTAAGAACCCTATATCAAGTCCTTTCTCCAGCTGTGTTGAAACCGCTGGCTGATGTGTTGAGACATTTGAGAATAAGTAAATGGAAGTGCTCCTACCTAACCCAGTATAGACCCATGGTTCAAGACAATTTAGTAGTCGAATCCCCGACTAATGACTTCCTTTCCCGACTCTCGCAGCAGCAGAGTCTATAAATTGATCGTTAGTAAAGCCCTGCTGGCTGACAGCGGGAGTCATCTCACATGTTCAAACTGGGCGGAATAAGATCCTTGAACATCCACAAGAGGCCGATAGTGCTCCAGAACCCCATTGGAGACAAGACAATTGAGCTTTTACATGTCAGTTTCAAGAACCAAGTCAACTTCGGACTTGCACTCACTCCGGCGAGATATCGATCTAGACCGATATTGTCTAGATAGCGGCGACAAAACACGATGCTACCAAAGTTGTCCCGAATCGTCTTGTAAAGGCGAGTGGCGGTAGCAAGTGGCATGGTCATTTGGCTTGGAGCGTCATATCTCAAGCCGTAGCCATACGTGCCGGCCTGATCACGCTGTTAGTGACCTGAAAGAAGAAAGGGGTAGAAGAACTCACGTCGTCCTTGACAAAGCCGCGGCCCGTGGTTCCAAAAGTCTCAATAGCAAAGATCTCGCCCTCCTCCATCTTGGTCTGATCCGAATTCTTGACAAAGGGAATGGTCTTGTCACCGTGGATACGGTATTGCTTGATGTCGTGTGCACAGAGGTTTCGGACAGGCTTGATGGGGAATACTTTGCCCTCAATTTCGACTTCGTAGCTTTCCATTGTCTCCTGTATAGCAGCGCTGACGTCACAAATGCGCACGTCGATGCCAGCCGTCTGGCAAACAGTTAGATGAATCAAGCCATATAGTGTCAGAGGAGAATCTTCCTCGTACCTTGATCCCGGTGTTAGTCGCGTCTTTGACAGCAGCCAGGAGATCATCATAGACGGGGTCAAAGGCCATTGTAAAAGCACTATCGACTATCCATCCATTGATATGAACCCCAAAGTCGACTTTAAGCACGTCTTTGCTACGCAAGACGGTGTCTTTCTGTCCAGGGTTCGGCGTGTAATGGGCGACGCAATTATTGAGCGAAAGGCCCGTCGGGAAGCCCATGCCGGATTCGAGGTTTCGTCCATGAGCTTTTCCATCGTTACCGAGTAGAGCTCTAACGCCACTTTCGATTTCCGTCGCGATGTCGGTGAGTGTATCACCGGGACCGACGTTCTTCTGAACCCAGTGGCGGACCTGGCGATGAACTTCTGCCGCCTTGCGATAGTCGTTGAACACGCTCTTGTCTTCGAGATGGCGTCGTTCTCCAAGGCGTAGCTCCGCACTGGACGTGTGTGCTAAGTTCTCATCAATGATGGTGCTGGGACCTGCAATCTCTCCAGTCGGATAGTCACCGCATGGGAATAGCTGATCGAGCGGAATTCTTGGAGGTGATGACTGGCTCAGTGAAGCCGTCTTCTTTCGCTTTGACCTCTTGCGCTTCTTTTTCTTTTTGGCATCAGAGATAGATTCAAGTTTCATCGATGCGGGTAGATCCTCGGCTTCCGATGCTTCGTCGTCGTCTCCTCCATCACCGAGGCTGCCATCGCCATCTCGAGCGAGGTGCTGGCCGCGTGGCTCGCCGCCCACGAGATAGGAGACATTGGAAGTGGGAGCGTGGCCTGATGCTGGTCAGACATGATTCTTCCTACGTATTACAAGCTCGACTCACCATGGCGCCTGCGTTCTTCATCTTCTGGAGTTTTGGAGCCCATGCTCGCCAGAGTCGCAGTCGCATCAGTGGGATTGATGGCGAAGAAGGTCTGAGGCCCAGACGCGGAGGAATCGTAAGCACAAAACCCCTCAGCGTTTCAACATTAATCAGCTGCCTACTGTATTAGATCAACACATGGAATTAGTTCCTCACTTCAGCAAACGACGGCGGCCGGACACGTCGGCCAAGGTTAAGTGTGTGCGATGATCGTACGGCAGTGTATTGCTAGCGGTCAATTTACAAAGAGAATCGCACGCAACAGACATCTTTCGAGACTCACTTTGTTATCCTCACCTAATTTTGGCTACCATCTTGCCGAATCGAGGCGAGTTTCAAAGGGTGCCGCCGCACGAACAAGGAGGCTCCTTTCAAGTTAACTATCATCGCAGTTATTTAATTTGCGCCTCTGCATTCACCTTCAAGATAGGTAAATTGCCGCCAAAAAAATACGCAGCTCAAGAACAAGTGACAAATCACGCTGTAGACATGCTGTTGTGGCCAAATTTTGACATATTCAATATAGCTCAATTGAACTCAAGGGTAGGCACCTGCTAGACTGTCAACTGCCTCAACAACCTGGCCTTCATTTAGACAAGCACCAGTAAATTTCTGCAAGCTCGAAGAAGCTCGCGAAAGCTACAATCTTTAAACGCGACACGCGACGCGCGAAATATTTTGAATTCCCAGGGTCGAACAACCTTGTCATTAAATGGCATGGGTGTTGAAACGCTTGACGTCGCTCGCTGACGTGGAAAAACGTCAGAATATATTAAGTTTCTTTTGTTTCCTGTCGCTGAGTGAGAGGAGCATGGCTTGCTCTTTCAGCTCAGACGCCTACTAACTGTCAAGGATGAGGGTGGAAGACATGAAAATACTTGATCGTGCGCGCGAAAGATTTCGTTCACACTAAATTATGGTCCAATCGTCTCAGGTTGGGACTGCGAAATTGTCGAGTCTACGAAGTAACTCCTTGTCAAATGTTTGCTCCGTGCAGCTGGTAAACCAAGTCACGGAATATTCAAAGAAGAGCCACGTTGTATTTGAAGTTGTGCACAACTCATGCATTGGTAAACTCAATACCTTTGTACGAACGAATAAAATAAAAAGACAACATGGTTATTACAGTGTAAATCCTTATCGGATTTTATTTTTATTTTGCATTTCGCTCGTCGCGAATAAAGCAGGAGGGCTTGAGCGGATGCCCGGTTATCGCGACCCGGTCGCAGTTTAATAGGCCAGGGTCCTTGCTTTCACAGTAAATCTCTTCGCCGATCTATAGACGTCATCGTGTTTCGTGCCATCAATAAATCACGAAACGCGTAATCTTCATCTTCACGAAGCGAGTTGCACCAAGTGAGCTCATTCATTGAGCGTTCAAACTCTCACTGGAAGTCCTCAAATATAACCAGCACTACCTCGCATACCGGCACCATGCCAGCCTATCACTATGTCATCGGAAAGGCCTCTCCTAAAGCAGCAAAGGCAAGCCATCGACGAACATCTGCCGCAAAGGAATCACTAAAAGGTTCGTCCAAGCCTACGGCATGCAAGCCGAATTCTAAATCTCTGCAAACAGCGGCCAAGCGCAAGTCTTCTGATGTTGATGCTCCAAATCCAAATGGGCGTCGCATGCCGCGTGGTCCAAATGGCGAGGAACTCATGCCTCGAATTATGCCGGCCGAGTGCGCGGATGCTCTCGATGACATGGCCATACCAAGCTGGTGGCTCAGCAACATCGACGCAACGCCTGGTCGTGTGATGACACTCGGCAGTCGGCAGTGGTGGGAAGACCATGAAAGGTGGTTGGAGGCAAATAAGAAGGCTCTGAAGCTCAGTGCAAAAAACTGGGCCGAAAGAGAAACAGCTTTGATGAAGCCTGTCGAGCTAAAAGAAGACGAGGGCAAGCACGATTGGGACTTTGTCTGTGTCCACGCGCCAAGCAGCGACGACAGCGAGGACGACGAGGACGACGAGTATGACGAGGATGAAGACATGGAGGAGGAAGGCGATAGTGCCCCCCAAGCCGGCGAGGGCAAGAAGGCGAAGCACGATTTCGGCCCGATCGGCAAACTTGCATCTCTTCACCCGACTCATGCCTGGTGTTTCTCCATGAAGGGCCAGGACAGAGGAGATTGGTGGACGCTAGAGACGATGAAAAGGGCACAAGATGCCTTTGGTCTCTATTTCTACAACGACTTTACTGTATATGGATGCATGGAAGTCATCGAGAACTTGGTCAGCTTACCCACAAACAATTACAGTGAGAGGATTATCTGACTAACGAAAGCATCAGGTCGTACATTTTGCCAAAGTACTCAAGGCTAAAGCGGATTATCGCGATATATGGGCAGAACTTGAAGGACTCGCGTTATTCCTCAGACAAGGCATTCACAACCTGGCCAGTCAGTTTCTAACTTGCCATCATCCGTGAAGACAAGTTGACTAACAGAGAAACAGATTGCGATGATCCCGAAAGGCTTGGTAAACTTCTTGTGATCATGGGTTTGATAGTGGTTGATGCTCTGCGGCAAGTCCGGAGTCAGGGTGCTCTTCGCCCTGACGGGTCGCTACTCAATTGCGGCTTGGTGCTCTCCTTGCTCATCGAGTATGGATGGATGATGCAGGACTTCATCCATAACCCTGCACAGCTCTCTTGGGTCTACACCATCATCGACATGGCCAAAGAGGGGAATGTCAAACTAGCTGGTGTGCCCGACTTCGACGATACGCTCGAAAGGCTCGAAGGCGCCCGCCGTCGCAACTACACGCCTCAGAATAGCAAAGTATGGGAGAAGGGCAGCTTTCGGTCAAGAGTACGTCCATTCACTGCCCCTTTCGACTACCGATCACTCTGCTTATCTTTACTTCCTAGCTCACATCGTATGGCTCCAAGGGTGGTCATGAGTATGACATCACCAAGATGTCGGCCGCCCAGCGTGAGAGCGGATCATTGTCACGGGATATTTTCTGAAGAAGGTTTTCGGTTGGCCAAGATTCTTGCAACAGTGTTCACCCCCTCGTCTTACAAAGCCGCGATCAGGCGCTCTCTTTGCGGTCCAGCTTCGTGACTTCCGACCCCCTTTACTACTCAGGCTGTGACCAGCGGACGCTTCAACATATCACGTCGGCGAAAACTACATACAGCGCTACATTAGACGAAGCTACTGACTGTACCGTGTATGGCCTGGCTCTATATCACCAGATGCTGGCTCAAGACTTGTAAGATCAATTGGAAAATGAGAGAACTTATGATATGATGTTATTGCGAAACGCCGTGATCCGATGCATATTTCAGATGACCTTATCATATTCAGGATTGACCCATCCAGGCTCACCCGTTTTACGCCGTATTGTCCCTCCAAAATGGTGCAATGCACCTATCGCCGGAACACCTAGGAAAAAAGTGATGATTCCTTGCGCCGCAAAAGTCCATGTATAACCGACAGCATCAACCCAAGGGACAATAAAGAAGGGGTTCACGAAGGCACTGAGGTTCAGCAACACAGCGTAGAAAGTGATGACCGCCATAGACTGCAACGGATAGCAGTCTACCACGTAGGCAGCGACAATAGTGTTGCTCATCTGAATGCCTCCTCCTAGCATGAAGAAGGCGACTTGACCAACTATCCAGTGATAGGAGCGATCGATACTGATGCCCCATAAGATGAGTCCGACTAAGGTGTAAGTTATGTCAGAGTTGAACATGTAACTACACTTTGTGGAAGATATGTCAGTCAACTTACCTGCACAGAATAGAGCAGCAGGGTATGCCAGCCACAGGCGCATCTCGGCAGTCTTAACACCCTCATTCCGTCGCGCAAGTTTGACAATGAGCCAGTCGCTCAGTGTGCCAGAGCATACGATCTCCGCAAATAGCGTGCCGAGAATAAGACCCAGGAATAGAAGTCCTTGAGTCTGAGCAGTATACCTAGCATATGCCACGGGTATGTAGGTGATGACGCTCATGATCCACCAGTACCAGGTGAATCCGTAGATGCAGATTGCCGCCGGAACGACTAGAAACCTCCAAGTAGCGATGAAGCGACTGATTGACTGCCAGGGCTTGGGGTGTCTCATGCCAGGCACAGGTCTGAAGTTCAGAAATGGTAGTTCCTTGGTGCGAACAATCGACACTTCTGACGAGACGTGCACAGTTGGCTTGGTCTTTTCAATGTCGACCGACGATGACGATCCCTCTACAAAAGGCATCGCTCTGAGCATTTGGTTCCTTGGGTATAGGGTCTCAGGCAGGAAAAGTATCTCTGCAATTAGCACTGCGCCGAATAAGACTGCTGTTAACCACTGGATCCAAAATTGGTCAACGAGAAGGACGAAGCCTCCGACCAGAGGACCGATCAGAAGACCCAAATCAATAGCCAATGCCCACAGACCAACTTTCTGGCCTCTTTCGTGTTCAAAGAACATATCATTGATGATGGCGAGTCCAACAGTTGAAGCCGGAGCCACGCCGAGCCCCTGGAAGAAACGGGCAACCATGTAGCCACTGTACGTTGGGGCCTTGGCCGCGCCGATCGTTGCGGCTAATGCCATGATCGTGCCGAATATGAAGATGATGCGACGTCCGACCGAGTCGGCCAGTGAGGACCATACCAAGGGGCCGAGGGCGAGACCGAGAGCAGGGACCGCGACAGTCCAGTTGGCACGCGCAAGATCAATGCTATAAAATCGCATAAGATCAGGGAAAGCCGGGACGGTACAGGTCGTGATGAAGGTGAAGAGAAAGTATCTAGGATCAATCGCGTTAATAGCCGTCAGATCGAGGAGTGGCAGCCTTACAATGACATGACTATGGCCAAGATGCTGTTTTTGCGCCATCTTGACCAATTGAGCGGATCCAGGGGATCGCTTGTCGGCTGTGGATGCATCTTGAAGCCATTTCGCCTGACTATAGGGGCCTGAGCTGGAGTAGAAGCATGAAGGGCCGTATCATCTTTTGATGACGCCCCTAATCCTCCCTGGAGAACGCGAATCGCCATCAAACCCGTGTTTGCTCACCGCAATGTCAAGACAGTCGGTTGAGCAAATTCTCAGGGGAAGCGCCGAAGGACGAGTTTCGATGTGGACGGAATAGTTGCTTGCGGCGCGCGCCTTGTTACGCAAGCGCGAGTCACAGTGAGACGAGGAAATCGAGAGCAGCAATCAGTAGACAAGTCTACACGAAAGAATCAGAAGCTCATTGAAAACACCATCGTGACGCCGAGCATTGAAAAGCCTGACACGGGATTGGGGACTAAGAAAATGCACGAATAGTTCGGGACAAGACCTGGTCTCAGACTTGACCAAGTCCATCTGCAGGCTGACCGAGTGCAGGCGGAGCGATACTCCACGACACGCGATCCTAGAGCAGAAGCAAACTACGGGACCGATGCTGGTAGGGTGACAGTGCGACATGGTGAGCAAGGCGACTGGATGTGGGTGAGAAATAAGAGCCTAGGCAAACATGGATCTCTGCGCTATTCCCAGGGTTCAAGGCTTGCCCGGCAAATCGGGGCAAGCTCATAATACTCTCGAAATGCTTGCGCGAATCTGACGGGCAAACATGTGACTGAACGTCAGGGCAAAAATGAGGAACTGGCTGGTCAATGTTCTCGCCGTGCTGGATGGGTTTGTCCTAGAGATGCTAAGAATAAGTGCCGGGACCCAACTCATCGTGGTACCTCAAACGTGTATTCGGCAAGGAACAAAACTTCTAAAATCTTCGAGCTTACAGTCTCAACTGAACAGGTCGAAGGATCGGCGCGAGGCAAAAAGTGGTTGGAGAGCTAGAAGAGCGTCCCCTCAATCTCATGATAAAGACTCATGTGGCCAAGGGCAGACAATACTGATCGAAGGAACAACAACCCGGGTTTTTAAGACGTGCTGAGCGAGATGCGGACATTGATGCAGCTGCGGCAAGGCCTGCTTTGCATGCGACCATTTGAGAATCTTGAGGGTATAATGCAACATCGTGCGCCAGACTTGCAGCATATTACCCGGCAAGGTCGACCTAGGCGGGGTTCTAATAATGACCAGACCGTAGAAGTGGGCGTTGTGACTTGAGGATTCGTAGAGAGACATCGCGGTCCTTCCCGTGAGAAGATGTTGCTGATCTTACTTGCCTTCTGAATGCAAATTGGTACTAGACACAAGGCCGCTGTGAGTGCCGCAACTTGAAGACTTCTCAGTAGGAAGAAATCATCTTCAATCAACGAGTGGCAAGTCAATAGACATGGAGGCCTACACGATGCTGGTCCAAGTAGCTGATTCATGCTTAAAACAACCTTCCCCATGTGGTCATATCCGCCCCGAGTGAGATTTAAAGTCCGATGCTAGTCTCGGCAACCCTCCCTTCTCGGCTCTTAGATCGGGGAATCCCAGTTGCCCATGCTGACATATTGAACAAGTTGTAGGGCAATGCCTGCCCGTAAGTTACTTTCCCGAGCGGTTGAAAGCTTGACAATGTATGGCGCGAACTGCCAGGACGGAGTATCTCTCGTCGATCACACTCATCACATAACGCCTATCTGGTCATCTCAGAGGGCCTTACTTCTTGCTTTGAGGAGATCGATTTGACAAGTTGGGAGTCTTTGTCAACGTCGAAAAAAGTGGCGAAAAAGACGGTCTTGCCTCTGCATGATGCGACGCTTATCTTGCCCGAGACTAGCCAGAGGCGCAGGTGAGTGCTTACGGGATGCTGAGACTCGGCTACGACCTCGAAAGGGATGGCCATCGCTTGTATTTCTGGGTCTCAATCATGTCCTCGTGACCGGGGGATGGGGAGTCGGTTGATGCAGTGGTGGATGCAGAGGAATGGCTCTTCATGTTGCTTCCGTGTGAACAAGTCAGGGGTCATTATTCCCTGCACCCTGGAAAGCAAACTGGGCTTTCGTCGTCCGTTGACTTAAAGACCATGATGGAAACCCGGGTTGTCAGCTTGAACGGATTACAGTATTTGGCCGACGAATGAGTCTTCTAAGCGGCTGGGCCATGTCGTAAAATGGCATCGAGCATTCAGACGCAGCCGATACTCTCGGATCATGAACACGATGCATCAAACGAACGTACAGCACTGTTGCCGAAACATGGTGTCTCCGTCACAGCTGGCGAAATACAAGACGAAGATCATGGCCCGGATTCCAGCTGGCGGCTCGTCCTGAGCGAATTCTCCATCCTGCTGCAGGGTTCAGTGCCCGTCATTTTGGCATACATGCTGCAAAACTCCCTACAAACAATCTCGGTCCTCATCGTCGGTCGACTCTCGCCCGAGGCGCTCGCCACCGCGGCCTTTAGCTACATGTTTGCGATGAGCACGGGCTGGCTGATTGCCCTGGGAGGAACGACGGCGATTGATACTCTGGCGTCCGCGAGCTACACCGGCAGCAAGAACAAGCATGATCTCGGAGTCATTCTGCAACGCGCCTTCATTGTGCTGGGACTCTTGTATGTCCCGGTGGCGTTGCTCTGGATGTTCTCGAAACCCCTGTTTTCCGCCCTCGGCCAGGAGGATTACATTGCTCGTGATGCATCAAAATTCTTGGCAATGTTGATTCCAGGTGGCCTGGGATATATATACTTTGAGGCGCTGAAGAAGTATCTGCAAGCTCAAGGTACGATATTGCATCAGTCTAGTCGTCGAACCAAACTTCTCGACTTACATGTATTGACCATTACTAGAAATCATGCGCCCCGGGACATACGTTCTCCTAGTCACATCACCTCTGAATGCCTGCCTAAACTACCTATTCGTCTACACCCTCGACTTTGGTCTCTTGGGCGCACCGGCCGCAACAGGAATCTCATACTGGCTTTCTTTCTTCCTGCTTCTGGCCTATGCCCGACTAGTCTCCGGCTGGGATTGCTGGGGCGGCTGGTCAAGTCAAAGTTACCGAAACCTCTGGACTTTCTCACGACTGGCTCTTCTGGGTATAATCCATGTCGGCACGGAATGGTGGGCATTCGAGATTGTCGCCCTCTTAGCCGGAAGACTCGGCACGATCCCGTTAGCTGCACAGAGTGTCATCATGACCACGGATCAGGTCATGAACACTATCCCCTTTGGCGTCGGAGTAGCTGCCTCAAGTCGCGTTGGGAATCTCCTCGGCGCCCGAGACTCGAAAGGTGCGGCCAGAGCAGCAGACACCGCCGCCTGGCTCAGCATGCTTCTTGGTGCAATGGTGCTTACGATACTCATGAGCACGAAAGACTCATTTGCCACGATATTCAACAATGATGCAGATGTCATTAGACTTACAGCCAAGGTCATCCCGTACGTGGCCATATTCCAGATTGCTGACGGTCTGAATGGCAGCTGTGGCGGCGCTTTGAGGGGCATGGGGAGACAGCACATTGGCGCTGCCGTGAATATTGTCGCCTATTACCTGGGAGCATTACCTTTTGGCACCTATCTTGCCTTTCATGGCTGGGGCCTCGAAGGGTTGTGGATTGGCCAATGTCTTGCGCTCTACATGGTTGGGTTCCTCGAATGGGCGATTGTCTCTTGGAGCAATTGGGAGGTACAAGTTGACAAGGCATTTGACCGAATGGATCAAGCAGATAGAGTCGAGGTTGGCGAGGCTTAAAGTAACATCGCCAGTCTGAAGTCAGCGAATTGTGTCGTGCGTCATTGCATCCAATGCTTGCAATATTCGTACTGGCGTACCGGTATGAAGCTGGAACTCCGGACTCACTCATGGAAAGGCATGGTCAAACGTCACGTATTAGTGTTGCAGTACTGAGATTCTGATACATGAGAACGAGACGGGTGTTAAGAGGCTCATTTAAGTATGCCTACGCGTTCGGAACATTGAACCAGCATCATGACTCGGCTAACATCGCCGGCTTGAGGATCGTTAAGAATGAATGTAGTAAAAAAGGAAACAAATATCTCTAACCACTCGCGGGCACTTTCGAGACAGGAACCACCATCTAATTCATTCCCTAGCTTACAGGAAAGCTTCTATGAACATTGCCTTTCCTTCAGCCAGTCTCGAATTGGCACACTCAAGCGCCTTTCTCAAGTCGCCGACGGTACGGGCTCGAACGCCTTTCATCCAGGCGTCTGGCTTCGTAGCCTGCTCATCCCATCCCACATCCGACCCTGCTGCGGCTTCGGCAATGGCGGCGAAGTTGGGTGTTGGGCGAAACGAGATGTTGATCTCATCGTCAGAAGCCGAAGCACTTAAGCCCGTCGGGTAAACGAGCTTGGCCGAGTTTCGAGGTGCTTTCCAACCTGTATCGCGAATTAGTGACATGCCATCTGAAACGAACCATCCTTCTCTTTTTGTTCTTGGAGATGATTACCGCCGTTGTTCAGGACAATCGTCAATATCGGAATCTTGTACTTGCTCGCCACCCACAGAGCAGTGGACGGCGCGGCGCACATGAAGCTCCCGTCGCCGACAATCTGGCACACAAAAGTCGGCCTACGTTCCGGATCTTGCTGTTGTTCGAGATCGGCGATTGCCATTTTGACGCCCAAAGCTGCTCCATTACTCCAACCGATACCGGTAGCGCCGCAGTTGATCCAGCTTCCCGGCCGCGCGGGCTGAAGCTGTTCGTACAGCAGCTGAGCCGCGGTGACGGCCTCGACGACAAAAGTCGTGGACTCGGGCAGAAGAGTCTTGAGCAGGCGTCCAATGTTGTTCGCGTCCAAAGCTTCATCTTCGCCGAGAAGAGGCCGAGAAGCAATGGTATCGAGACGTTCTTGATGCAGCTTGGCTCGCGCTTCTCGGCGAGACTCATACAGAGATGCATCCTTGACGAGCTCTGACTGAATTGAGGCATCAGTCTTGATGTGCTTTACTAATTGCTTGAGCACGGTGAATGTTTCGGCCTTCCATCGTCCATGAGCCGGGAAAAAGGAAACTGGTATCTGCTGATTCAGGGGATCGCTATCGACGTGATAGATCTTGGCGTCTTTGGGGGGAGGATTTTGCGATGGTATCCACGGCACGTCGCAATCCAAGAGTAATATCACATCGGCGTCTTGAGTGCATGGATCAGTGCTCAGTCGGAAACCCTCAGAGGCAATGTGTGTAAACGGGAAGCAGACGTCACTGCCGCCAGTGTCGTGCACTCGAATCCCAGGGATGAGATCAGCCAAGGCGACAAGCAGTTCCGGTGTCCGACGATCACGCCCCGAATACCCAGTCACAATCAGTGGACGTTGGGCTTTAACAAGTGCCGTCGAGACCTCGTTGATGGCATCCTCAGGAAGAGCACTGGGTCCGATCGGCACCCATTGGTCTTGTTGCAGACTGTAAGGCTGGATCTCCTGGGCGAGCACCTCTCTTGCGGAGGCAAGGTATGAAGGCCCCTTGGGTGTACTATTCGCAAATTGCAAGGCGCGGCCGACCATTTGTTTCACGTTGAGTCCTGTACGGACCTCGCCCGTGTATCTGCAGTACTGACGGACAATAGCTTTCTGATCCGGTGCTTCCTGGAGCCAGTGCATGTATTCCGTCCGTGAGCCCGGAAGCTCGCCGGATTCTGTATAAGGACACATGCCGGCGATGATGAGAACAGGAACACGTCCGACGCCAGCATTGTGGATTCCTTGGCCTAATGCTTGCGTGCCGACGTCGACGTGGACGAGAACGGCCTGTGGGCGCCCTGATATGCGAGCGTATCCATCGGCCATGGAGATAGCTGTGACCTCGGACGGACAGGTGATCATTCTTGGCCAAGCATTAGGACGCTCTCTCTTGCCCTTCACAATGGCCTCGAGAATGGAAGGGTGATCGGAGCCGACATTGACGAAACACGCCGTAATTCCGGCCTTGAAGTGTCAATCAGCCTTTGATGAGATCTTACCAGGCCGTCAATTCAGGATACATACTTCCCACAGCGCCTCAAAGAGGGCGAAAGCTGTAGTATAACCATTTCTGTTGTCTGGTCAGTTCCGTTCACATCGGTCAACGAAGTCGATATTACTTAGACGCCGTAGTGCTATGAGTGGCCGCCATGACAGTTACAGCTCCAGCAGACAATAGGGCTCTGTGTCGTCCTGTCGCAACGTTAGGAAATGAAGCACGCGCTGTTCGGAAACCACCATTCGCTCCGCCGAGCCTCAAAACACGTGCAGCTGGTTGAGCAAGAGCTCGAAGCGACGAGGTTGGAAAAGCCATCAAATGATCTTTGGCCTCGTAGGGCTGTCAGAGTGGGCGGATATCCAGCCCCTTTGGGTGTGCAAGGAGAAGTTCGGAACTCCGTGCCGTAGCGACGACCCTTACGCTACTGCAGGGCAGGTGACATCTGCATGTAGGGATTAACGTAGTGTGATGCTGACGACTACGACCAACCTGCCGTAACATAATGTGCTGCAAAGGGGGGGACTTCCTGGGCATGTGTAACCGCGGAAGTGCCTCCAATTGGCAGCGCCCCCAAAGCCTGTCCTGTGCTTTCCTAGGAATTCCTCCGCTGCGGTTGCCGACTCCATGTCCAGTCAACTGGCGTGGACATAACTCGTATAAGATGGAGTGAATCAACCAACATGTCGCGCAGACCAACCTTCTTCATGATGTGATGAAAGGCAAGGTTTTTTTCGAATCTTGACATGACATGTCATATCTCCCACGTTTGACCGATGATGCTATTTTCGATCATGCAAGCGGTTAATGTAACCGACTGGACTTATTGTAGGGTGCACTGTAGAATGCATCGAGAGACTGTCGATCAACTGGAAGGGCACGTGCTCCTCTTGAAGCAATCGAAGCGTCAATTTACATGAAAATACATACAGTCATCGTACCTAACTCATGGCCATTCTAGGGCAACATCCTCCAAGCTATGACTGAGCATACCATCAACTACTGTGCGTAGGAAGATTCGGCAGTGTCTCCGACTTGCAGGTTATCATCCGACTCAAAATTCTCCCTCTTGCTTGCATACGATGATTCCGACCCTTCACCGACCTGGAGGAGATCGTCCGAATCAAATCGCGACCTCTTGTTGGCGTATGATGACTCGGAGCCTTCGCCAACCTGAAGAAGGCTGTCCGATTCAAATTGAGATCTCTTCGAAGCGTACGAGGACTCGCTACCCTCGCCGACCTGGAGAAGCGTGTCTGACTCAAACTGGCCTCTCTTGACGGCATAAGACGATTCTCCGCTGTTGCCAACTTCTAGCAAGTGATCTGCTTCGAAATCTACATGGGTTAACAATGAGTCCAGACTTTGGGTCAAATGTGAGCCGACGTACTCTTGGGAAGCGGCGCCGGAGCGGCAGCAACAAGTCTGAGAATAAATGAAAGCAGCAGTGAGCCCTTCATGGTGAAAGTACGAAATTTAGAGTATGGTGGATGATTTATTTTGGAAGTGTGAAGAAACAACGGAGCCTCAGAAAGCCCACATCAGTCCGTAGTGTGAGATGGGATCCTCTTTATCAACCTCGATCTCATATGTAAACAGGGGGGTGAGACGAGGTCAAAGTACCGTCTGTACGGAGTACAAAGAAGGACCTGGGCTTCACTTTACCTTGCTGACGACGTCTGAGCACCACGTCGATGACACCTTCCCCACTCATGGCAGCTCATAGGTCCAAGATCATCAAGTCATTGAGGCAGTTTGTGGAATATTCTGCATGTGCTGCAACCACACATTGCAGTATAAAGGATTACGGGGGTTTATCAATCGGAGGCAGAAGTTCTGAGACTGATGTGGCTAGAGCATCTTGTCAAATCACTGCTCAGACTACATGTATTCAAGCTCTTCATTGTACTTCATTCTCGCTTGCTCTTCATGACGATCGTTCGCGTGACTACTCGACACCGAGTCTACAACTCATCATGACTTCAGATTTTGACTATCGGCCTGTCCCAAGACATCAAGAACGATCATCCTCGGAGTTCTCTCTAGAGGCCGCAAAAACGCAACACGACTGCAAAAACCATCGACACTGGTGCTTGCACTGGATAGCTCACGGCATCAGCGTGTTCGCCATAGTCGGCTTACTGCTCTCTGCTGGCTTGCCCAGACTGTACGATTCACGCAGAGCAGCGAAATGTTGGGACATGTACAATTACTACTGTAACCCTACCTGGCCCATTATCAAGGCTTACAGCCTGGATTACCGAATGAGTCAACTAACAAGATATCGCAGCTCCCGTCAACGCGGCTCTGGCTGACAAGCCGTTTATCACGACGAGATTCAACGGATCTCTCTGGTATGAATCACCTTTCAAAGGCCCGCCAACGCCTGCAGTAGAGGAGACATGGCACTCAGCCATGAGGTATGGCATGATTGCCGTGACAGCAGAGGACTACGCCCGAGTAAACCATTCTACTCGCACTGCCGTACGGTTCCCGGATGAGGCCGGCGGCGGATACATGGCTACAACAGTGGGCACGCATCAGCTTCACTGTCTGCATTACATTTGGCAAGATCATCACCGAGCATATTTCCCCGACATGACCCGCAAGGCTCATGAGGTCCCCGAGATGTACGAGCGCCACTACGAGCACTGCGTCGATTACATCCGGCAGAGCCTCATGTGTAACTTTGACACGGGCTTGGTCACGTACGACTGGGTACTCAAGCATCAAAAGCCGACGCCAAACTCCAATGCCATGCACAAGTGCGTGGATTGGGACGCGGTGCAGGGCTGGCTGCGGGAGAGGGCGGTTGAGGTTCCCGAAGGGTTCGTCTGGAAGCAACCTCAGGGCCAGGAAAGCTTGCCTTGGAATCCATGAGAGTAAGCGCAGAATAAACTCATTCCGAATCGGACCATCATCTGCCGTCGCTACTGCAAGGGCGGAGAAGGCCGTTGCACCCTCGGTCTGTCGGCTGTTTCTGGACCCTTGTCTGCAACTTTGAATGCACTGGTCAAGTATGGGGCCAACGACACCCGAGATGTTGACTCTAGAAGCTCGCTACTGCAAGTTAGATGCATTCTGCATGACTATTGACACTCGCTTAAACAAGAGAATCTAGAACGTCTATTACTGGACACGGAGATCGCGCAACAGGCTCAAAGCGAACCACACTTACAGTACAGTATACAGTAGTATGTATGTGGCCGGTTGGGGTCTTCTTGCATAAACAGCGCGCGTGACCATCTCAGACCAGCTGAGAAGAGTGACAACGAGTAACTGTCTTGATGGCGAAATCATTGGTTGCCGAGTTGAAAGGGGATAAATTGTTCATCAAGGCAGTCAGCTTCCTCGGCCCCCGCCCTCTCGTGCTTCCATGCATGGCTTACTCCTTTCGACTTGGATGCCACCCTCCTTGATGCGAGCAAGCTCCTGACAGAATGGACTCCTCTTCCTCATTGCAGGACCCCAGCGAATAAAGGCAAAGGGTATCGGTGTGAGAGCGACGCAGAGGAACCCAAGCAGCGTGCAGGCCCAGCTGGTGCCAAGGTTCTCGTACAGCGGATGCGTCGTGAGTGGGATCAGGACAGCGGCCACGATATTGCGAGTCAAGACGCTCGAGGCCAGGGCGGAAGCGCTGTAAATGTCGTAGGCGTCGGTCAAGTAGTTGTTAAGCGCCAGGAAGGTCAGGTCGATCCCAGCCCCCAATGCGATGCCAGACAGGGCCGGGATAGCCCAGTGCACACCTGGCCGAGCTGCCCATCCCAGCCAAAACTCCGAGATGGCGAAGAGGGGGCCCCCGAGACATGCGAGAGGCAGACGTCGATATTCCTCTCGCATGGCCCATGGCTTCTGTTGCTGCACACTAAACTTGTGATACCTGTCCCACGCTACGAAGATGATGATGGCGACGACGGCACCGATGCCGACCGGGATGAACATCAAGGATGCCATTCCGTTGGACATGGAGTATACATTTCGGAAGATGATGGGGTATGCTCCGAAGTAAAGGAAGAAAATGACATACTGATACAGTATGAAAAGGTCTGTAAAAAAGACGAGTGGTTCAGATAAGATGCTAATAGGGCGAACGAGCAGCATGGCCACGCCCCAGACGCTCGTCTGCTTGTCAGGAGTGTCCTCGTCGTCCGATCCAGCACGTGCTTGTAGAACAGGAGCAAATGTCTCGGGCATCAAGAGAAGCATGGGCCAGTTGAGGCCCGTCAGGATCAGGGAGCACCAAAACTGCCACTGCCAAGCCGTGGGGGAAGTCGAGGTAAAGCCGGAGATGACAGGCCCGACGAGTGGCCCAACATTGCTCGTGAGACCAAGCAGGGTCATGGCCAAGCCGCGTGGGCCGAGATCTGGGTAGATGTCACAGAACAGCCCTCCGGAGACCGTCTGGGGGGCAGCGGCCCCGCAGCCAAGCATGAAGCGGAAGAAGAGAAAGGAGGGCCAGTTTGGGGCCAGGGCGCACGCCAGAGTGAAGACGGTATGGACGGCAAAGGAGGCGAGGAAGATTGGACGGCGGCCCAGGGACTCAGACAGCGGCGCCACAATGAGGGGGCCGACAATGTATCCCACAAGAAAGATGGCGACGGGTAGCGGCTTCTGGAGCTCCGACGTGACACCGAAATGGGCGCTCAGCGTGGGCTCGGCGCCGCTGGGGAGAGAGGAGGCGAGTGTGACATTGAAGTTGAGTAGGATGACGGTAGCTGAGATGAAGAGCTTCCTTGCCTGCAAGGTTTCGGGGATGAGAGCCCTCGAGTTAGCAGCCACCTCTGAGAGCACCTCCAAGTATAGATGTTACAAAGACGGAAGCTCGATATGAGGGTGATGGTGTAAGGCCATATGCATATGGAACCACTCACCTTGGACATTCCCGCAGCCACAGCTGCCGCTGCCGCCGTCGAGCTAGCCTCTTGATCTGCGGGAGGAAGCGCGGATCCGGCTTCCGGGGCCATTGGCGCTGAATGAGGATCGGGTCGTCTGCCGGCCGACGTGTAAGTCGTCGTAACGGAAGGTCGTTTCTACGATGTAGATGTGTATTGGCGGGATTCAGATCCTCGCTGGGTTTTAATAGTCACGATATTCGAAGAAGGGAGCGTACCTACGAAATAGGAGTTGAGTAAAACGTCCGATCGGAGGCATCTAATCATAGGGACCATGCAGTAATCACACGTCGTGGCATTGGCACTACCTTCCCGTTGCATCCCGTCATTCACCTCATTTGTTCTTGGCCCAACAAGACTCGCCGGACGCTCAGAGAGCGAGGACTGGCCGGTGGGTAAGAGCCTCCTCGTTCCCGTCCGTCCGGGCCTCCTGAAGTGTCTGGACTGCCTTCCGCCTCTCCCTAATCACCAAGATAGCATAGCACAGCGTCGCAGCCAATCCGAGGGCGGCGACGGCCATGCACATGGAATATCCGGGACGGTATCGAGGCGCGTCGCTCGACAAAAAGGCAAACGGGGCCAAGATGCCCCCCGTGTTGCCGATGCTTATCATCCATCCCGAACCGATGCTACGCTCCTTGTGACCGACGAGATTCATCAGGTACCAACAGATGACTGTGGGGGCGGCGCTGAAGGCCCCGACGCATATCAGGCAGATTCCGGCATATTGCGCCGAGAAGCGGCCATAGGTCGTCATCAGGACCGCGAGGCCGCTGATCATGAGAGCGCTCGAGAAGAGCAGATACGGCAGACGCAGGTCGGTGCGGTCGGACGCGTAGGCCAGGATCAGGCACAGGCCGAGAGCAGCGGCAAAGGGCGGGACCGAATAGAGCTGTGTCTGGACCGCTGAGTAGCCGAGCGTCTTGACGATGGTGGGTGTGAAGTAGGCGAAGGCGTACACCGGAACGACGATGCCTGGTTGGACGGTTTCTGGTGAGTCGACCCGTGCAGGAAGAAAAATGAGACATGTCAGATCCGGAGAAGTCAAGACTTACAAAAGTACATCAAGGCACCGAGGTGGTTCTTTGGGTCTTTGAGGAACAGTCCCATGTCCTTTCTTGTCACCTTGTTGTCACCATCGTCGCGATTGTGCAGACGGCCAGTCTTGAACAGGACAAAGCGTCTCTCGCGGGGCGACAGCCAGGCTGCCTGGTCAGGAAAGTCACTGACGCTGAAATAGGCGAGACCGGAGACGAGGACGGTCAAGATGCCCTCGAGGATAAATACCCATCGCCAGCTGCTCATGCCCCTGACGCCGTCCATGCGGGCAATGGCAGACGCGAGCAGCCCGCCAAAGGCAGACGCTACGATGACGGAGCAAAAGTAGACGGTGAAGCGCTTCTGCGCCTCCTGGCGCCTGTACCAGAAGCTGATGAGGTAGAAGCTGCCCGGGAAGATGCCCGCCTCGAAGACGCCAAGGAAGAAGCGCGTGGCGAGCAAGCCACTGTAGTTCTGGACGAACCCCTGACACAGCATGACGACGCCGAAGCCCAGTATGCAGAGTGATAGCCACACGCGGGGCGTCACCTTCTTCAACGCAATGTTTGATGGGATCTCTAGGATGATGTAGGGCACGAAGAAGACTGCCAGCGCCGTGTTTGGTTGCTGGCCCGTCAGCTTCAGGTCGTGCGGCATGCCCATCGTGAGGGCATTCGCAATGTTGGCGCTGGGACCATCGTCAGCCCGGCAAGCAGAGTAAGTGCGCAATCGTACATGAGTGTTGAAAAGTGACGAACCGATCGAGAAAGGCTACAACGTAGATGACGAAGAGCATCGGCAGGAGCCGGAAGTCCGTCCTGGTGAGCAGCTTGGCGGCCTCGGCTTCCGACAGGCCATTGTCGTGGTGGTTTGACTCGAGCGCGACTGGAGTCACTTTGGTACTGATGTCGTCTTTGGAACAGCACTGTCAGTCGGTTGCACATGGACGTTGCATACAACATGGTCGATGCTTAGGGGGGGAGTGTCTCATGCCTGCGAAACCCATTTTCCGGTGGGGGCTGCGATGCGGCTTCCAATGGCGGACGACGGGATAGATTCACAGCAGCGAAGCAGGAGATGCCTAGTGGAGGGATCGCTGCAGGTGACATCAAGGGGGAGAGCGAGTCGCGTCTTTAAGTAGGCAAGAAATGAAGTCGTCTCCTGATGCAGTTGCTCTCGCGGACTCGCCGGCTTATACAACTACAACCCGCGTCGTGCCATCGATTTCGTGGCCCCCCCTTTCCCCTGGTAGGTTGGACATTTTACGTTTCGAAATGGAAGACTTCTTTGGACGCCCTGGTATCGAGAGATTCCTTCAAGGCTCAGCTGTGAGCTCTACCTCATTGTCGACTGTGGAAAGAGGAGCTCAAAGGCCCATAGCGGAACGGGGCTGTGAAACCCCAGATGCGAACAATAGGAGCGCAGGAAGTGCCACTTACTTCCCAATAACCCAGTCCCGATCAAGAGCCCGCCTGGGAGGCCCTGATTCATCAGTCCATACCCTCTTCAGGGTGGGTATCCTCGAGCTTACTCTTACCAGCTCAGCCCGGGGGTGGCCCTGGTCATATCCTCGATCAATGGCTGGACTTAAACAAGCTCTTCCTACAGGAGGATACAAACGTGAGCTGTAGTTGAGTCGCACAGCATGTGGTCCTCCAAAGACTCTCATTGTCTGGCTGTATATTAGGGCAACAAGTCACGTCAGGCCTTGCCCCCCACAAAGCACCAGCTCATCCACCACGAGGTGTCAGAGCAGAAGTGGCCTCGTCTCTCCCCGTGCGGTTCCGGGCGAGGATCCGCTGTCAACCGCCGAAGCTCCACTCCGCCGACGTTGGGTTCTGTCGAGTGTCTCCGGTCTCCCGCCTGTTGAACGACTGCTTCTGCAATGGCGCCGCAGGGATCATCAACTTCAACATTGTCGACTTTTGAGCCAGCCTTTACGCCGAGCTTTCCCGCTCCGCCAGGGATCGTCCCTAACCCCCAGCACCCTGATTCACTCCTTGGCCTGGCCGGTATCTCGGCCGGCATCGGTGTTTCCCTCGTCACTGTTTTCTTTCTCCTACGCACGTACGCTCGTATCTTCATCAAGCGCACATGGATATTCGAAGATGTCCTCGTCACCATCAGCTGGGCCGGGACAGTGGCCTATTGCGGAATCATGATGGCGACCATGTCTCATAATGGAGGCAAGCACGGTTGGGACATTACGAAAGCCCAAGCCCATGAAGCCGCATACTGGTTCAACGTCGCGTCCATCGAATACGGAGTCATGATTGGAATGACCAAGCTGGCTGTGCTGTGGCTTTACAGGCGCGTCTTTTCACCAGCACGGTGGTCAAAGTTTGACTGTGCCTGTGTTATACTCATCGCCCTCATCATTGGCTTCTACGGAAGTACCACCATTGTCAAGATATGGGAATGCGCCCCTCGTGAGAAAATATGGAACAGTGCGCTTCCTGGCAGTTGCTTGGGGATCAACTGGATTCTCAATATTAGCGGCGGATTCAACATGACGACCGACTATCTCATTCTACTTCTCCCAGTGCAAGCCGTGCGGAAACTCAAGGTTGACAGACTCAAGCGCATTCTCATAGTCTTGACATTTACATTCGGTCTGTGGTGAGTCTGGTTCTACTGAAGCTAAAGAGGGAAACCCGAGATGCTGACTTCGCTCAGTGCTCCCATATTTGCGACCATCGGCTTCGTTGTTCGGCTCCGAAAGAGCGGCAATCCCGACAAGACGTGGAACCAGCCCGAGATCCTGCTCTGGGGCGCCGGAGAACTCGTCTCCGGAAACCTCTGCGTCTGCTTTCCCGAGCTCTTCTTCCTCTTCCGCAGAAAGAAACACGCCCAGATCCGGCACGACAGGATGCGCCGACACCATCCAACAGCTTCCGAGGTCGAGGCGTGGCACGAGGCGAACAAAAAAGGTCCCCAACCTTCATACCCATACTTTACCAAGAGTCTTATTGGAACGACTGTGACTTGCACCACTACCGATCAACCCTACATCGAGCTTCGGGAGCAAGAAAGCATCAAGAATGAGCGGAGTTCTTGAATCATACTGTGGAGATACGCTGAGAGGTGCAGGCTTGTCTCGTATGGACGCTGGATTGTAAGTTAAGAAGGGATGGGTCACAAATGACGTCCGTTATATGTACACTTCGGATGGATATTCGTTGTCAAAAGATTAGAGATAAGAGTTCTCTTCTTTAAAAATAGCCTATTATGATAAGCAATGCGCTGCATGCATTTGTCGTGCCTTCTCCTCCAGTCTCTTGGATGTTTAGTATGCAATTATGTACTATCAATGCCTCGTAGACTCATGTGATAGTACGCACCATGAATAGCTGAATACACTTTATTCGGGTCGCGGACAGACTAGACCAACGTCTTGCCAGCGTACCAAGTGCTTGCTTTGAACTGTCTCCCTGCTCGTGCCCAGCTCCGAAACTTGTTTTCGTCATCGCTTTCATCGTCTTTCCCATCCAACATGTCAGACTCTTGCCGTTTCTTGGCGTCCTGATTCTTTTCATTGTCAAAAAGCAGCATAACGTCCGCGTTACTGCCTCGTGTCCTGCTCTCCCTGCTCTTGGCTGCCGAAGGGGCCCCGACAAAGTGTGTATCCACGAGATGCTTGAATACGGGCCAACCATGCGAATCCGGAAACATGCGTCTGACGACGATGCCTATATGGGCATCGGGCTCCAATTTGACAAGGACTTTGCGCCACGACATGTCGCAGTGATAACTTCGCGCAATCTTTTCCTCCACGCGTACGTCTGTATGGTCCTCGAGAGGAGGGATGTCCGTTGGCTGATATACGCGGTCGTGTAAAATCCTCTTGGGACGAGTATCGGGATCAATGATATGCCTCATGTCTGGCACGGCCGAGTTCATCATGTCCCCAACCCACTCAAAGAAGCTCGTCTCGGGAGGGGCATGAATCTCGTTGGTAAGGGGAAATGTGGCGCTGCGTTCCTGATTAACCTCGATGGACACTTGATGCTTGATCAATCCAGAGGATGTCGCTTTTTCATCGATGCGTACAGTTTGGGCGCGGGTAATCATCTGCTTGTGCCGTCGAGAAATATGTTTCTCGGGGTGTTGCCCATCATCGTACGGATCTCTGTTTGACAACGACAGTCCGGAATCCGCATGTGGGAGAGTATCTATCCTTGCACTCTGCATATAGACAGCGTCTTTGCTGATAGGCACGGGGGCTGTGCTCAATTCCCGGTATAAAGGCGTCACGGAGTTTGTTCCCTTCATTTCTCGCCAAGCTCTGACAGCAATGCTCTCGATGAAGTTTGCATCTCGCTGGAATCTTTCGACCCTTTCGACGCTCTGCCAGTCCAAGAAAAGCAGACTGCTCGTCCGAAGGGGCACGATGCCGTCATTGACAGTGTTGGCATAAACCGTCCGATTCTCAAACTTCTTCAGCGCTATGTGAGCGAGGCCACTTGGGAGGATCCTGAGTAGCGGTTCGGTCGCGAGCTCCTTTTCGCCTGAAGAATTCACGGGCTGTCCGCGAGATCGGTTGAACGCAGTCCACCTGTTTCGTACTACCGTGTTCAAGCCCCAGCTGAGACCTAAATCCCGTCCGGTCAAGCCAACGAGGCCGGTCTCAAGCGCGAATCGAACATACGGTGCGCTTTCTGACCCGATGCCCATGAGTGGCGACGCAATCGTGATGAAGTTTCTCGGCTTTATCAGGTCGAAGAATTTGGGCGAATGCTTCTGAATGTAGGCCAACGCAAAGGTTTGTGTAGGACCGCCGAGTGAGTGACCGATGAAGCTGATGCTTGTGATCTTGTAGGACTGACGCTTCTCGTCGCGATACTCGTGAGATGCATAAGGATGGGCGTGGTGATGGTGCGCGTGATGATCGCCGGCAACCCCTTGCGCGAAACCATCCTGGGCAGTGCGTCCAGATGGAAGACAGGGCTGATCGGGGTAGATCATTGAGAGAACATATTTTGCGACCCTGGAGCCCAGGAACTTGACTCCTCGCTGGGTCCTCGTCGTGTTTCCTGAATATCCTCGGACAATAACTTCTTCATCATCTGACGCATGCCCTTCTTGCCGCGCTTTCCTCGCAGCTGCATCAATCGTCTCTTTCAGAAACAGCATGTCGGCAGTCAGGTTGCATTGCAGGCCATGCGTTAGGATGACCAAGTGAACCTTCTTTTGTTTCGGCTGCCGTGTCGGTTGCGCGTTTGCGTCGAATAGGTATCGTTGGGACGGAGACCCCAGATAGTCTGAGCTCACAAGAGGCGGCGACGACCAGAGCATGGCTGTGTCCTCGACTTTGATGGAGATGGCTTCGGAAAACACCCCAGATTGTGCGAGGGAGCTCGGACTGCCGCTTGATCTCATGTGTCTTTGGTGGTCTTCGAGCTTTCCCGGTCGACGGTTCGAGACGGAGAGGAGATTAGAGATACTGGTCTCTAAGAACTGGGTGTTTGACGAAACCGACACATCGTATCCAACCGATGCTGATTTGGCAAACACGGTCTGCGAGATGATTTCGATTACCCAGCTCACAGATGCAGCTCCATGGCTACCATCCTTGTCATGGAGTGAGGATAGTGACGAAGACCGGCTCACTTCGCTGGGTATCAGTAAGTCGCCCTCCCAGCTTGATCCAGCCTTGACCTGTGGCTCGAATTGAGGGACTCCATTCGATTCGGGATTCTCCAACTTTCGGAAAGGGTCGTAAATGGCTGGATATGCGCAGACGGAGAGAAGATATGGCCCAGGGATGATTGCGGCTCGCAAGGCTGCATTCTCCGTATTGCGTATGCGAAGGTGGAACTTGTTGGGCGGCGGAAGGGAATCTCTAGACGGTGTGTAAGTTATGGTATAGCGCACGACTTCGCCAACCTTTACACAGCCGACCTGATGAACGTAGAGCATGGTGCAGAGCAAAGGCTCTCCGATCAAAGACTTTAAACGAGCCTTGAGTTCGAACTAGTATAACCGCCATCTAGTGTTCCGGGAACCGCGTACATGTATGATGATGGCGGCTACGGCGGGTATATGAGCATGAGACAGGGACACGTTAATTATAGAACACCTTGGCCAAAACGCCTGGATATCCGGCAGGGGAAGTGATGTGCAAGGAGGGTTGCGTGTCATCAGAGCTCAGGCCCTTTGAACTCTCGCCTCGATACCACGGCAAGGACTGTTGGCGAAATTTTTCAAGCACGATTGTCCAAAACCCGAATCATGATTCCGCTGGCGTCTGGCCTGTACTAAGTATATCGAGTACGATAATGTTTGAGCTAAAACTATGATCCCGTAGTAGTTTCATCCTACCTGAAACGATTCTTGAGGGCTATGTTGCTCGTGGCCTAGCTTCCCAGTTTCTTGGCTCTAAAACAGGAACACGGGCCCTAGCCGGACCGCTTGAAGATGTTTGGCGCTCGTTTACTCACGATTGTCTGGTAACGCCTCGAGAAGTAAATGTTTCGCTGATTATGACCTGCTCGCGTGGATGCCGATCACCAAAAAGGCATTGCGATGTTGCCACAATGTGTTCAGTTCACACCGTAATTAAATAGCATTTTCTACGACATTATCTAGGGACCAACATCGTTCGCACGTGTATTCAAGAGAGTTGCGTGGAAGATAACTCAGATAACTCAGCAGATATAACCTTTCGCAATATTTTTTTCCACTAGCATAATGTCTAGGGATATGTCCGTTATTTACCGCGAAATTCTCGTGCTTCGTGTGGTCTTAGGAAACAAACGGGGGCTATAGGTCCGTGCCTCTCTTCAGACTGAATGATGGACCAAAACGTTTCGTTTGCCACTCTACATGAGCTTCCCCTTGATCACACCGTAGCACTATCCTGAGTTTCAGCACTTGGACACCGATACACCTCCGACACACATAAAACGAGCTTCTAGTTTTGATTGGATGTCCGCTGCCCAGAAGTTGAGGGCATGTTTACAATCCAAGGTATCGAAAAAAAAAGCCAAACATGCCGTATATCTTGAGCATCAATTTTAGTTTCCTAGTAAACCTAACAGCTTATAGTAAATGAACTAGCTAGAGTCAAAAAAGTCCAAGGCCATCCCTTGGCGTATGGGCTCGCCTTGGTCGATGGCTTCTTGCCCTTCATGTCGGTGGTCTCTCCAAAACTGTCGATCGAAATGATAGGTCGCAATAGACAGGCTCACATCCACAGTGAACTTTGAGTCAGCACTCTTGTCCTCCTTGCCCTCTTGCTTTTTGATGGCAAAAGTTGTGTCCAGAATCACTAAGGTCCGTTAGCAGATACGAATAAAATTTGTTGCAAAGAGATTGATCTTCCATACCTGGGAGGAACCGTCTGGAGACAGTGTCATACTTGTAGAACACGTGGGCAAAGTAGACTTTGCTCTCCTTGCTAATGTCGACGGTCCCGCTGGCAGCATTCAACATGACTACAGCCTGAGAGTGAAGCTGGTTCTCTCGGGCAAGTGTCCTGAGTTCACGAAGCATGACGCCATGGGCTTCCTCCTGCGTTGTTTCAAACGTCTTGCGCCCTGTAGCGTTGCTTGTAATGGCAAGCCTGGCAATTGTCAGCAATCAGGTTAGATCTCGAAGAAACAGTCTCGAGTCCATTTCTGCTGCAGTCATACCAAGCTTGATTTTCCCTGAAAAAGGCGACAGCCTTGGATCGATAGTTATTTCTTGTGATACGAGAGGCAAACGAATCGTCAGATGGAAGATTGCCGTCTTTCACATGCTTCAGCAGTTGCACCTCTGCCTGTCCCAGTTCCCATGCATTCCATGATTGGAACTCGTCTCGAATGAGATCAAGATCAGGTCTTCTGTCATCTGGAAGGAAAGGAATGTAGTAGAGAAACAGTAGGTTGGGAGTCCCGTAGTCGTTGGAGAAGTCTTGGTCCGTAGACCGAAAGCCTTCGACTTGCTCGACTTTGATCGACAAGGTCACGGGCTCTACTCCGGGCAAGGTGGAATCCATAATGAATGAGATGGTGTTTTTATGACTTTTGAAATCTGTGTTTTGGGTTGCTACGATATCCTTTGGAGCATATATAGCATAGAGTGACCGGTAATTACAAGAGATGTTGGATCGACAGGCTTCTATCCCTTTGAGCCATCAATAAGCACAGTTCGGTCGTGCTCCGCATCCTTACGAGGACTCACGATTCCACAGTGTGACATCGCAGACATTCAGCATTACCGGCAACTCATAATTCGCGTCTTGGTGTCACCGACGTATCATGGCTTCTGCGTCGAGAACGGACGACCCCTCACTTGGGGAGGATTGGGTGGTTTGCGATAGGTGCCACGACAGTATTGTGTAACTCGAGAAGTAACTTCACGTGCATTTTCCACGGAGATCTTGCCGATGCCAGTCGTCGCAAAGCATATGAGACGGGGGAATCGATACGAGTTGTGGCTGACTGTGGAACGTCAGTTGGTTCGCTGGAGTTTGACGAATGCGGAAAGCTTGACTTTCCTGTCTTTAACAGCAACTTGTAGCATGAAAGCGAGTTTAATTTCCTTGGGCGTTTGATCGGCGAAGACAACATCTCTCGCAAATCCATGAGGAAAAAGTCCAATGGCTTTGAAGGACGCAGAAATCCCGAGGCCGTTGTCTCCGAGTTTTCTTTGTCGGCAGAATGCGGGAGATGGACTTCCGATTTATGCCTTACGATCCTCAGAAGCATCAGTCAGAGTGACGGTGGGATAAACGCAGGAGCCTGCCATCTTTCTCGACAACATTGTATGTAAGGTGCCCATCCCATCTTCACCGGTTTCGACGCCTCTCCAATCGGCGGTCCGATTTAGCCAACAACTCGGCGATTTTCGCACCCATTGTCTACCAGCAGGAGACATATCACAACCATCAAGCCATTAGATGAGCGCTTGACATCGAAATACGACGTCATGCCGTTTTTTGCGTCTTGGGAATGATCGTCACATTGGTTATCAGATGGCGGCGGGCGTTGTCTCTTCTCTCGTGGCTCCCTCATAGCGTTTTCTACAGAACTCCTCTTGAGTGTGTGCGGGATCCTGTACCACATAGATTTGTCTTGACAAAGCATCTTGAGGGGCCAACCTCAACTACATGTAGGTTGGCTGGAAGCATCGTCCCCGCATTCAACGGCTTCAGGGTCTTGAACATGTATCACAATGATGTGCATCTGTCGGCCAAGACCGGCGCCTTTCGATCATGAAGATCGATTCGCTTAATGACCATGACTTGCTTCTTCCGTCGTTTCAGCTACTGACGACATCCAATGAGAGTCCCTGGCATCTGCGGATCTTGACAGTCTCCGTCTCATGAGGGATCTCTGATCTCGTTCTGCCTGGGTGTGTATCTTCACCGTTGGCTGTGTACGTTTCGTCATTCGGCCATCCTTTCAAGAAAACGGGGTCTCTTGAAGAGCTGATGAGACTAACTCATCAAGCTAAGACATGGTGACCGAGCTCATCCAACATCTATATCACCAACATGCTTGGCTTTAGTCTTGCTCCTGATTGGCTTTGATGGCCTTGGCAACCCATAGAGAGAGCGATGAGTCGACGACGGAGTCAACTTCGACGCCATAGATCTATTCTTGATTTCCCCACATGCACATCAGCACCAAGAGCACCAAGAGCAGGCAAAGTTTGCGAGCCGAGGCTGCGTCATGTACATGCCCTTTCTGTAAGTATGCATGTATCTGTCTTCAACGTAGGTAATTCGCCATCCGATGAGCAACGGCAGTGTATTGTGTGATACCACTCTGCATGCACGGTGCGAGACGCAGCAACATCAAAAGCACATACGTGACACTGTCACAATGCGCAGCAACTCTCTACTCACATGAGGCTTTTATCCAAGTGGACGCTCTGAAGCTTACGGCAATAGATGTGATAATGTGACGTGCTGGCGAGTGACAAAGCCAAGGCAAGTAGACGGACGCTTGCGGTTCGATTTCCCTGTGAGACGCGATTATAAGAAGCCAAGCTTTCTATCGTGCAAGACGCTCTACTCAAACACCCCTAAGCTGTTCCAGCAAAGACTGAATCATCAGAACTTACAACATTATTCCGAAAGAAACTGAACATCATGCCTCCCGTTGCTACGTGGGCTGGAGTGGACGACATTCCCATCCACAAGCCTCCCGTTCACGCACCTCATGCGGGAGTCAATGGACCCAGTGAGGACGACATGGGATTCAACGACCCACAAAATGTCCTTTACATCAATATGGAAGGACAAAACCTGGGAGAGAGGTTCAAGGGCCGCATCGACGAGCTTGAACAGATGCTTCAGCTGACCCACCAGCTTGCAACGATTCACGCCGGCATTCAAGTAAGGGACCGCAAAGCTGAGGGCAGACTGCCGACAGATGACAGTGATGACTCCCGCTGGAGGCGCTCTCAGTACAGAGCCCGAGTCCTCGACACTTACTTCCAGGACGGTGTCTATGCGTGGTGTGTATATGCTGTAATGGTACCTTGGCCTGGTTTCCTAGACTAACAGTCTCCTAGGATGTTCAGCCCTTCCTTTCAGACGGTCAACAAGGCAATCGACGTCGAGAGAAGCCGATTCCACTGGGAACTGCTTGCTGCCATGCTAGCAGGAATCGTGCTTCCTCGTCCCCTTGCGGCGTCGCTCGAAGCCATTTTCCAGAGCATTGGTGACACTATCAACGAGACCAACTTCACGGCCGAGAGCCGAACTTTCTGGAACCTGCTCCAGGTATACACATACGATTCTACGCGTGACGATCTACGTGCCTGTGAGTACTCATGCGTTTGTTACTGTCTTGATCATCGACTGAACCAAAGAAAATAGCCTTCCGAAACGTCGTATACACCTTGGAACAGGAGATGCACACTGTTTCCAAGCGCAAGAGCTCCACGACTACCATCAAAGTCAGATTCTACTTTGCTCAAAATGACTATTCATTCAATGAATCCACGTGGAGAAGCATGAGACCCGAGGTTGAGAGGTACATTAGGGAAAGTGGTGTTGGTGGCATCACTAACCCACCGACAGTGCCTGTTTAAATGCCGCTCATGTGGCGGTATAAATGAAGAACCGCTGGGGGTAAGAGTAGGCACGTGGGGAATGTAGTTGACCGTGGCTTTGTTCACACTTAACGACAATTATATCGACTCCAAATGCATATTTGCGCCGAAAAGTAGTAGTGATCTGTCGTTTCGTCCAAAGCCCCCCCCTTTCTGTCCTGTACTATGCTCTCGTCATGTTATCGTCGGTCATAAGCATACGAAGAAGTCTCGTGCAATCCTTTGCGAGCTCGAACTTCACATCTTCAACGCCCATGTCCCAGTATGTATCAAGTGGTAGTCCTTCGGTCAATTTTGGCATTGTCACAGTCTATGTAAACTCGGCGGGCGAACGTTCATCAGGTGTCCACAGTTTACGCGTCTTTGTCCTCAACATGAGAGCCTTAAGGTTTCAGTAGATAATTACCAATCAATCTAATACCTTGCTGCTGTCTTTCTTGACCTTGCCACCGGAAACGGTTGGACAATAATGCCTGACAGCTGGACCCAAACCTGGTGGATGGCATACGCCACATGGATTCGTTGAAACACAATTGAGTCATCAAAAAGTCACATATGTAATGAAGACCCCATCACAGTACAGGCAGACACGCTTTCTCATCAAGCTTACCGCAAGGAGCTCGTTACTGGCTTCACAGTGTGCATGAGTTGGCGAGATGGTTACTTTGAAAGACGCCATCTCATGAAGAGCCCAGATCCTCTTATGTGACTCATTCGACAGAGGTGGTAGAGTACCAGAAACTCTGAAGTCCCAAAGACCTTTCGAACACATCGGTCGAGTACATGTAGAAAAGATTCTGACACTTCTGGCTTAGTTCTCCAGGACACTCCTTCTGAAGGTAGCTCTCGGCTTAGGTGCTAATTTCATCATATTGAAGCACGCAAGGAAGGACGATAAGTTAATATGGGTCCGGCTACCTTGAGCTGTCTAGAGTATTTGAGTCCCTAGCATCCGTACCAATATTGTGTACCCAAGCGCTTATTATGTGCACATTACAGTTCGTCGCATGATGGCATCATATTTCGTTTAACTCAGTCGAACAAAGTTCATTGCATGAAACATGCAAAGCTCGACAAGCTTACCAAGAAGCAATCGTATCTTCTAAGTTATAACTACACCCAGGAATGCCTCATATGGACCCCATGTATCGAGACGAATAAGCTGGATTAATTGGTATTCTGTACCCCTATTCTGGGCGTCAACTTTCATCGTTGCATGGGAACAAGAGTAGTCCCGTCATCTCGACATTTTACTTCTTATCACTAGATCGGAGTGTAAATGTCTTCATCCTACCTTTTCCAAGCTCCAGAATAAACATTGAACGATGCAGTGACATTCAGTCAACCGGATTCCCTCTTCAGCAAAGGTCATACTAATCACTTGATGCCCGGTCTATATCCGCGTTGGCGCGACTCTGGCTCAATGACTTGCCGTGGAGCCAAAATCACCTAAGGCAAGGCGAAACAAACATCACTGGTCCATCGCCGCTGGGTATTTGGCTCACTATTCAGCAGTCCATATTCGCCCGCTCGGCGCAGTAATCCTTGCGAAATGGTGGCATCTTTGATGTCCGAATTCTGTCCCGATTGTGAAGGTATAGGGATACATGCGAGCAATTCAGGCAAATATGCTGGAGAGGTGTGACATCTTGGGGGACTCCTTTGGAAGCAGGGTCTCGTGCCACGGACTAGAACGGCCGGGACAGGTATTTAGGCGAGCAAAAGGTAGTCTGCGAGTCTATTAATAGGAAATTCTGGAAGAGGGCGGCTGTAAATAGCTGAAAGATTGAACGAGTGGCAATCACGTCGGTCCTTGATTGAAGTTGGCGTAGCTGAGATGGGGACTTGATGGACCTCGTCCCATTGTGTTCCATATTACGAATACTCTTATTCAAAGTCATTTAAACTTGAAGCAAATGCTTTATCTAGACGAGAGATGCTCATGGATCTTTGCGGCGCGGCAAGCCACCGACACTCTCGAACTGTGAAGCATACGTACTAATGTGAAGATATTCGTCTTCCGGGGTCTACTGCCTGACAGTCCTCGGGCAGTATGGACAATAGCTGTACATAGGAGCCTCGGTCTCGTGCAACAAGTTCATGTTAGGTCAGTTACCCACGCGTCAGCCCCATGCATGCAGTACACCCATGCATTGTCAGCTTCGGGATGCACAATTGGGAGACTTCCAAGATGCAGACTCTGCGCAAGCCAAGCGTGATAAATACCTCGCCGGCGTCGTCCACTCCGGTCTTGGTGGATGTAGCGAGTAATTAGGTCACAGCTGGAACGGGGGTGAAAATCAGGATTTCCGTCCCTGAGCATACAGGTGTGCTCAGCTGTTCAGACGTTGACGAGCATGAGGTAGATAAGTTGACGGTCCATTCCCAGATAGACCTGATATCCTGTCTGCACAAAGGATACTCTGGGGTTCGTGGACTCTTTTCAGACATCAAAAGATTTCCCTAATGAGAGGTCAGTTGCCATTGTTGCACATGGCTACTGAGGCTGGCGTCTCTGTGTATCTTGGTTGAGGCGAACATCAATGCAACATGCACAAATTCTACAATGTCACTGCCGCTCTAGCGTCTCCACGGACTGGAGCAAAGAAATGTAAACGTAACCATTGATCAGGGGGGTTATTATAAGAGCCGGAAGTATTGCACGGGGATTCTAACAGAGTCTTAAACCTATTAACCCCCGTACGAATACAAGGTGCAAATATCGCATTGGACCACGAGCAAAGTCCCACGTTCACACCCAACGCAGTAACCATGTCACGTACAGCCAAAGATGTCATCACTGCCCTCAACCTTGCGCCGCATCCAGAGAAGGGCTACTACATCGAGACCTTCCGAGACCCGAAGGCGTCGTCCGATGGCCGCGCTCCCAGCACCTACATCTATTACCTCCTCGAGGGAGAAGCCGGCCTATCGCATTGGCATCGCGTGCTCGACGCCGTCGAAGTCTGGCATTATTACGCGGGCGCGCCACTGCAGCTCTCGTTATCCTGGGACGATGGGAAGCCCGTCCGCAATGCGATCCTCGGGCCGGACATCTGGAAGGGCGAGAGACCACAGGTTATCGTTGAGCGCGGAGAATGGCAGCATGCGCAATCATTGGGAGACTGGACTCTGGTAGGCTGTTCCGTCGCGCCGGGGTTTGACTTCAAGAGTTTCGAGATGGCGAACCCGGGATGGGAGCCAAAGGACTCGGCGGAGAAATAATCGAGCGAGCGAGCGATGGGATGACGATGCATGAACTTGGATGTCGTATGAAAAAACCTGTGTTGTTGGATCTTTCAGGGAACTTACTCCTGGCCAGGACAAAAATACCATGTCAGGACGCGCCATCTGCTGTCCTGTTATCCAATTGTATTGAAGTAGAGGCGGAAACCGTCAGGGCCACAGATGCAATACGACCCAATCCACAGATCCTCCGGTGCTACTTAGAGCACATGGGTGCCATGACGGTGCAGTACCCCACGATGATGGGCTGAAAAGACTTCCAATCGTCCCAGGAACGCTGTTGTAAAGTGGTAAACCACCATATATCTTCTCGGGTCAGGGATAATGTTCTACACTAGTATTGATGTATATCAAATAATTAAATAGCACGCGACATCTAGAGAAGCGGCTGGATCATGATTCATCCTCGGAGGAAGCAGGCAATTTAAACGTTAAAGACTCAAGAGTAAAGTGCGGATGAATAAGTCTTCCGTGACTTAGTTGACGAGTCGACAACCATGATGCAAATCAGCAGCCACTAGACCTAGGTCTAGCCCTCGCAAGCTGAGCAAGCACCTTGTGATACAGAAAACGTGTAGTTGATGTAAGAATAGCCACCTCTCCGCGCGTCCTGTTCCGATCGGCCAAGCTTCAACAGCATCATTTCCTCACCGAGGATGCCAGACTCTCAACTTGTGTCTTTTAGACACAACAGATGTGCTTCTAGCCATGGATGACATTTCAACAGTTCTTCCGACGTCCATGATGATGGCGGCCTTTACGGGCATCGCATGGTACATTGGAGTCGAAATCAACATATCTTTGTTCTTGCTCTTCAAACGACGCCGTGGACTATACTTTTGGTCCTGCGCACTTACATCATGGGGTGTTGTTTTACAGCCTCTTTTCGTCATTCTCGCGGATTTTGGCGTTTGGAGAGATCCGGTGCCGTCCATAACCATGATCTACCTAACATGGGTGATGATGGTGATTCCCCAAAGTTGGGTTCTATACTCAAGACTGCATCTGCTCATGCGCACTGCAAAGATACTGGAAGCAATCAAATATATCCTCATATTCAACTCGATTGCTTTTTCGATACCTACCGTTGTCATCGGAATCATGGCTGTGAGTGTTCCCTGGGGAAAACATATATATGCCATGATCTCGAGAGCTGAACTAACCCACGCTTCTTGCATCCATGTAGCAATCTACAACTGCATATCCACATCTCACTTCCTTCAATATCAAATGGGATCGTGTGCAGCTCTTTGTGTACTTTGCTCAAGAGACTGCCCTCAGCATTCTATACATCTTTCAGACAAGAAAATACCTACAGCAACGCTTGCTTCTCCGAGAACACGCCATTTCGACGCCGTCTGTCGTCCATGACGACTACCAGGGACAGACAAGTGAGCAGAAGGCGGTACTATGGCAGCTCATATGGGCAAACACGCTCATCATCGCGCTTGACATTGTCGTCGTCGGCATTCAGTGCGCCGACATGTTTTACTTGCAGGGAGCATTCAAGCCATGTGTCTACGGCATCAAGCTGAAACTCGAATTCGTGATCTTGAACCGCTTGATCAACACCATTCAGCAGCCAGCAAGTGGAGCGCGGTATCTGCGGAATGAACCGGAGAGCGGCAGTCTGGCAGGTACTAAGGGTCGTGGGAAGAACGATTTCCAGAGTAACGTGTGGCACAAGAGCTCGGGGGTAGACACGAGGGAAGAGGAGGATGCAGTACATTTAGAAGATTTGAACGTTGCGAATGGATTCCGGTCTTATAGCGCAGAGAGTCAGGCTCCTCTCTGTTATGGGCGCATGAAGTGATTTGTTTGGGGACGGGGATAGGCGGGATATATCCAGATTGATTTGTGCGACAGGTAAGAGAAGTTTTGTGAGATGCTGTGCGGAGGTTTTTGCCATGTTGTCTGAAGCTGGACATGTTCTCGGCAGACATACTGTAGTTCAGCAGACTTGGATAGCTGAACGCGATACTTGACACGCGGAATGTAACCCGAATACCAGACATCAATGATCATGAAGTGTCCCGCATGAAAATGCAACAGAGCAAGTGTCTTGAAAGTGCGCTGGAGCTCACCTCATTATCTATATACAAGAATCGATGTTCTCCAGTTTATACACAATTTACTGGTCGCAAGTCTCGCTTCCGAAAAGCCCCGTCTGACCTACATCAAGACGGACGAGAACCCGAAGGCTCCCAGCCCGGCGGCGCGAGCTCAAATCCCGTCGTAACGAACCCCGGTGCAACTACAGTAGAACGGCTCGCGTCAGCAATGTCGGGTTCTCGGATCAAAAGTATACATGCAGCAGGGTCAAATCTCACCCGTCGTCCCCACCAATGTCCATGAACCGAGACATTGCGCGCTCTGCCAGGTGCCCTTTGGGATGACGACTTGCGGCGTCTGGTCATCAAAGATGTCCGGGCCCAGGACGTGTTCCGCGGTGTCCGAGCCGTTGTTATGCGACAGGGAGAGAGTCAGCGGCGCTCCGGCGTAGAAATGCCAGACCTCGGAGGCGTCGACGCGATGCCATCGTGACTGGCCGGCTGAGCCCTCTAGCAGGTAGTAGATGAGAGTGCTGACGGAACGGTTGTTGACTCTGTCTGGGTCTTCAAAGGTTTGTGCGTAGTAGCCCTTTTCGATGTTTGGGGTGAGTTTGAGACGGGTGATGATGTCTTGCGCGCTGCGCTCGTCAATTGAGGTCGCTGCCAGACTCTGTCCGCTGAAGACCGAGAGCGCTGCACATGCGGCGTATAGGTAATGAAGAAGCATAGTGACGAGCCTTGATCAAGCGATGATATCCGAGACGCTGAAATCGCGGGATTGGCAGTATGGTTGAGAGTTCTCTGTTTCCGTTGGAGGATGACGCAGCTTTTAAGCGCTGTAGTGGTGTCACCCAGCCACCAACATGGAGCAATGTGCCTCCGCAAAGCTGTCACTGTCTCTTCCGCTTACTTTACTTGTCGAGCCAAACCTTGACTTTCCGTATCCCTACATACTAACTTCTTGAATGTGTAGAGGAAGACGTCAATTTTAAATCGGCTGATAGTAATGATTATCTATTATGTGTTGTAAAGAAGACGGGGTATCATCTTGACTCTAGGTATCGTGAGTGTTCTCAAGGTAAATGTTCCAAGGGAAGGCGAAGCATGAGTCTAAATCTCTCAGGGGCTTCGCGGGAAACCAGCGCCGGTAGAAATAGCGGATGGCGATAACCAGATGCCTTCAACCTTGACACCAGCTTCCAAGGCCCTTGAGCCAAACGGAACCGAGTTGATTGCTAGTCGTTTGACGCCACAATGCTCAAGATCCGTAAGGTGTCTCTTCTGCAGGACTTCAATCGCGCGCAGTTTCCGGCTTGTCCGCCACCGCTTCGCAGCCCCCAGGGCACCGACCAAGACAACCGTGCAGACAAGAACCTGGGATTGAAGGTTAGGCACGCGGTCGCTCAACTCTCAAAGACTCGATATCATGACTGACGAATGACATTTGTTGCCATAGCTCCCACTGGAGGAAGAAGCTGCGCATTGCTGGCGTACGACACGGCAGTCTGCTTTGCTGGCTACAATAAAATGCGTGCTAATGGAGTCTGGTGTCGACAATGCGATTGACAGGTTAACAACAGAGTAGTATTCAGCCGTGGGTGAAGGGTTTGGCAATAGTAGGCCTGTGTAATTTGACAACTAATCTCTGAATGTGAGTCTTTGACACCAGACATTATAAGTCGCATGAATTCAAGTCTTCATCAGAAGAGCAGTCTCCAATTATTCCAGGCCGCCACTGCGTCCGCACGTTCAAGCTCCCTTCGTGTGCCCTTGGAAAATGCCAATCCGGGTTGCAGCCTGCCGGCAGTGGCCGGATCCTCTTGACCGAACGTTCAAGGGCCACTCTGGCATCCAACAGACAGAGCAATCTCGTCTTTATTTTGAGTCATTTGCCCGCAGCGTCGTACGGAGCAGGGAGTTGGCCATCACGAACTACTGCATACACGGGGGAACAGCACAAAAGTAGGCCGAATTTGGAACTGGTGTCCGCAGCGAGTGGGGACAAGCCTCGAGGCAGATTCACGTTGCTTTCACTGAACGCGCTGGTCCCAGCTGAGAGCTGTTTACATCCCTCGGGCGTTCTTATCACCAGGCAAGCTGGGGGTTTACAAAGAAATTAAAGCATTGCTGCTATACCTTGCGCCAATCCGTTGTCAACATGAAAATACAACATTCTCATTCAGCTTGTGCTCATCTTGACTGTGGAGACTGTTCAACTCGGCAAGGGAACCTGCCCTTGTCCAATAATCATCAATTTCCCGAATAGGCCAAGACGCCGCTGCCTGTTTGTCCGTCAGCCCGAGTCAGAATCCAAGGCGCTGTAAGGCACAGGATGGGGTCGATGGACGGCAACGCAGCCCAGCCCCCACTGTCCATACCGAATGCTCGGTTCTGCCTTGAACGATGGGTCATATTCATGAAAGATGGCCCAGCAGCCGGCGTCTGCCTAGTTGCGAAAGCTCCTAGAAGCTTGACCTTGTTTTCACGGCGGGGGTCTCCTGCAATGATATAAGATGCAGAGATAGGACTCGGCATTTGGCAGATCTGCCAGTCACCATTGATCTCAAAGACTCAAGGCCCGACCCGCTCGGCAATGACGCTCCCGGCACAATGGTCGTCGAAAGACGTAAGTTTCACCCGCCCATTATCCCGATAAACTCAAAGTTAGTCCTTCATGTACATGTACTCATCAAGATTCCATGAGCAGATCATTTACATGTCCCTCGCGGGCGTCATTCTGGCGATGGCCCTGGTTGAATGGGTTCTCTGGCTTGCGGCCTTTCTTTATTGCCTGATCAAAGTCTTCATCAAGGCCAATGGCTGGTCTGTGAGGCTATTGTCCGTCATTGTCGGGGTTCTATTCACTCTACTCAGGTGTGTCGGACCATCGTTATTCATCGTCTTGATGCACTCCAGGCTAACGCCGTCCTAGGTTGATACTACTCCCTACTCTCGTGGTCACTGTGCCTTTACCAGCCTCAATCACCCAGTCATGGCCACGGCCATTGGTCACATTTTTACGCTGGTTTGCTTTTTGCACATTCGCAGTCTTCATCACCGTCCCGCTCTTCCTTTGCGTCTTTCAGCTGGTCACAAAGAGTGTCGGCCGAAAGATGCGAATCAAGGAGAAGCTAGATGAGACTACCGCCCCCAAAGTTGTGGTTGTTATGCCATGCTTCCACGAAGAGCCTGAGACTTTGATTGCGGCAGTCAACTCGGTCGTGGACTGCGACTACCCAGCCTCCTGCATCCATCTCTTCCTTTCCTTTGACGGAGATGATATCGACGATCTCTACATCTACACGCTCCAGAGACTCGGGGCTCGTTTCCCGCCAGATACGCCTTCGTATCCGGTGAGCATCGACGTCTTATACAAGAGTGTGCGCATTACAATCTCGCGCTTCCCCCACGGAGGAAAAAGACATTGCCAGCGATCGACTTTCCAGCTCATTGACCGAGTCTACAACCAATATCTGGAAAAGAACGACGACCTATTCGTTCTTTTCATCGACTCGGATTGTCTTCTCGATAGACTATGCCTACAGAACTTCATGTACGACATGGAGCTTAGTCCCGGAAACCCTGGAGAAATGATCGCCATGACCGGCGTAATAACAACAACTACTCAGAAGCACAGCGTCATCACCCTTCTTCAGGACCTCGAGTATGTTCACAATCAACTCTTTGATCGCACTGTCGAGGCAGCAACCGGCTCTTTTTGTTGCCTTCCCGGCGCCCTGACGATGCTGAGGCTTTCCGCATTTCGACAGCTCGCCCAAGACTTGTACTTCGCGGAAAGGGCTGAAGAGTTTGACGATCTCTTTGACTATTCCAGGTGCTACCTAGGCGAAGACCGGTGGCTGACGCATCTCTTCATGACGGGCGCCAAGAGACGCTACCAGATACAAATGTGTCCTTCGGCCTTTTGCAAAACCGAAGCTGTCCAGACGTTGCAGTCTTTGGTCAAACAGCGACGGCGATGGTTCCTGGGCTCCATCACCAACGAGGTCTGTATGCTTACAGATTGGCGACTATGGAGGCTTTATCCCGTGCTTATTATTGTCCGTTTCATGAACAACACTCTAAAAACGACGGCATTGCTCTTTCTGGTCATTGCCATCGCGCTGGCTACATCCTTTTCCACGGCAAATGATTTGCCTCTTGGGTTCATCGGCGTTTCACTCGGGCTAAACTGGATCCTCATGACATACTTTGGCTTCAAACTACGGCGTTACAAATTATTACTTTATCCCCTTTTGTTCCTTGTCAACCCGTTCTTTAATTGGTTTTACATGGTTTACGGGACATTAACTGCTCGGCAACGGACCTGGGGAGGACCTAGAGTCGATGCTACGAAATCAGGCATCAGCATCAGCAGTGGTGAGAGTGAGGAACTGAACCAGGACCATGGACATATGGTTGATGCCGTCGGATCTTGCGCGCCGATGAAAGTGTCATAACCTTGGAATATTTGGAAAATATTGTCTTTAGCGGGATTATAGAGGCGCTCTTCTTAGCGCGGGAAAGCATTCATATACATATTTAGAGGCTCAAGCTTGTAATGACAAGGCGAGAAACGATGAAATGAGCTTTTGGCCGAAGCGCCGGCCCAGAAATTAAGGTTGACTTGGGACATTGTTGGTAATCGCACATGAGGAGCACCCAATGCCCCGTTTCATTTTGTACACATTCGACTAGGGGCTGCAATTAATTATTCCAAAGAATCTCATAGAGAGTACAACAACTCTGAAAATTTAATGCTCTTGTTCAATTTATTCATGAGTCGATCGATGTGCTGAGATGACATGATGGACTCGAGTTCATCCAAGAGTCTCATACAATATTTGGTCCTCATAGCCGATTAGTCTGTTTTTGGATATTCGCAAGTCTTCTCTTTCTATAGCGCGAAACAAACACCCAATTGTAAAATAAAACAGCCAGAAAGATGGTTATTATCGCAAAAGCAGCAATAAGGGGCGCCAGCAGCGAGAAGACAGTGAAGCCGTACGACACGACCTGAAAGGTATCGCTTTCGCGTAATTTCGTGCCGAGCCCGACTTGCATGGCGGCGAGCACAATGGCCAGATACGCCGTCGATCCAGCCAACAAGGCGAGGTTGTCGCATATAAAGTCGCTGTACCGATTCCAGCGCGTCATGTAGCCACGCATCAGGTTCTTCCGGAGGCGGTACGCCTTGCTTACTCGACTCAGACGGAGCTCGCCGTAGTGAAATCGGGGGTCGATGTGTGGATATATGTGCTCCGGATCCAGCTGCTCAACGAGGACTATCCACGATCGCCAGGATACTTCATTGGGAAGTAGGTGTTTTTCCTGGGCGATGTAAAAGTCGCTCTCGTGGGCTAGCAGGCCGACATAGGAGAAGAGAAACCCCAAGGCACGCCTTCTCAGTTCACGGCGCTCGCAAAATTGAGTTGAGTAGAGAGAGACTGGATCATGAAATGTTGTGCAGCCGCAATCACCTCTACAGCTGAGATACTTGGTCCAAAAGGCTGGTTCCAGTAGGAAACGCGGAATGGGCTTGAGGAAGATTCGTCCGGCGGTCCAGAGGAGATGCATGTCAATGCGCTCAGTAATGGCAATGTCTCGACGTAACAACAGCTGGTGATGCAACGCTCGCGGCGGCACCGGCAGACCCGCTATCCAAAGCCATGAGTGTATGCTGCTCAGGCGTTGAAGATCGAGCTCCTTTTCGAGACAGTCTTCGACGTGCCGCCGCGCAGGCACCAAGTCCCCAGAGTCGCTACGATACGAGGCCGGGAGGAGGAACATAGGATCTTCGCCGTGATGTCCGGATACTCCCCCAGCCTCATCGTTCTCGCGGCAGAGAACACGGATGGAGAATGGCGGATCCTGGCTTGATATTCATCAGATACTTTTGCAGAGCACCACGGGACAAGTGTGGACTAATACCAGATTCCGCGATCGATCTGATGCGATCCCTTTCATGTTGCGTGGATCGACGGCCGCTTCTTCAGTCAATATGGATTCAATCCTTTGGCGAAGCGTAGATGAACCAAATATAGACTGTTGCCTAGTGAAGCCCGCCTACCTCAGCTACACGTTCAAAGTCAAGCCTTGCTTGTCACGCCGCAGCCACCTGCCGTGCGACACAAACTGCGTAACATATATTAACAGTGACACCCACACATCATTGAAAGTAGAGTTGCTTCGCGACGGACGTGAGGGGGCAAAAGTCAGGCGGCTCAGCCTCTATATTTGGGCCAAAGCCTCGCAAGGCGCGGGGTCTTGGCTCACAGAGGAGGATGAGCTGGTCAAGGTACTCGCAAAGGCTCTCATGTTGTCGATACATTCAGTTGAAATGCGGCTGCCTGTCGCGATAGTTGGGCAGAGCATGCGACCTTATAATGTCGATTACAACCCGGCGCTCATGGGGGAACTCAGTCTTCTTAGACCCCGTCTCTCACTTTTAATCCGTCATCATCAGACCTGAATATCGTTTCCGTAACTTGACCAAGATTGAATGGGGGCCTTGCCTGGGTCCTATTCGCTAAGTGATAATGTCTTTGACAAGCAGTAACGGAACACCCTCTGCAGCTCTGGCAATCATCGTCGTGCTATCCATCGTTTTCGGTTTCTTAGCCATCGCCATCAGGGTGAGCGTAGGTAAGGAGCGGCGTCGGAGGGCAGGCAGAGGAAAGATCACCAAGGACGAGCTGAAGAAGTGGTATAAAGAGGCGCTGGAAAAGATTGTCAACGCGCGCGTCGAAAAGGAGTCGAGCACCGACATGGGCGAGCCCGTCGTCTTCTCGCACTACATCAACCACGGCCAGTTCCGTCACTGGGTCCTGCACACTCACGGACACAAGTACGAGCTGCGCCAGACTTCGGTCGACCCGGACGGGAAGAAGCTGTACACGCCGGCCATAAGCCCGTCCAGCTTCAGCCTCGACGCGTACAAGAAGACGACGGTCACGTACCACTCGCCCGAGGTCGGGTCCTACTTTTACAGCATCATCGGCTGGACCGCGCTGTCCAAGGAGCAGGTCGACCAGGAGTGCTCGCGCGTCGGGGCCAGCTTTGGCAGCTACGCCCTGTTCTCCAACAACTGCCAGGACTTCCTGCAGCGGCTCGCCGACAAGATTATAGATAAGAAGGCGCTGGACTGGGAGTGGTTCCGGACGAACAACCTGGGGGACTACCGGTACGCCGCGCGGCCGGCGCTGGGGAACAATGCCATTTTTTCCGCGATGCGCGTCAAGCATCTGAAGCGGCATAGGCAGTTCCTCGACGAGGCCGAGAAGAAAAAGGTCGACGAGATGATTGTCATGCTCGAGGGGTTCATTGAGATTGAGGTGACCAAGACGGTGCTGATGAACTCGTCTGCGTCCATGAACATGCTCAATCAGCAGGATGGCGGCAGCGGACTGGAAGCCGGTAACGGTCAATATGATGGTGGCGGGTTTTCTTTCCTCGATGGAGGAGGAGGTGCTTCATGCGGAGACGGAGGAGGCGGCGGAGGAGGCGGCGATGGCGGCGGTGGAGGAGGAGGATGCTAATGTCATTGTGATGGATCTACCAAGGACACAGTACGATCACAAACGTCATCAGCCCGAGGTTCTAAGTATTCTATATGGGCTTGTAATACTATACATCTGTATCAAAGCAAACTCATCAGTCGTCAAACCTTGGCTCTCCAAGTCCATCCAGTAACCGAAACACGCAAAGCCACGAAAATCACCGCCGCAACGGTAAGAACGCCGCCTCCCCAAAGCTGCGTGCCGAGGTAGCCGCCCGTCCGATCAATGATTGCGCCGGCGGTAGGAGGACCGGCGAGGGCGGCAAAGGAGCCGAGGGTCTCGACCATGCCGAACCGCGTGCCCATTTTCCGAGGATCCTTGGTCAGGCTGGCGAGCGCGGCGAAGAAGGTGCCCTGGTTGACGCTGACAATAATTCCGTAGACGACGCTATACGCAAACATGCCGCTACGACTCGAAACGCCGGTCCAGCTGTAGAAGATGATGGCAGAGCCAATCATGGAGAGGGTGAAGACGTTGATCGGTCCGAGATGGGCGTTGGCGATGTAGCCTATAAGAGGACGTGTCGGGATACCAAGGGCATTGGTGATGAGTAGGATGTTGATGGAGTCGAGCGATGAGAAGCCGATGACGTTGCGAGCATAGCTGTTGATCTTGGGTTATGTTAGACACGTGGACGTACAAGTGATGCTGTAACAAGCGACTCAAGGTATCACATGTTGATGAAATCATCTGCTTCGAAGCAACTTGACCGTTTTCCATCTTGGACGAGCCTCCTCTCAACATACACCTACGAGGAGTGAAGAGCACGCGAGTGCAGCACGACGTAGAAAATGATTACAACTTACATAGAAGAACCCCACGTAGAGCACATAAAAGTTGAGAAAAGCCCCTAGGGCAAACAGCAAGTAGGGAAGCTCGCGAAAAGCCCGCCACTCAACCGAAGGCCCAGCTCTCCGCGGTGGTAGACGGGGCTTCAGCAGGACACAAGACACGGCGCAGAAGATCAGGGCAATCAGGGCGGCACACCGAACAGCCCAGGGGAAGCCTATCCGGGGCTTGAGATAATGGACCGTCGCGGGAAACACGATGCTGCCGACCGAAGTACCCACGGCCACGATGCTCAGAGCCATCGGCCTATTCCGACAAAAGTACGAGCTGACGACGGAGACGGTAGGCATGAAAGCCAGCCCGAGACCCAGGCCCGTGCAGATGCCCTGGGCCAGCAGGATCTGCCAATAGGCCGTGGCGAAGCTCGTGGTCAGGGTGCCGACGACGACGAGCAGGCTGCCGGCCAGTACCGTCTCGCGCGGGTACCCGGCGTCGGCCAGGCGTCCCGAGGGCGCGCACACGGCCAGCGTCAAGAAGACCTGCACGGAGCCGATCCAGGAGACCTGCGACGAGGGCAGGCCCAGCGTGTCGGTGTAGTAGAGCTGGTAGACTCCAAAGGAGGCGCCGTAGCCCCAGGTCATGGCGCTGACGAGGTGCGCCGAAAGGACCTGCGCCCAGGCTCGCATGCCTCCCTCTGGCGGTTCCGTGAGATCGGCTGGGTCCATGTCGTCGCTGTTTTCCGCATCGTCGGAGCCTGCTGCTGGAGGCTGTAATGGGCCACTCGCCCTGGTAGACTCTACCCGTGGGCCAAGACTGTGGTTGATCTCGTCATCGATGTTGCTTCGTTTCTCGACACGGGCATCCGTCTTGACCTCGTCACCGACTTGGCCGTCGTCCGGAGCGGCGTCGGTTGCTGTATCTCGACTCATGATTTCGATTTTCGACAACACCTGATCGGCGTCATCGTCAGCGGGTAGAGGCGCTTCCTCACCAGGTGAAGAAATATGCGCGGCGAGAGTGCCTCGTCGGCGCAATAGACGGCCGTTCTTATCGGCAGGAGGGCCTGTTCGGGCATGATGCCGAGCCGCGCCTTACTCGACCTGCACGACACCTGCTTACCCGCCTCGCGTAACCTCCAATTGCAAGATGAGAACCAGGTTCATGTTACTGAGTACTGACTGTAAGGTATGAACATGTTTTTCGAGTCTAGTCAATTGTCTGGAGTTCAAGCCCAACACCAGTTTCCGTCTCATGTTCTGGCTTGCATAAGATGGGCTTGAATTTTATCAAGGCAGTCGATATTTGGAGAGATTCGTGACGAAACATTGAGGGATGCGGATGAACAGTGTAAACTCAACGTTCGAGTTCAAAGGTACGCAGTTGAAAGTAAGATAGCTGAGGTATTGACGCTGATCGATGGACTTTTTCTCGGATCTGATAATTCGCGATAAATCTGCAACATGAATGGGAGTGTTGATCGCTCATATCAGTGCTCCTTAGATCATTCACCGTAAGAATTAACGTGTTGTAAAGGTTGAGTCTTGACGATCCAGTCCAGCGTGTCCGGCATTCATGTTAGTAACGAACCCCACCTGCGCACCTTTCTCAGTTACCCTGGACCCCTAGGGAAAAAACGGCCCATCCTGGGGGCTTCTGCCAAAGCTTAGAGTCCTAACTCTCAAATCACGACGTCATTCACCGAAAGATTGGTCGCTCAAGGACAACGTGAACCCAACGTATCCCTTTACTTCTCCAACTCTTCCTTTCATCGCATTCACCCACAAAATGTCTGCGTCCGATGCCAAAGTGCTGTCCCAAGAGCCGCTGGTGAGTCACTTTGTTACCCCAAAACTCAATCCTTCATTCGTCAGTCATTGGAGCCTGTAGGCTCACTGCTTCCGACCTTGATAGCCCGAAGGTGAGGCGCGGTGGGTGAGATTGAACAAGTGAGTCGGTCTTCGAGTAAAGTGTGCCTTTTCATCATGATATAACCTGACGCGAGTCGCAGAATCACATATCGCGATCCCACGGGCAAGACGCGTACATGGGAGTCTGCCGAGCGCCGGACTAGACCGACGGGAACCGATATTGATGGCGTCGGCATCGTCGCCGTCCTTGACAAGGCATCGGGCAAAGATATTGTTCTGCAGAAGCAATATCGCCCGCCCATCGACCGCGTCGTCATCGAGGTGCCCGCTGGCCTCATCGACGCCGGCGAGACACCCGAGCAGGCTGCAATTCGTGAGCTGCGTGAGGAAACGGGATACGTCGGCACCGTTACTCAGACTTCGCCTGTCATGTTCAACGATCCAGGCTTCTGCAACACGAACCTGCGCATGGTTCATGTCTCCATCGACATGAGCCTACCCGAGAACCAAGATCCGAAGCCGCAACTTGAGGAGAACGAGTTCATCGAGGTTTTTACCGTGCCACTGGCAAATCTGTGGGATGAGTGCAAAAAGCTCGAAGCGCAGGGTTACGCCATCGATGCTCGTGTCGGGACTTTGGCCGAGGGCATCCTCATGGCTAGGCAATTCGGTTAGATTTGAAGCCACATGAAACCGCGCGCACGAATAGACCATAGACTCATCAGCCTCGGACTCAAAGCTTCTTCTCTCTTCTCAGGCCTTCCCACAGAGCGAGTGCGCTCAGAGCCTTGGCATCCCGGGCACCCTCTCTCCAAAGGTCCTTCATCGGCACTACCTTGAGCGTAATCTTCTCTCCATGCGATCGCAGCCCAGTCAACTTTCCGCTCCATTCCTTCAGCTGAGCTCTCGGAATGCGCCGCTCGTAGCTGTAGAGCGTAATGTACTCATCACATCCACCAGCGCTTGGAAACATGGCCGCAGTCAAGCCTTCGTCAACGTCCTGGGGAGTAGGCCGTGTCATTTCGCTGAGGCAAGTGAGCTCGTCCTCGTGAATGGTGATGTCGAGCTCCTCCTGCATCTCTTTGGCGGCAGCGCCCTTGAAGCTGCCTGCGTCGTCTACCATACCGGCAGGTAGCTCGACAAAGCTTAGGCTACCGGCGGGAACACGAGGCTGTACGGTCAAAACGACGTAGCGTTCGTCCGACTCGGGGGGAACATCATCGGGGATGAGCATGACGAGCATGCCGACGCTGGGTCCGCGCAATAGGGCAGCTGCTGGTAAGGTCTCTCCGGAATCGTTGGATACCGCGGCAGTGACTTTGACGAAGCCGAGACGGTCTCCTCCGAAACGGTCGAATGATTGAATTGTGATTGAACGGAGAGTGTACGGATCAAGGCGGAATGGATGAGCAGTACTTGATTGAAGGCCAAGGGATTTCCTCAGGGTCGCGGTCCAGTCCTAGGAATCACGTCAAAATAGCTCTGTAGAACGATGGACATTACTTACATTGAAGGGACGGAATGAACTCAACTCATCTCGACACAAACCTTCTGGAAGCGTGATGGGGATCTTGTCCAACCATGCAGCAGTGCTGTTGCTCGTCATGGTGCTGTGGTGTTTGGGCAAAAGCTTGAAGACTGGGTAATGATGCGCACTCAGGATATGCCGAGATGATGGTGGTTTTTGTCGCTCAATGTATTTGATGATTGCACGAGAAATGCTGCTCATTGCATGACACTGATGCGGTTGTGAAGCAACGCGTTTTGGCAAAGCTGAAGTTTGTCGCGGTACAAACGGGGAGTCACAGGCAGTTTACCGAGTGCCACGGCAAGTGCCCATTACACATGACGTCACTCGTAAACACCGGTTGCGCCTGCCATTAACATAAAATGCGCCCATTGACGAGTACGAACACAAGTGAAAATATCGAAGCTCAAGTTTTTGATCCTTCATATTACTATGAGGAGTAATTGCGATGTGGTATGGCGAAAAGATGTCCTCATTTCGTCAATTTTGCAAATCGATATATCTGGTCTTGATGATTAAACGCCTGCAGCTAACGCTACCAAGGATTCAATCCATCCCCAGCCATGTTCCAGCTCAAATTCCATCAGGGACAAAGTCCTCTCCCTCGAGTATTCGCATTCATGAATGTTAGGTAGCCAGAGGGTTTAAAGATATGATGATCGCAGATCAAGGACCCTAAGCTTCAAGTTTTGTCCATGGATTCTCTTGCCCGAACATACTCAAGACGACTCAGTCTGTCAGACATTCGAAGAAACCAGACGTTTCGACGATTAATATGATTATATGCACAAAATCATTCAGCTCGATTCAAGGTCTCTGTAAGAGGACACCGATGGTGTAGGAGACTAACGAACGAGGCCGTCGTGCCTTTGATGCCGCCAGAAGGGGCGGAGTGGCCATCTGGGAGACGGTTTCCCGAGGGAGTTGAGCTCAAGGAGCACGAATGCCCTGCGGAAGGGGCAGCTAACCTAGCAAGTGAGATGGGCCGGATCTTGGGTTTGCGAGATCTAGACCGGACTGTGCCTTGGGAGTCTTGGAGCTCATTTGTGTTCTTGTGTCCGAGTACTGTATGTCATAGCTTGAGACCCAGCTTCCGATTTCTGCGACAAACGATATACCCGCCTCGTTGAAGTCTTTCAAACGCTGCATGATTATCAAATGTCAAGAAGTCTTCAAGAAGTCTTCGCATCCAGAGGTGGCTCAAGGTTCATGCCGATGCCTCGATCCAGCCTTGCCACAATATACGCGAAGGTTATATACTCTCGTTCATCGCTCTTACCGGAGAAAAGTCCAGCTGGCGGGTTGCCGACGCGTTTTGATCCGTTTCGATACAGATGCCAGAGGTTCAGTTGGAATTCCAGCAATATAGCCAGACCAAATCGATCATCGTAAGCAGCAATGCACGTTTCAAAGGACTTCTTGCAACATCGTGCGTACACCATCCTGCACCAAGTGTCACTTTGTTGGCTCAGTTGAAAATACATTGATGTATACACTTGTGTTGAAACGTACCAATACGGACGTATTCCGATAAGAGACCTCTCGAAAGGTGGCGACGGCCTCAGGACTCGACCTTAGAAGTCAACAGATTACACTTTCAAATACGAAGTCTCGCTCCCATTTCCCGAGTGCTCTCCAGGCGGGACCGGGTTGGTGGCGCGACGCTCCTCCTCGTCGTTGTTGCGGCCGGTGAGACAAGGACCCAGTCACTTAGCTTCGACAAGTAGGGCTGGGAGCCAAAACGGCGGTTAGAGGACCAATGAGAAGCAACCTGTTTCTAGTGCTCTGGCTCCCGAGATCGATGCAATGACACTTTCCAGAAACCCCAGTTTTCTTTTTCGATCTAGTCAATCTGTGGTCTGGTTATAGCGAGGGGATCCCGAGATCAAATGTCCTGCCCTTGACCCCAGCCCGTGCCCTCTTCCTTTCCAGATCCTCAGCGTGGACACTCTTTGACAGTTTCTACCGCACGAGGCCTCGCTTCCTCATTATCACGTCTCCGGACATCCCCATCTCTCTGGCCCTGTGGCCGTCACCTACTGCCCCCGTCTCCCCCCCTATTATGTCCTCGCCGCCTGGCACTCATTTCTGCCGGGAACGTGCGCGAGGAAAACCCCTAGGCGGCCCGTCATTCCAGGAGCAACAAACGCGAGGGACTGACCAGCCCAAACTCTCGGACGGTCCATGTCGCCCCGCATGGGACGAGAGCCCGATTGCTATTCCAGAGGCGAGAGCCGGTCTGGACCGCTTGTTTCATCTCATTCTTGACTACTTCGTAGCATACCACAGCCTTTCGACCTCGCGACCTCTCTTTCTTCACCTTTCTCTGCATGGAGAAAAACACAAAGCAACAAGGGCGTCGAACATAAGGCAGTATTGCATCCGGCGTCAAGTCCTGGAAGATACGAAACGACGTGAAAGGGATCGTAAGACGTCATTCCCGGCTTCAGCAAACTTCGAATTCCAAAGACTCAACCAAACATCTGCTTGTTTCTGTCAGTCACTTGTGGTATAAGTAGAGAACTCTGCAAATGAAGAGCCCGGCGCGGTATCCAACAAAAGTCCGGCCCCGATATCCACGCTCGCGGAGCGGCTGCCTACCGTGCCGGCAACGACGCAAAAAGTGCGACGAGACCAAGCCGACGTGCTCGACTTGCCAGCGCAAGCGCCTCGACTGCCGCTGGCCGGCGCAGAAGGACGACCCGACGCCGCAGTCGCAGTACCGGACGATTGCGCCGACGGGCAGGCGAGCCGAGGCCAGCGCCGATGTCGAGCTCAGCCTCCAGCTCATTGTCGCCGGACAGGCTCGGGCGTCCGGACTGACGCCCGAGTCGACGCACCTGTTGCGGTATTACATCACCGAGACGGCCGGGCAGCTGCAGACGGGGTCGTCTTCGCGGAACCCGTTTGTCCGCTGCGTTTTGCCTGCCGCGCAGACGGACGAGGTGCTGATGCATGCCGTCCTGGCCGTCGGCGGCGCTCACTTGGCGTACAACATGCCGGGCAATGACAAGATTGACATTGCCGCGCGTCGACACTACTCGAGAGCGGTCCAGGGGGTGCGTGATGAGATTGCCGTGCGGGCGTTGAGTAAAGAGAGCCTCATGCGTCTGTCTCTCATCTTGGCCTTTCTTTGCCGACACGAGGTGAGTTTACGGGCTCGTGCGGGAGACTTTCACGGTTGACGTTGGATGTCTTAGGTCCTCGTTGGAGCTGCCCAGTCGGCACTTCGCTGTCATTTGAACGCCATGCAGCAAATCTTTTCCTGTCTAGAGGCGTCTGGTTATCGCCCCTTCGACTCCCAGACGTCCGGTGACATGGACGAATTGGTCGCCCTCGCATACGAGTTAAAGACGTACCTGCTTCAGTGTAATCAAACACTCGACCTGCCGGGGCTGGAAACCGAATCGCCGGATTTAGGAGGTGAAACTGGAAGCAACGTCCGTATGACGAAATTCAAGGGGTCGTCGACGTTCGGGACCGTGTACGCTGGCTGTGAGGGCCTTTTCAGCCTGATACCGAAAATCCACAGACTGTACGGTCGTCGACTAAGTGAAGAAGCGGCCGGCCTGATGCAACCCTCGCCAGGGCTGCAAAGCTGCTTCGACCAGATCCATCACCAGATTGAATCTTGGCGGTTGGACACGACACATTCGTCTCCGCCGACAGGCTCGAGTCAGCCTGCCAACGCGGCTTCCACACCCGGAAACATGGATACGAGGGGAAACTCGACGAAAGACCTTGGCGAGTATCGAGACCAAAGGCAAAAGAGCATCGCCTCGGAATGCATACGCCTCGCGCTGCGGATCTATGCCCTCGTTTCCATTCAAGGGTCATCCGCAGGTCTCCTCGCGTCGTCTTCTCAAGGCCGGGGCATCATCCAGGCTCACAGCAACGCCGTTCTCGAACTCGCGATATCCCTCGGAGACACCTCGTACCACTCGCACCTACTCTGGGCCATACTGGTCGCCGGGTCGTGCATGGTGGACACGAGCTATCGCCAGATTCTCAAGAGTGCCCTCACGGGCACGCATTATCAGATGCGCCATGTGCACATTGTTCGTGACGTCTTGTCGTTGGTATGGGCCGATGAGGATCCGATGGTTTATGGACCATATGGGGTGCAGGTGGTTGTTGCCAAGCATGGTATCAATCTCAATTTGATATAGGAATATGTACTTGAAGCTCTTTGAAGTCATGTACGCTAGATGTCACCTCGGGTATAATATTGTAGGCGGTAGACTGGAGTCGGCAGCCGAAACAGAAGAGCCGGCCAGTCAAGCAAGGATAACAGGGCACAGATCAATGATCGAACCGTCGAAGATTGTGTCCAAGTGTCAAGACACGAGGCAGTGGCGCAATCATTCCTTCGACCTCCCAAACCCAAACCCAAACCTCACTTGCCCTATCCTCCACCACACATCAATTACAGCAAAACACACGATATTCAACACGCCCATCACACTTGAAACCTATTGACGTGCGTTGACTGCCAACGATGACTCCCTCTCACTTCCTTGTCGGCAGATCACCGGGAAACTCCTTTTGCGTCTCCGACCTGCGCCGGTTCATGCTGTCATCATAGCATTGAAGCTAAGCTCTGTCTATTGTCCACTTCTCCTCTACCTACTAACTTAGTACTGCCGTTCGTGTTGAAAACCTCAACATATGTAAATGGCATCCTCTGATTATCAAAAACAACGATATGAGCGACTCAACCGTGATCTCGCCATCTCAGCCAGCCAATCATCCTCAGCTAGAATTTTTACAGAATCCCAATGAGCAAGCTCGATCCTTGCCCGACGCCGGGCATCACGACGTTCATCCGGGCATTGCAGACGCTGCAGAGCTGCTCATGGCGAGTGACAATGTCTCACCGCCACTCCTGAGTCAACGATCCTGCATCACCTGTCGGCGGCGCAAAGTCAGCTGCGACAACCTCATGCCATGTTCGCGGTGCAAGCGAGCGCAGGTGCCGTGCATTCTGCCTCCTCCCGGGAGAGCTCCGCGTCGCAGGCGTGATCGCGACGTGAATCTGACTCCTCAGAATGGGAACCAGAATGAGGCCAAGCTCAAAGAGCGTATCAGGAAACTGGAAAATATAATCGATATTCTCGGTCGTCAGATTGATGATGCATCTGCTTCCTCGAATCAGTCAAAAGACCCCTCCCACGGACCGGATCATAATTCTCAGAAGACATCAATGAGGGAATCGGATATGCAGGGAAACGAAAGTTCTCGATCAGTTGATTCGACTCCACACGACACCTCGTACGGTCAAGGTTCTTCCACCGATAATGAGGTTGGGACACTGTTGCGCGACAGCCAAAAGGGCATAAGTAGATACGTAAGCGGTTTCCTAAAAGACCTCAACGAAAGCGTAAGTGTCGAAGCGTCCTTCATTTCAATTCAAGAAAGTGTTTTAGCTCATCAGGGGGGCTTTAGCTCTATGAGGTACAGCCTGAAGCGAGCGACCTCGTAGACATAGACAACAGGTCTAGCGATTCCGATGATCCGTCAAACGAATCGAGCCACCCGTCTTGCCCCTCAGAGTCGCAGCTGGCTGGTTCGCTGGCTCTGGGAAACTGTTCCAGCTATGCTGCCGCGAAGTTTCCAGGACCAATGGACATACTACCCTCACACGTTGCATATCTATGGTTGACATACCAAGAGAATGTTGAGCCTCTGGTCAAGATGTTACATGTCCCGTCGATGCACATCATGATGAAGGACGCGAGACGAGATCCTTCAAAGCTATCTTCAGCACAAACTGCTCTTTTCCTTTCAATCTGTCATAGCGCTGTGATTTCACTCGACGACCGAGAGGTAAGTTCATGGTATGAACATACCTAAACGGCTCTTGACGCCAACTTACGCATGTCCAGGCACAAGAGAATCTAGGAAGTAGCAAACAAGAGCTGACAATCACCTATCGATCTGCATTGGAGCGGGCTCTCATTAAAGCGCAGTTTCTCAGCACCTTTGATATCTCCATCATGCAGGCTCTTTGCCTCTATCTCCTCACTTTGCGCTGCCACGATAGCACGCAGAGTTGCTGGACCCTCACGGGCCTTGTCATCAGGATTGCTCAGGGGATGGGCATGCACCGCGACGGGACCCGCCTCCACTTGACCCCCCTGGAGGTGGAAACTCGGCGTCGGGTTTGGTGGGCTGTCATGATCTTGGATCTTCGCTGCGCTGAGGAGACCGGTTCGGATCTGGCAATCCACGGCTCCATGTTCGATACGAGACTGCCACTCAGCATCAACGATTCGGCCATCAATGCTTCTTCTACAGAGCCGCCAGTCCCCGTAATGGGCTGGTCAGACTGTGCCACTGCTCTCGTTCGTTACGAGACCAGCAATGTATTTCGGCAGTTCAAACGTTCCATATTTGGGAAAGGCCCAGCAACGTCCAGTCTGGGTCTCGACGATAGTAACCGATTGCTCGACGAAGCCTATCGGAAGCTAAATGAAGAAATACTTTCCCACATCGTCGACGATGCTGAGCCACTGTGCCAGTTTACAGCGACTGTAGCTCGAATACTCATGTCAAAAGCATTCTTGGCTGCATACCATAACCTGGCACCGGATACTCAGGCAAAGTTTCCGGATTATCCGTTGGATCAAGCCTACTTCACCGCAGTTGAAATCGTTGAGTGTAACCTCGAGTTGAACACAGAACCTCGATTCAAGCAGTATCGGTGGATCTGCGCGACTTATTTCAACTGGCAGCCCATAGCCTGTGCCCTTCTGAGGCTGATCCGATGTACGTGGACGGCTCAAGCCGAGCGGGGATGGCAGGCTGTCAACGGATTCGAACGCAGCCCAATCGAAGTCGCCCAGAGCACAGATCGACTCGCGCTTTTCCTGCCTCTTCGGAGGCTTTTCCTTCGTGCCAAGAGACGTCGTAAGGCTGAGCTGACTCGGCTGAGAGAAGACCAAGGAGAAGTCAGTCGGATTCTGCTGGCAGAGCGCCTAAGCCAGGTTCAGTCACGTTTCGGACCCTTTCCGGGACTCAAGGACAGGACTGAGGAGGTGAGACAGCACTGGATCTCCCTTGTTCAGCCAGACGACCCTCAATCTCAGCGCATCGACAGCAACCCATCTTTCCCAAGAGCTCGTCCGCTGGAAGCTGCGAGGGCGGATCCTGGACAGTTTCTCCCGAACAAGCTCGGGCCGAATGGGCGAGCTGAGAGCATGAGAGCGGACCAAATCCCACTCCCTCCATTACATTCTATGAGCTCGTCTGGCTCAGGGTTTGCTGCCTCGTCCCGTCCGGTCTTAGATGATCATTCAAACATCTGTACTCAAGGCGTGAATGGTGCTGCACATGTACGGCTGCAGTTCCAGCCAAATTTCGAACCAGAATTGTTAGAGCAGCCACATCAGGAACGACCAGAGCAAGATTTAGACGAAAACATGTGGTATGACCCCTTCACCTCCATCGATCGCAGGACGGAGACGGATTCCGAAATCCACGCGTCGGAGGAAAACTTCGATTGGCGATGCGGTACTTGGCTAGAGGCGAATGACACGGGCAATTTCCTTGACTCGCTGACTATGCAATAACTCATCTTTGAGATAGAAAGTTTGGTACGCTAAGATTTGAGGAATAATATCCAAAAGGTGGGCTATTTGTGTCTACCTCATTGCGTCATTCCATGTCCTTTTCTGTGAACTCAACCCAAGGCTCCCGCTTTAGAAATAAAGCGCTCTTCTCGTTGACCCGGTCCCAATCGTGCGCATCCAAGCACGCCCTTCTAGAGGCCATGACGGCCGGACGTGCGCGTTTGACCACAACATCCTCGAACTCGTCCAAGGCATTTCGAAGAGCAGGCATTGAGTTGTTGACGAGATGAGGCGTGACCCTGTTTGCGAACTCGTAAACGTCGTATATAGCGTGATTTGCTCCCTCTCCTCGATCTGATGAATTCAATATAGTCAACGTTACCGTTCAATGATGCCCTGCGCGTAAGTGCTGGATTAATACACTTACACATGGCCATGGCATGAACAGAGTCGCCGAGCAAAGTGACCCGCCCTCTCTGCCGAAAGTCTGGCGCTGGAATGTAATCCTGCACGACGAGGTCTTGAATCTCAGTATCCTGCGGGATGTTTTGGATAAACGACTTGAACGGGTCCGCCCAGGTGCTCGCCATCTCTTGTATCAGGGCGCGTCTCTCGGCTGGATCTTCTGGGAATCGGAGTGGCTCTTGACGTCCCATGAAGCCCGGCTTGGGATTCCAAGAGATGCTCACTTGCATGGCATATTTGTCGCCGCTGTCACGGTTACTGCCAGGTGCGTCCAGTACTATCTGGCTGTTAGCCAAGTACCAAACACAGTGAGAGTGTCATGGCATACTGCTGTAGTACAAGAAGCTGTTGTTCTTGGAAGCCACGCCGGCGAGGTAGTAGGGGTCCAGGTCCCGCATGCTTTCACACTCCTCCGCAGTGCAGGATAGCGTCATGGTAGCTACATGGATAGGCAGATGGTAGCAAGGGCCGTGCTCAGGGTGGAGGTTCCGGCGGATTCTCGAGCTTGCTCCATCAGCTCCAACGAGAAGCCTGCCGGTACGGCTGCTGCCGTCTTCGAAGTTGACTGTGATTGAGTCCCCATGGTCCTCGAAGCTCATGAAGCACTTATCCCACTATCGACAAACTCAAATCAGCCCACACATGTCGAGAACTTTGCTCCGTTCAATTTCGCGTCGCTTACCTGAATGTCGATTCCCGAAGAAAGCAGGACTCGAAGTCTCTGACGAGTGACTCGGACCTTTATTGCGTCGCCATGAGCCTCCCCAATAAGCTCGGCAGTGCTCAGGTCAAAGTAGGGAGCTTTGGCTTGAATCCCTTTCTCGACTGAGATCCGGTCTGCATACGAATACGGCAACCTCTCTATGAGGTCGTCGGGCAGCAAGGATCGCAGAGGTTCTAGCGACCAGTGCAGCGTCAAGCCCCATCCGACTCCGCGTGAGGTGAAGGACGCATCGCGCTCAAACACTTCGAATGGGATACCTCGCTTCTTGAGGTGCTGCGCGAGGAGAAGGCCGCTGACACCAGCTCCGACAATTATCACCGGCAGATCGGACATTGTAGAAGACGGCGTTGATGGAGTGTAAGAGATGGGGGCAAATGGGTATTTATGAGGGCGTTTGGAAATGGAGACTTATAGTGATGCTTTGTCTGCTGGGTTGAAAAAGCAGATTGCAGCATAATGCTAAGAACTTGAGGTCCTCGAGATATCTTAAATGGAAGGCAATGGGCCTTGCCCGTCCAGGCCTCGGCCTCCGCCATACGCATCATTGATCTCGATTGTCGGGCTTTCATTGTCTTCTTTCCTCACTCTGTTATGCTCGTCGCAGTCGCCCAGCTAGTTGTCACACACTTCATGGTACATGTAGTTGAGTCTGTTACATTAGGTAGGACATTACAGTATACTCATTGCCGGGCAAAGACCCTGCAGACTTTGGCATTTGGTAGGCTTTCTGCGCCGGTCCCGGTTTAGAGGTTCCCTCGGCCGTGCGAGTTCTTTGGATGCATAAACCTCGCGTCCACACGAAAAAGAACGCATCCGAAGTGTAGAGTGACCGAGCTAGTCTACAGTACTTCGTGCTTGTCAAAACGCTGGCAAGCCACTCTCGGCGTAACTAGACCGAGGCGTAACGGCCGAGAGACCGAAGGTCTTGAGAGAGCTCACTCACGTCATTGGCTCGGCTCAAACTAGATCGGAAGCGCCGAGGCGCCAAGCGTCAACTTACTTGCACGGGGTACGGGGATGACGTTGTGGCATTTCGGCGGCCGAGGTGACGCTTCCGATAAATATTGGACTCCCTGTACTCGGCAGGCTGAGTCGAGAGAGATGCCGAATGAATTGAAGGGCTCCGCATCCGAGTTGTCCACTGAAATGCTGTATCGTAACAAGTCCAGGTACGCAAGGCACGCGAGGACTTCACCTTGACGAGATAGGAATCAGTACGGCATGCGCCGTTGGGCTTCGGTGTCCTGTCTATGGATTTTGCAGGGAAACTCCATGAATAGTCAAAAACCAAGGTTAATCACTTTGAGGCATCGAAAGTCTCATCAAATCCCCAAGTCAGTAAAGTGCGTGGCATATCAAATTCCTGGATCACGCTCTTTATGTTTGTCAAGAAATTGAACCTCGCGGTGCTCGTTGCGATCAACATATGAAAAGGAGTAACTCGTTCGGGAATTGAACCAAGATGGGTGTTGTTTCTTTTTCTTGAATTTGATATTCGTTCACAAAGCTTGGACGAATTCGAGAGTTAAAAGAGTGCTTGACTGGGCTGGACGGCTAAACGATTCCAAATCCTGGCTGCATGTGGGTTGGAGATTCCGTGTAAAGCACAAGGCTACATAGACTCGTTAGGGTATAGAAGTGCCGTCTTGTACAATCATGAGAGCTCGTTAAAGTTCCAAAACCTCATCATTGACCCCCGTTCTTCACTCCCTACTCTGCTGTAATGGTGCGCCTGACATCAAGATCGGGCCACCTTCCAACCCGGCTCAGTTTCAGTCTAATGCATCCTCGAGATCCCTTCCCAATTGTTTTTTCAGGGTTATGAGACCCATAGATTCATTCAATGTCGATACCTGTCAAGTGACAGATTCCCGCTCTAACAATTTCTTCTATGACGTCCACATCATCCATGGACAGCGGCGCATAGACAAAAGTCCATCCATTGTCCACCATACCGAGAGATGCCAGGGGGAATCTCTCACCCCAGCCAGCCTCGATGACCTTGCGAGCATCAGTATGCGTCAGCCACACATGCAGCGAGTTCTCTGCAGGATGCACGTGCGCAATCTCGTCGCCTAGAACTTTGTCGTGAGCTCGGATACTGCTGTCCTGGGGACCAGACTTGGCGTAGATTGCGTCGGTCGAGCGCCCCTCCGTAACCGACTTATCCAGCTTGATTATTCCGTTATACTTGGTTGCGAACTTTTCAGGCAGTGCATGCAGCCTTTGGTGGATTGCTGGGCTCAGGGGCTCCGGGTACTGTCGCTGCGGCAGAGTCCTTCCCAGGATCTTGGGGGGCGGACGAGCTCTCCGACGAAGCTCTCCCTTGATGTAAGATAAGCCATCGCGCGGCAGGCCCGAGGCGTCCTTGAGATCGTCATTCGCGAGAAACCGCATAAACCGAAATTTGGTGATTTTGAGGTATCCCCCGAGGTTAGGAGGCGTGCCGCCGGTGCCAAAAGACACCCAGCAATAGAAGTCCACGGCAGCGGCGACGAACAGGACTGCTCCGACGACGGCAGATCCGATCATCAGGTTATCAGCCAGAAACATGGTGGAAGAGATTTCGCCTTCGCCGATGTCAAGACAGAGAGGGGCCTTGGCTTGCGGTACGTGACTGACAAAGTTCTTGATGTTGAAGATTCTTGAATGTACAAATGGCAACAGCTCTTAATGCGGGAATAGAAACCTGGAACCCTTTGTGAATGCGTCGGCACAGTAGTGCTCAACGCCGCTCTCGCTACTGCGGGTGCCGTTGCTCGGCATCGGCCTACGTGCTGCTCGGTCTCGGCCTAAGCGTTATGTTGCCAGTGCACTGTACTTTTCGTACGAGCTCAATGGAACTCGGCGGCGCTTCGAGCGTCACTAAGTTAATGAGCAAAGAATTGGCTAACACGTCTTGATGACGCCGCCCATGGATATTTTGTCGTGTATACATGCATGCCGTCTGCTGCGGTCATTCAATGACATCCGAAGTTAAGCATCTTCAATTCTGTCAATCCCACGTTGTATGAGCTTCTTCCACTTTCAATAACTGACATTTTTGAAATCCCTCAAGTGTTACAGTACCTTTTAGACGCAAACTTGGCCCTGTCCTCATAATCAAGATGGCTTCACCACAAGATGCTCTGAATCAAGTGAGTAGCTTGCCAGCAACGTTTCCTACTTCTGGTGTCGAATTGCTGATGATTGACTATGGCAGGTCCTTCGCAAGCTCGTCTATGCGAACCACATCCTCCACCTACACGGCGCTGTTGACGGATTCGGCCATGTTTCTGTAAGGCATCCATATGATGCTTCAGTCTACATCATGTGCGGCTATATGCCCCCGGCTTTGGTGCAAAGTCCAAGCGACCTCATCGAGTACCATGTCGACGGCAGCGCACCCATCCGTCCCAACGCACCAAAAGGGTACTCCGAGCGATTCATTCACGGCGAATTGTTCAAGCGCTACCCCGAGATACAAGCTGTAGTCCATTCTCACGCAGAAGCGGTTCTGCCTTTCGCCGTGGGCGGCGATGTGGCGCTCGTCCCAATGGTGCACATGGCCGGGTTCATAGGATCCAAGGCGAAAGTATGGGACATCACGCCGGCATATTCTCAAGACTCTCAGCAAGACATGCTTGTGAATAATGCCACTTTGGGCTCCTCTCTTGCGGAGGAGTTCTCGGCATCTGGAGGTTTAGAGGAGACGGTGGTCCTCATGAAGCGACATGGGTATACGACATGTGGCCCGGATATCGAGACTGCGGTCTATCGTGCTATTTACACTCTGATCAATGCGGGCGTTCAGACCCGAGCTATGGCCATTCAAAGTGCGTCACCGCTCGGTAGCACCAAGCACATTGTCGGATTGGATTCACGTCAGGCGCGTGATTGTCGAAAGATGACGGAAGCCACGCAGGATAAGGCGTGGAGACTATGGGTCCGCGAGGTTGAGACGAATTCCCTGTATGTAAACAACGCATGAGCAGTCTTCAATTCGAAGTTTAGGAAGACGATGCGACGTACTTAAACTCAGATTCTCCGTTAATTATTATCGACACCCCAGCTCTATCAAGTGTGAAAACTCCAGTCAGGGGTCTGCTCCCCCGATACATGTACAAACCCTCCAGGAGAAATCAGGTTGACAACATTACTTTCGAGTGCATGCATCTAGTCATGCCCTATTGTAGAGTAGCCTTACTTACAACCGCCAGAACGCAGTCCATTTCCCGTTTGCAAGGCCCTGGAAGGGCCGCGGAGCAAAGCCTGCATGTGCCAGGCACTACGTTGTGGTAGGTAATTATTCTAACGCACCGAACAGACGAGACTCGACTAGTTGTGCATATACCCGAGGCCGAGTACCGAACAGTCCGTGCCGTCCAGATGAGCAGGCCATGTGCACTTGGTTGGGCTCCTGTGTTGCTTCGACATAAGTACGGATGATGTTCCATGACTGGTAGATCATCTCACTCAGCAGTTACCAAACACCTTGCAGCTCAAAATGGCATCACAAACTCACGAGTATACTGTGTGGCATGCCTTCTACGACCTGCTGCGCGATCATGGAATGACTACAATGTTTGGAAACCCCGGGTCGACTGAGCAGCCCATGCTCAAGAATTTCCCGCCCGACTTTTCCTACATTTTCGGCCTCCAAGAAGAATCCGTCGTCGGCATGGCAGGAGGCTACTCTGAAGCGACACGGAAACCTGTTGTAGTCAGTCTTCATACTTCGGTAGGCACAGGAAATGCCATGGTTAGTCCCCTTCAAACTCCGCTCCCCGTTTTCTGTTGTTAACGCGGCGACAGGGAGCGATTGTGACAGCGTTCTTGACGAAGATCCCCCTGTTGATCATCGCCGGTCAACAAACCAGGGAGATGCTCATGAGCGAGCCCATGCTCGCTAACAGAGACGTTACGATGCTTCCTCGGCCATATATTAAGTGGGCATATCAACCTGCGCGTGCAGTCGACGTACCCGCTGCTGTGTCCAGAGGTTATGCGATAGCGACCCAAGCACCTATGGGGCCTGTCTACATCTCGGTGCCTTTGGACGACTGGGATGCGCCCATGAGCAGCCCTCGACTAGCCCCTCGTAGCGTGAGCACCAGGTTCGGGCCGGACCCCGAACACCTCGTTCTCTTCGCAGACCGTATAAGGGGCAGTCGAGCAAGTGCATTGGTTTTCGGCGCAGAAGTGGACAAATCCCTGGCCTGGCCCGCCGCCATCACGCTCGCAGAACTCTTACAATGTCCCGTCTATCAAGCGCCGCTTTGTGAGAGGATAGCGTTCCCGGTCACGCACAAGCTTTTCCGCGGCACTCTTCCCGCGGCTCGAGGTCCGCTGAGTGATGCTCTGAAAGGGTACGATCTCGTTGTCGTTGTTGGAGCTGAAGTCTTTCGGTATTATCCGTGGATCCCAGGCCCAGTCTTGCCAGAGGGGACCTCCCTCTTACACATCACTGAGGATCCAGGTGATGCGGCCAAGGCCCTGTGCGGCGACAGCTTACTATCGGATGTTCGGTTGGCCATGGAGGGGCTGAATGCTCTTCTCGGCGACTTGAAGGTCATCCGGAAGCCGACAGTGGTAGAAGACAAGACTCAGTCAAGCACCGACGTCAAGTCGAGTGTCACTCCAGGAAATTCGCTCATGACAGCCGGGCGCGCTTTCGAAATAGTTGCTAATAATCGCCCGGCTGATGCCATTCTCGTGCACGAAACACCCTCTAATACGGCAGATCTATTGAAAGCATGGCGTCCGAATGAACCCGAATCCTGCTTCACATTCGGTAGCGGGGGCTTGGGATGGAACGCTCCAGCAGCAGTAGGTATCGCACTGGCGCAGCAGCATAAAAGGACGGATAGGCACACGGTGCTCGTTATTGGAGATGGCTCTGTCCAATACTCCATACAGAGCATCTACACGGCAGTGCAACTCAAGACCAGGCTCATCTATCTCGTACCAGTCAACGAGGAATATGCCGTCTTGAAAGAATTCGCGGAGCTGGAGAAAACACCAAACGTCCCGGCGCTTGATCTTCCAGGCTTGAACATTAGCGCTACCGCAATTGCTTTTGGCTGTCCCGCCTTTCGAGCAGAGAGTGAGCAAGAGTTGGAAAAGATGTTTAAGGAAGCACTCGAAGTGGAAGGTCCGATGCTGATTGAGTTCCCGATCAGGCGCGGGCCACACGGTCACTACTCGAATCAATATAAGCCAATATATGTAAAGGGAGAAGAAAGTCCGAAGACACGTTAAATAAAGTTTTTTTTTATTTTGTTAACACCTCGCTGCCTCTGCGTCTAGAGTATCGTAACTCAATTGAGTTCTGCTACCGTATTCTATATATCCCTTCCACTATACTTAATCACTAAATTAGTCTCTACCTATCTTATCTGCTATATCGACTTCGCACTGAGCTAATGATGGAGTTGTGATGGAGGTTGTGATTGCCTATTTGGGCGACAAGATGAAGACTCAAGCGGGACAGACGTCCCCACCTGACGTCAGCGGCCGGGGGCGGATCTCGGGAAATGCCATTGAGCCCCCAGGTAAAGTAGGGAATACGTAAGGTAACGTTACGAAGTACGTCAACCGAAATGCACCATCCCAAACGTGCATCACCGGAAATTTTCCGTCAAAAATTTCACTCAAACATGATGTACTGTAATGACCAATCGTGGACCATCTGTTGTCAAGCTCTCGGGCGGCATTGAATGCCAAGGAGTCGGAGCAACAACAAGGGTTTCTCTCAAAGGATAACGATTCCGCCGAGAGGCTTGAACTGCATGCGATAAGGAACAAATATCTTAGATTCCACACCCTATCGACAACAATGGCCAAAATGATAGCACCGGTTCTGGCCCTGGCCATTTGTGCTCTACTCGCCAGTGCCATGTTTCGTAGTTATCGCGCGCAGAAAGACCCGATCGCGTCATTAATAGAGAGGAGATCTCAATGCATCAATCGAAGCTACTGCCTACAGCTCAACGAATCGAAGCAGGCTAGAAGCCGCCGCCTGGCAAGCGAAATAATCGCGGGGACTTTTGCCTGCCTCCGTCTCATTTGAGCGAGTGTTGGTCCGACACTGCATCCATATGCGAGGTCAGTAGGCAGCACCGTGAATGTCCATAACGTGCACCTATTGGATCCCCCAGTTGAGGGGTACATGAGTACTTTCCTCTAATGGAAGGCTATAAATTGTCGATATCGATCGCTTCATTCTCCTACATCCAGATAACACGTAATGAATTTTTTCCCTTCTTTTTTCTTTTCTCGACAAAGCCATTAGTGCCACTTCAACATGTCCACTGCACAAATAAGCCCCAAACCGCCGGCGACAACCACGCCACGATTCGATTGGGACTTCGACGTTCCAGATACCCCGTTCTGGTCGGGCATGGAGTTTACCGTCGCACGCAACGTCCTTAGTTGCTTCCGACCGGAGGAACTAGAGACTATGGTTTTTGATGGAGCCTTGTCCGTTCCTGATAGGCTCGAATATCTCCTACGCCAGGTTCAGGGCAAGTTCGCCGCGCGCGAGGCAGAGGTAGCGCCTGGGTCCCTCTATACCTCGGACTTTGAAGCTTGGATAGACTTGCTCCTTGCGATCGCGACCTGCCAAAAGTTCCTCAATCGGCCCCTTGATGAAGAGAAGACTATCGCCGAGGCTCTCGAGAAAACCGAAGGCAGGACCCGTCTCGCCTGGCTCGGTATGATGGCTGACATTGCTCTGCGTAACGGGAACTATGCGGCTGCGGAGGCGGCGGCTTCAGAGGTATTGCCCGTATGGCGTACGCACGAGAAGCTAGGTCCCGACTCGCCGCAGGCTTTGAGTATGACAAGGGTTATTATTGAAAGTAAGTGGAGGCAGGGCGATATATGTGATAAGCGCGAGGAGGCTAGGCGATTGCTAGAGGAAACTTTTAGCTTAGTAGAGGGGCTTGCAGAGAGCAAGTTTGCTAAATATCAGGACGACGAGAGGGATATGCTCTTAGAATTAAAGCAAGAACTTGAGAAAGGAGGTGAAAGGGTCTAAACTCTCTTAAATATGCAGATATATATATCTCTGTCTAACCTAGAGATTGGATATCTCATTCTGTAGATGTTAATAACATACTTGTCATACATAGCATACAGCTCCCATAAAGTTACGAGGTGAAGTCCTCACATGGGACGAATCGGATGCAACTATATGACTCGAGTTCATCCCTTTAGAGGCCTCTCGCTTCAATTCGATACTCGCAGTTATAAGAATCTCCGAGACCTTGCGCTGCGTACGAAAACCCAAAGACTTGGGCTCGTCGGCTTTTGGTAGCACCGCATCGCGTCCTCTTATAATCTTATGCATACTACCCACGCCGACTACGTTCGTTAAAGACGCTTTTATTAAGGAAGAAAAGTCAAGGATATTCTCCGATTACGCGCCTCAACTTTTAGGATCAGCGAGAAGAGCAAGGCTTTCATATTTAGCTCGTCACTATCCTTACCTTTAACCTCCTCAAACGCGTCAATAAGCCGTGATAAAGGCCAGGCAGAGGACTTTGAATCACAGAGGAAGACCCGAATGATCAGTTTGCTACTAAAAACATCTATTCTACTTACCGTGCTACTTAATATCGGGTCGCTTATAGCAAATATAGTCCTGCAACGAGAACTCGATCGCGCATGCTTAAAGCTAAATGAGCCATGGCGTGAGTGATTCCACCATGGGTCCCCACTCTCACCTTTCGTGGTGACTTTGGGGTTTGACCATTTGATGATAGATCCCTTCCTTAGAATCGTGTTATATGAAACGCGGAGATTTGATAGGAGGTCTTGCACAGCCAAATACCGCGGTGACGTGGAGGCCGAGAGGGAAATATTTTGGATTCAACTATAGCAATGTAAATCAAATTCCGTCTCCCTTGAAGTTTCTTGTGTGCTGATGACTGCGAAGTTGGCTACATGGAATTCCCCAGAGAGAAAGTCGGGGAGCTCGGCAAGGATCCTGCAGGAGACTGGCTGCATGCTCTGGAACCAGGTTTCCAGAACAGGCTGGTATCAATACCAGAATGTGAGCTTTCCGGATCGAAAAGAAAATCAGCAGAATTTTGCAAATTGGCTAAACCTCGAATAGATTCGCACCAAACTCATTGTGTCGGCTTGATCCGGAAGACTCTTCTCGGACTCGGCCACCCGCACGACCTGGCGGAGAACATTGAGCGAGAGCGCCTCTGGTTTCATGCAAACCATTGCCTCTTGTCTCTGAAGATCATCAATGATGGCAGAATGCGGAGCAGAACGCCGGTGATTTTCGAGGAAGCGGAGGAGAACAGCCTTGCTAGAGCGTGGACGTTGCTAGACGCGCCGAGGAGGCGATACAAGAAGTGAGAGCCGCTCCGAACGACGTTGCGTGACGTAGGGGAAATGTGCTCTATAGAGTGCAATGCTGCGGACTGGAGATCTACAATAGGACTCGCAATAAAACATCGAATTAAACTGCTCAGTAACTATAGATATTTAGAGTATCAGTAATCGAACACCACCACCGGAGTTCTAGGATATATATCACGAAAGAAGAGGCATCTCAATAAACACTATGTTGAGGTGCTGCTGAAGATAATAAGGAGAGAGAAAGCTAGGTAGGGCCAGAGAGGGCCGCTCCAGGAGTGTCACTACGGTGACTAAGCACTCTACGAGTACTGCTGCCTGCTCGTAGCACGTGCCTGCCCGCAGCATTACATAAGGTAGCTTGCGTCATAGCCTAAGCGCTCAATTACTACGAATACCTACAAGTCAATTGATATACGCGCCGAACCATTAGCCAAATCGCGGCTTAGGCCTACACTTCCGCCCCAACTACCGCTAGAGCACCTAACCAGAAATTAGGATCGATTCTAAGAATCATACAAACTCAGAAAGGCCCTTTAGGTTTTGTGATTACAGTATGCGTCTCACAATTATCGGTTGAAATCTTCAATGTCGTCGTCGACCCGGCCGTAATTGACCAAACTCTGTCCTACCCTGTCCTATCCTATCCTATATGCCGTAATGCGCTGTAGTAGAGTTCATTTAAATCGCCATGTAGATTTTAGGTGGAGCTATCCTACCTTAAGTCATGAATTCTGCCCCCCCCCCCCCCCTTCTCTCTCAAACTTTAGTTCTGTTACCAAAATCGGACTGCACCGGCGGATATCGTCGCCTCTAATCTGACCTACATACCTTACCTTGTGCCAAGCCAAGTATCGTCACCATAATCGCCATCTTCTCCTTCTTCCCCTTCTTCATAGCACGCTTACAAAATCGCATGCTTGTCGAGTTTGCTACGCTGCTCCTGATCAGCCTCATCATGGCGCACATGGTCCCCGCGCTGCTCATCCGCCGGCTGCGCGACCTGGAGCAGTCCGATGACGAGGCCGACCATCCAGCCAGACCCGCCGACAAGACACCCGCCGGAAGCGAGGATGGCGCATATCGACCGACGCCGATCGACATCGTCGTCACGCGCATCATGCTCACTCGCAGCAAGCGGCTGCCCCCAGACGTCGTCGACGACATCTTTGACATGGCCGAGTACTGGGCTCACTCGACCAACGCCATCAACTACCAGACGGAGCAGCACGAGGATTTGCTGCGCATATCACAAGGCACCAAGTTTCTGGTGGGTTTCTCTTTTCTTTTTTTTTTTTTTTTTTTTTTTTTTTTTTTTTTTTTTTTTTTTTTTTTTTTTTTTTTTTTGAGTTTGGTGAGGCAGACGCGGGCTTATCATGGAGCAGCTTCGGTCGTTTCCCCTCGGCCTGACGGGCATCCACGGCAACCTAAACGAGGCCGAAAATCTAGCCGAGGAGCTGGCCTACGACACCACCGAGGCCAAGCCACTGCCCCTGCAAAAGGAGCGCGAGGCGGCGTACTTTGCACGGCTGGCAAATTACCCGACGCCGAGGCTGGTCAATCCGTGCCGCAAGATCGTCTTTTCCATACGCGGCCACGATCAAGGCTGGGGCGGCGAGATGGAGAGCCGGGGCACGTATAAGTCGTCATGGACGTGGTACGAGGCCGGCCTAGAGCGCCTCGATGCAGCGCAAGACTGTGAGACGCAAAAGAATCCCTTGGAAGCACATTCGTTGACAATCAGGGGGGCAGGCGACACAAAGTGCACCTACGACGTGCGGCGCGACTCGCCCGCCTCGACGCGACCAGCGCTACCCGTGTGCGGCCTGCGTCCAGTGCAGCCGCGCATCCAGCAAGGGGAGAATGAGGACTACGAGTACGTGCACGAGCTGCTACACGAGGAGCGGTACGTGATTCGGCGGAACCGGACGGCCACGAGCGACTGGCAGGATCATGTCATTACATGGTCGTATACGGACGACGTCAAGCCCGAATCGGACGAAGGAACGGCGCTGGACGAAGACGGGCGAGGGTGCGAGTCGGGTGACGGCTCCTTTGTGCGAAGCCTCAAGATGGGCGACGTGGTGACGGTTTGGGCCAAGGCACGTTTCCCGGGCTGGACGAACCATGTCGAGTCGGTCAAAGTCGACATGTACTGGGCAGTCTAGGGTGCCGGACAACGTCCTGATTGGGGATGCAGTCCACTCGGCTCACGGTCGCGCTGGTGTGGCGGCAACATTTGCAGGATAGCGGCGCATCTTCCCTACCTAGACAGGCATACACAAAAGAAGCATGGTCTTTGCGTTTTTCCCGGAAAGGTGGCAGGCGGCATACAAAAGCCCACGTGCAGAGAGGTGATGGTGTGATTGCGAGAGACGAGGATGCAGAGGCCAAGAGGGAGACCATGCAAGGTCTCGGCCGACTTGCCAAGGCATCAGCTCGGCGTTTGTGGATGGTGTGTGCCTGCCCGCGGCTCGATGGCGATGGGGACCACCGAGGGGGAGGTTGGGAATCTATGTCTCGACGGTACGGGTGTAAGGAGCAGCGGCGGATTGGTCGATTGCAGAGTCGCACGAGGGCGGGACCCTGTTCTTTCTCTGGACGGTTCGGAAGATGATGGACACGGTCGAATGTAAGAGGCGAGGGTTTGACTCCAGATGTCGAATTTGGTAGCATCCATGTCGACCGAGGAGAAATTGGCAGCTGACGGGCGAAGAATAGGCAGGTAAGTTAGGCATTCCTACGGAAACAGTAGCGACAAGGACGCCACGCGGAGACGCAGTCATTCTTGACTGCAGTGGAGATCATATGAAGAAGAGAGTTGAACATGAGTATGATGTATAATCGGTTCTTTGCTTGCCAAGCTTTCGAGGCTGGATGGTGGTGAGAGGGACGTTGCATTGTTGGCTCGCCGATCTGTGAGGCTGAAAAACGGAGGAAGCATCAGACATTGAGACGAGTTCTGAATCGACGTCTCCGCGTAGTTGTCCGTTCGCTCGAACCCTTACAGTATGCTGGCTGCCTGGGGCATCGATCCATCAATTGTTCGATTTTGCGTACCTAATTCGGCAGATTGTTAACTTAGCGGGGCGGGGCGGGGCGGAGTGGGTGCTACAGTGCCGCAGTGGGGGCGCCCCGCTAAAACAATACAGACCCGTCAGCGCCCACCTTCGGGGTCGACTGTCGACCTCACATCGACCACGGGGTGCAGCCTCAATTTTCGGAGATTCAATATTCTTTGTTCCATGTTGGGTCGACGCAGCACTTTCTAGAAGCGCAACCTCCAATCTCGAACCTAATGGCCACCAGATCACACCTCTACCACTCGCCTCGGATACAGCTCGACGATTGACACCTCTCAGATCTAACATGCATGGTCGTTGCCCGCAGGCAACATCCGCCCATCCCTGTCCCACACGCCTCTTCGCCTCTTTCTTTCCCTCTCACCATCTCGCCCTCTTCGTGGAGAGGGAAAAGCCAACGGAGACAGGGGGCAAAGGATAAGCCATGTTGCTCGTTCAAGCAGCCGGGCCGAAACGAGCCAACCAACTGATCTCTTCGTCGTCGCACAACTGTGGACGAGGGCAACACAAGACTCATTGTTTGTCTACCCTCTGGCCTCGATGCACACAGACAGTCTGGGGCACTGCTACAGATACGCCAAAGCGTGAGAGCTGCTCTCGCACATGATCGGATCTGCAGCATGATATCCACTCGGGGAGCCCCCGGCAATATCGTTTCGGGGCACGGGAAGAGGAGACGCACGAGGGACGAATACAGTACCGTGCTGTAGATTGAGCCCTGAGGGCTTGGTCATATCCGGATCCCGGACCGTGGAGGCGCGACGCCATTCTCCGAAGGCCTGCGTTCCTGCAGTCAATCTTGTTTTGTCTGTCCCATCCTTCTGGACTCTTGTCTTTGCTTCTTTGATGCGGTACAGGACGTATGCCCTTGGGCCCAGTTCACGCCATGCTTGCTTCAACCGGTCGCGTCTTCAACAACAGATTGGAGGAGTGTAAAGATCGGACATGACAGGTCTCGCGCCAAGCCCGGCGTTGGAGCGACGATTGCCGACTCACAGTCTGCCAAGCCCTTCCCGCTTTGATGTTATGCGTCTTCGAGCGTCGTCGAGACTCGTGTTTCGTGATGATATACAGTATGTAAGTTATAATCCCTCATCTTGACCCGGGCCCTAGCCTAAGGACACCGACATACTGTACGTACGTGACTGCCGGTTGAGCTGAAGGCTCGCCTCGCATCTGTCACAACTGACACCGGCAAGACAGACGATCGTCGACGGCGCCTGCGTCTTGGCTCACAGCGTCCGGCTCGCCTATGTGCGACGTCAATGGGCGATTGGGTAAGCTCGACTCTCAACGGTAAGCTTGTAATTAAGAATAACAGGGGGTAACAGGCAGGGCATGCCCGCGAAGTTGCCCGGCCTGCGTCGGGATTCCGTCTTGGCTGCATCTCACTCTCACTCTCACTCTCTCACTCGCTCCGTGCTGTCGATGTTTTGTGAGTGGACTTGATGAGTTGTTTTTTTAATGTTGCGTGTAAGTGTGTGTATACATGCGACAAGCTGGTTCCCGGCGATATCACACGCCCCCCCTTTTTTTCCTCACCTCTATTTTTTGCAGCAATGACTCACCGAAAGGAAAAATTGTCGCGCTCTTCTGCACATGGCTCCATACTCGACCACTGAAAACAGCCAATCGTCTACTTTCCGTCCGTAAAATCCTCCTATTTCTTGTTGGTCATTTGTGACGCCCATTACCGAGACCAGGACAGGGGGCCCAACGGCAAGCTGAGCCGAGCACTGCCACCCCACGTCTATGGATATTTCCCCGGGAATGAGGGAAGAAAACATCTCGTATGTACGTTTTCGTACTTACAGTATTGTATGGATGTATGTATAAAGATAAAGCCGCCATGAAAATGGTCGCAGACTTACCAACACGCGGCGTGGTTACATCCTCAAGGGGTCTGGATTCTTGTGTTCCTGTCTTGACCTTTCCCTTCGTTTTTCGCGCAAAAGAACCCATTGTTTCTCTCTGGGTGACACCAGCTCTTGTCTGTCTCGAATTGGGTACCTTGTAGGACCGTGTGTGTATGTATGTATGGTGTATGGTCAATGCTTGTGCTGTCGCCGCCCGCGCGTCCCTGCGTATGGCCGAGATAAGCACCCGGCAGCAGCCTCAAGACGGAGAATCACATGGCAAAGAACATGGAGGCTATTCCTGTCTGGATTGCATCTGTAATCTGTGTTGCTCGTCTACTACAGGGTCTCCTGTTTGGCTGGTGCCGACTTTGCGGTCGCAGCCCAGCCTTTTGCCCAAAGAGGCAGTGAAAGAAAGAGGGAGAGATAAATAAAACGAGAATTGATGCCTCAGGTCTGAACCAACCACTCAGCCTATTTGCCGCTCCTTCCCGACAAGGCTGTGTACTTCGTATTGGTGTGTGCGTTTATTTCTTTCCCATTTATCTCTCGCCGACCTCGGTTCTTCCTCTTTCATCCTATCCAGCTCCTCGAATCATCTGGTCCCCTTCGGTTGGCAATCCTCGCTTCATTGACTAATCCTTCCTCTTGCTCGTCGTCCCCGACTCGGCCAATAAATTTCCGTGTGTGTCTGTCCGAAAAAAGAGAAGACGCCTCGCAACAAACAATCTGCACACAGACACGCAGAGAGAGAGAAAAAGAGAGAGAGAGAGAGAGAAACGCCCCCTTTGGCCTGTCTCGTCTCCCCACGCACCCCCTCCCCCCTTGTGCTCCCCCATCCTCTTTCCTCCCCGGACGAGAGCTCGTGATACCGATAACCCAGCCCAGCACGAGGCAAGGCAAGCCCTTTTCCCTCCACCTCTTTTGCCTCTCGGCGCTTCGCTCTCTTTTCTTTGCGCGGAGGCACAAACTCCTACCATCCCAGGCCTGGACCGTCCATCTTTCCGTCTTCCCTGCCCTCCAATTCACCCATTCATCCTCCTTCTTGCCGCTTCCAATCGCTTGGCATTTTCTCGCTTTCTTGGCTTCTTTCGCCACATTGATATACTTGTCTCTATCTTGCTTCAATCCCGGCTCACAACGTCTGTGAGCTGCATTCCCGCAAATCTGGAGGCCTTGACGCTCGTCTACATCGCAGCCGTGGCGGCGATTACTTCATCACGAGCTCCCACCCGCTTCGAGCCGCCATAGGGCCAATCTTGAGCTATATTGTGAAGCCAGTCGAGCCTACCCAACCACCCGAACCTGTTGAAACATTCTGGAAGATCGTCGTCGTCGACATAACCGAGTCGAGCGAGCGAGCAAGTGGAATTGATGACTTTCAGCTTACTCTTCACTTACTCTTCAGCATGTCGTCTCTCGCCAGCTCTGTAATGGCTACCCTGCCCAAGGGCATACGTCTGAGGCGCGCCTCTTCTTGGCCAGCCGGCATGTCGTGGGGAGCCCTACCCGCGAGTGCCAAAGACTCCACGCCCGAGTCAGTGCTCACGTCCTTTGCTTTGATGCCGCCAGAGTATGTCCTAGATCACCTTCAGACACAAGGCGATGGTCTTACGGATCGCGAGGCTCAGGCTCGCCAGGTTGTCAAGGGTCCCAACATTCTGCCGACTCAGAAGCCCCCTTCATGGATTTTGACATTGCTCGCCGCTATTCCTAACCCTTTCAACGTGCTGCTTGTCTTCTTGGCCATTATCAATGCTTCCGTCCCGGAAAAGAACTGGGTAAGTCTCTCGCCCAGGCACTCGTATCCCAACTAAACTTGCCTCAGGCGAGCGTAACCGTCTTGCTTTGCATGGTTTGCATATCTGTTCTCGTTCGATTCTGGCAGGAATACCGCAGCAGACTCGCCGTCTTCCACCTTCAATCGTCTATTGCCAACAGTCTCAAGGTTCGCCGTCAGTACTTGGGCTCGCAAGTGGTCGTGGATGGAATTCGCGAGGCAACCGAGTCTCCCGTCATGGAGAAGGACCTCGTCCCCGGCGACATTGTCGTACTTTCTCCAGGTTGTATCGTTCCGGCCGATTGCCTCATTTTGGAGGCGTCCTTTTTGCGAATCAGTCAATCGACGTGGACTGGCGAGACGGATCCCGTGGTCAAGATCGCAAATCCGACTGGCGATAAGGAGGCTACCTTGTTTGATCTCCCGAATCTCGCTTTTATGGGCACGAGCGTCGTTTCCGGTAATGGGCTGGCAGTCGTGTTGCGAACCGGAGCTGGTAAGTCGAACCGAAGACGCTTCCGATATCATGCTAACCAGATCAGATGTCCTCATTGCAACCATGGCCAAGGAGCTCAAGAAGAGACGGGAAAAGAATGCTTTCGAAAAGGGCATCCGGAACGTGAGCTTCATGCTGATTGGTTTCATGTGCGTTATGGTGCCGATTGTAAGTCGCTTAAGACCACCTTCACTATCGTGAGTCCGCTAACACCTCCAGGTTCTCGTCATCTCGGGCAAGAGAACTGGAGACTGGAACTCGGCCGCTCTCTTCAGCATCAGTGTCGCTGTTGGTCTCGTGCCGGAAATGTTGCCCGCCATCGTCAATGCCAACCTAGCCCGAGGCGCGTACGTCTTATCCAAGATGAAGGCCATTGTCAAACGACTCGACTCGGTACAAAACGTTGGCGCCATGTCCATTCTATGCAGTGACAAGGTAAGACGAGCAGACCAACATAGACATCACATACTGACTGGCGCAGACTGGTACCCTCACTAAGGACGAGATCACTCTCTGCCAGTATCTCGACTACACTGGCGATGAGAATGCAGCGGTTCTGAAGTTAGCCACCGTCGACGCATACGTGCAAGGCACCAATGGCAACAACATTGACTCGGCCATTCTCAAGCACCGATTGTCGGATGGAAAGCCGGTGAGTGTCGCTCAGTACGACAAGGTTGCTGCCATCCCCTTCACATTTGAGCGCCGCCGATCCTCGTGCATCGTCCGCGGCGTGACCGGCCAGAATATCCTCATCTGCAAAGGCGCCTTTGACGAAGTCTTGAGCCTGTGTTCGACGGTACGAAACGGAGGCACAACACTGCCCCTGGACGAGGACAAGGTCAAGTCGCTAAAGGAGTTGGCAAATGGGCTCAACAGAAACGGCTATCGTGTGTTGTTGATTGCCGAGAAGCAACTCGACAAGGTCGATGTTGGAGACGAGGACAGTCTCGGAAACCTCGAATCGCGCATGACACTTGAGGGCATTCTAAGCTTCATCGATCCACCAAAGGAGGACGCCGCCGAGTCGATTGCGCAGCTGAAAGAGCTTGGTGTGGAAGTCAAGGTCCTGACTGGAGACAGCCTCCCCGTGGCGATCAACGTCTGTCAGTCCCTTGAACTCCTCGGTCCGGGAGATGAGGGAGACGACGATGTCCAGGCCATTACCGGGCCACAGCTCGCCCAGCTCGAGGGTACGAGCGAGTTCGACGCGACTGTCAAGAAGTGCACCGTCTTTGCGAAACTGACGCCGACCCAAAAAGCCCTGGTTGTGGGCAGTCTTCGAGAGGCAGGTCACTGCGTGGGTATGTTGGGCGACGGCATCAACGACTGCATGGCTCTGAGAAAGGCCGACGTGGGCATTTCGGTTCACTCTGGCGCCAGTGTAGCCAAGGACTGCGCGGATCTGATTTTGACGGAGAAGGGACTCGGCATCATTGTCTCGAGCGTCAAGACTGGTCGCGTCACTCACGGCAACACCATCAAGTACATCAAGGTTGGTTCTCCATCAAAGTGCCAGACATCGTTGCAGCTGACAAGACTTAGATGGTGGCTTCTTCCAACTTTGGCAACGTTTTCAGTGTCGTCTCGGCCAGTGCCTGGCTTCCGTTTTCTCCTGTAAGTCGGCGTGTCTTGAAAGTTATCGAGAGAGTTTGGAACTAACGGAAGCAGATGCTCGGTATTCAAATCTTGACGCAGAATCTCCTCTACGACATCAGTCAAATCGCGGTGCCGTGGGACCGAGTTGACCCCGAGTACGTGCTGACGCCCAAGCGCTGGAACACGATGGATCTTCTGCGGTTTGTCATCGTGCTGGGACCGACGAGCTCCGTCATCGACATCCTGACCTACGTAATTGGGTGGTTCTACTTTGGCGTACAATCGGAACAGGATGACCAAAAGGTCAGAATGTTTCGGGCTCATTGGTTCCTTCAGGGGTAAGTCAGGCGTTCTTCTATCGAAGCTTGTCGATGTCGCGCAGCCTCCAAGTACAACGCTAACTTCACCATAGTCTCTTGACGCAGACGCTCATTGTTCATATGCTACGGACGGCCAAGGTGCCCTTTTTCCAGAGCCGATGCACGGTGCCGCTGGCGCTGTCGACGGGTGCCATTATGCTGATTGGCTTCTCGGTTCCATGGATCCCTCCGTTCCAGTCGGCGCTCGGCTTCGCGCGGCCTGCGGCGCCGTACGTCGGCTTCCTGGCGGCGGAGCTGCTGCTGTACTGCGTCGAGGTGCAGGTGGTCAAGATGATTTACGTTCGCATCTTCAAGACGTGGCTGTAGTTGGTGGGCAGACGAGACGAAGCGATGAGCGGCGATGACGGTTTCAGGATTGACGTTATTCACTGCCTCTGACTTCTACTCTCGTGCTTCTTCTACTTGGCTCAACCAGCAGATGGATATGTGTCGTATTTTGGGTTTCTTCTTACATATACCCCGGCTTGACATCGAGAGTCGGGACATAGATGCGGGCGGATGTTTGTGAATTTGCATGGCATATGGGGAGAAGATTTGCGATGTCGAGGATTCAACTGCTCGAATCTGACTTGCAGCTTCTTCAACAGTAGCTGGAAAAGTTTTTTCCGAGTTGTTGCGTGGATTGTATATAGGCCTACTGAGTTAGTTGGTAGAAGAAAGATGCACACTGCACATTCGTACGAAGTATCCATATTGCACAATAGCGTCGTGGTGTTGCGTGTGCGAAAGCGGCATAGTTGGCCGAAGGCGGCGGGGCAGTTGGTAAACCTGGATGAAGAAGGAATGATCTCATTAACACGTGAAATGTCGTGCGTGGATGAATAAGCAGTCGTCGACTTCCGAAGCCGCCCGACCATCCGGACTTCGTTGCAAATAAAACGCAGACGAGCCCGCCTCCGTCGGATTATCGGCAGGGTGAAAAGGATGAGGAATAATTGTCTCTTGTCTGGGTTTCTGACCATGACACCTTTACCTTGAAAAAACTCGACCACTTCTAGCGAACGACATGGTCATGATAATGGCGTCCTGTTCGCCTAGGGTCGCCTTGAGAGCCGCCAATCATGGGCTGTCGAGAGGCATTACGTCACCGTCATCGGCCATTTCGTCCGTCGCTCGCCTGGCAGTAGCGCCGCAGCAGATCTCTCAACAAGCTCCTTCTGAATCTGATCAACATGACCACAGCTTATCTCGACAACGACTTCCTCAACATCGATTCTCTCACAACCACATCCACCGTCATGGCCTGCATACGACGACAGTCCGACGCTCAGGCACTGCGTCTAACCCGGCCATGGCATTCCCCTGCCTCGACGCTCTCGAAACACGATCGCAGTCGCTCCGCGCGGCAGCCGAGAACAGCCACCAACAACAACATCATCAGCAGCAGCATCGACGACGGCCGCAATCGTGGAATGGGCCGGAGCCATCATACACCTCTGGCGCGACGCTGAGCTACCACTGCCGCGATCCGCTGGCCCTCGACTGGGGCGGCGTGCTACCCGAGTTCACCGTTGCCTACGAGACCTGGGGCCGACTCAACGCGGATCGATCCAACGCCATTCTCGTACACACCGGCCTGTCGGCGTCATCTCATGCGCGCTCAACTGAGGCCAACCCCCAGCCGGGCTGGTGGGAGCGCTTCATCGGCCCCGGCGCGCCACTCGACACGGATCGGTTCCACGTCATTTGCACAAACGTCATCGGCGGATGCTACGGCTCCACGGGCCCCGGCAGCGTGGATCCGGGCAATGGAGAGCGTTACGCCACGCGCTTCCCAATCCTGACGGTCGAGGACATGGTGCGCGCTCAGTTCCGGCTGCTCGACGCCCTGGGTATCGACCGCCTGCACGCCAGCGTCGGCGCCAGCATGGGCGGCATGCAGGCGCTGGCTGCTGGCGTGCTGTTCCCTTCGCGCGTTGGCCGCGTCGCCTCCATCAGCGGCTGCGCTCGGAGTCATCCCTACAGCATCGCCATGCGCCATACCCAGCGGCAGGTGCTCATGATGGACCCTAACTGGAACCGCGGGTTCTACTACGATGGAGTGCCCCCGCATGCGGGTATGAAGCTGGCCCGCGAGATAGCCACGGTCACTTACCGCTCCGGACCAGAGTGGGAGCAGCGCTTCGGTCGGAGGCGCGCCGATCCCCGACAGCAGCCCGCCCTCTGTCCGGATTTCCTCATCGAGACGTACCTCGACCACGCCGGCGAGAAGTGGTGCCTCAACTACGATCCAAACAGTCTGCTGTACGTCAGCAAGGCCATGGACCTGTTTGACCTTGGCCGCGAGAACCAAGTCGCCGCTGCTCAGCGCCGCGCTAAGAGGGACCTCGACGTCCGCTCCGGCGCGTGCTTCCGCGGGAGCTCTGGCTCCGGCGGCGACGAAGCGGCCCAGTGCGGCCTCACGCTCCCGGACACGCCGTACGAGGAGCAGCCTGACTCTACCGAGGCGCTGGCCGCGGCGCCCGAACAAGACCCCCATCACCAGCGTCACCAGCAAAATCAAGGCCAAGGATCCCGCGCAGACGAGTCGCCGGCCCGGCCGCCGGGTGATTTGGTTGCCGGGCTGTCGCCGATGCGCGACACTCCGACGCTCGTTATGGGCGTCGCCAGCGATATCCTCTTTCCGGCCTGGCAGCAGCGCGAGGTTGCAGAGGCGCTGCGGCTGGCTGGCAGTAGGGCCGTGACGTATCGCGAGCTGAGCGAGGAGCAGAGCATGTTTGGGCATGATACGTTTTTGCTGGATTTGGAGAACGTGGGTGGTAGCCTGCGCGAGTTTCTAGGTTGATTTCCTCAAGAGGTCTAGGAGTAAAAGAGGTTCAAGTCGGCGGTCTTCAAGGTATGGCATGGCAGGAGTTTACGGAGCGAGCGAGTCCTTGGTCCCTTTTTTCTTTGTGTCGGGGCCTTGAGCCGGGGTCGAAAGGGTTCATGCATGTGTGCAGTATAAGACAAGATGTATCTCGAGCAAAGAAATCAGTATTGCATGAAGAAACGAGATTGGCATGACATGGAATAGATCGCGTAGCATACGCGCGGGGAATGAGTAAAGTGTCTTGTAAATTCACTCGCTATCTTATTTCAACACATGTACGCGCGAAGCCATTCCTGGGCTTTGAGCGTCGTCTGCCTACTTACCTACCCAAATATCGTAAACCTAGAACGAACAGACAAAGATGGACACAAGAAAGAAAAAAGGACGCCGAATCTGGAAAACCCGCTAAACCTTGGAAAGATTGGGGAGAAAAGAGAGAGAGGGATTCGACGAGGGTATACGAGCTTTGACACAGAGAAGTGGGTGGGGGGGGTATACATGGGCGAAAAGAAAAAGTTTGGACGTAACGAGGGGGGAAGTGAGAGAGGGTGAGGATTGGAAGATGTGGGTTTGGCAGAGGCGTGTGGCACGTCTTGGAGAGACGAGGGGGGTATATTCGGGCATGATGAAAGTGTGCATGTGTGAATGTGTGCATGGTCCAGGTCTCAGATGAAGCCGATACGCACAGGTTGCGGCGCCGGCCTACGCAGCGAGATGCTCACCCCGCGCTCGCGCTGGCGCTCGCTAAACGACGTGGCCGGCGGGAGCGTCAGGGGAACCTCGGGCCGGGGCGGCGCGCGAGGAGCCTCGACGCGTTTTGGGCTAGACGACGTCCCCCCTGCTCCGCCGACCGCGAGCGTCTCGGCGAGGGCGAGTTCGAACGATGAGCTCAGGTCCAGGCTTAGGCTCGAACTTGATAGCAGCGAGGGGAAAGTAGGGCTGGGGATGCGTGGCGCGGGCGAGGGGCAAAACGATGTCGTCGTCTCCGTGGGCGACCGACTCGAGGGCGTCAGGGGCGGGGGTATGGCCGAGTTGCGCGGGTCGGTAGGGTCAAAAGACGGCCAAGCGGCGAGGATGGGCCCGATATCGCCATCGTCGTCGTCGTCGTCGTCTTCATCCTCTTCTTCGGAGATGCCGCGGCCGTCGCGAAAGTCGCCGCCCTCGGCTTCCGCAAAGGAGCTGACGGTGCTCGACGCCGAGAGCTGCGAAGGTTCCGTGATGCGTCCGCGCGGGAGGCCCATCCTGGACCGACTCGATGCGTCGCCCAGCGATGACGTGCGCGAGCGTGGATGCTGCTGCTGCCGGGACGGCGAAGGGGGCAGCGGCTTACGCATGTAGTGGCCGATGCCGTCGATCGGCGGGCCATAGGGACTCTGCAACGCCGATGCGGGGCTGGCCAGGGGGCTATCCGTCGGTATCGAGGGGGGCTTGGTGATGATGGGCGCGGGCACGGGAGCCCTCATGGAGCGGGCGATGGAGTCGACGCGCGATGGAAAGATTTGCGGCGCGCTGAGGGCGCCCTCAAGCTGTCGCTCGAGGTCGGCGCCGATGGTGGACAGCGGCGAGTCGCCGGTAAGGGCGAGACCTTTTCGTGGAGATGTCGGCGTCGACGGATGCGTCCTGGCCAGCGATTGTATGTTCTTTGTTGAAATAGTCAGGGCAACGCCGACGGCTTGTGGCTGGGACACTTCCGACGGACTGTCAATGGAGTCGTTCCGAGTGTCCCCAGACTGGCCCGGCCGCGAAGGACAGACGCCAAAGTTGAAATCGGCAAAGTTGCCGATGAAGCCCTCGGCGGGCTGTTGTTTCCTTAGCGATGTCTCAGACCCTTGGCGTTCCTTTGTGAAGCTCGGGCGACGTGTGGAGCGGTACGATCCGGTGCCCGCGTCGTGACGCAGCAACGGCCGTGGCTGGTCGTGGGTGACGGTAGTCGGTGAAGCGGCCGCGCTCTCGGGACTGACACGACCGATGGATGGATGGTAGGGAGAGTAGCATCGATCAGAGTTGCCGTCGGACTGGGGCGGAGACGGGTATCCGGCTCGTGACACCTCGCTGCCCTTGAACTTCTTGGCACTGAGCGCTTCGACATGCACATCGCTCTCGGTATCTAGCCTTCCCAGGGGCTTCTTGGCTGCCGATGCTGCTCTCGTAGAAAGCGCCGTACCCGGACGTGCAGTCGGCACATCACGGGGCTGGTGAATTTGAAGAGCGTTGTCCCAAATCGAGCCATGAGAGTCGGCCGAGCCAAGGTTCATGGCAGAGGCAGAGCGCAAGTCTCCGGAAGCACTGCCAATGCCGCCCGTGCCAGTAGGCAATGTCAAGCTTGGGCGGGAATCACGAGCGGCTGCCAGGGAGCGCAGGTTGGCTTCCGAGGCGTTGTGTCGTAGGCCGACGACGGGAGGTGCCAAGTCGGTCATTGAAGTTGCAGCGGCCGAGTTTCCAAAGACGCTCGTCCATGGCTGTGCCTGTCGGGTCGAGCATGAGGTGCCCGGCCTCAATGCAGAGGGCACTGCTGTTGAGGGACGGGAGAAGTTGTGGCCATAGTATTGACCGTGGATGAGGTCCTCGCCATCAGTTGCGCCCCATTTCTGGACTGCCTCTTTCTTTCTACACCACTGTCAGTTGCGCGTTTCAATAGTTGCTCGATGTGCGACCTACTGTGAACGTTTCTTGTCGCCTTTAAACTTGAGGCCGAAGAAGGAGACCATGGCGGGCAGATAATTACTTTAGCTATTAGTATTAGGCGGTGGCCGGGCAGCGACGGCCAGATATTTGGCGTGGTTTGAGAGTCGCGTGTCCGTGTAAAGAGTGAGTTATTCGAGGATTGTAGGCGAGATTTGTTGCGAAGGCGGGATTATGACCGTCAGGTTCGCCGGCGGGCGTGATGGCTCGGGCGATTAGTATTCGTTCGATAAAGGAGCGACAGAAGCAGCGCACGGCGCAAAGCAATTCGAATTCAATGAGCGACGATGTGAGCAAAAGCCACAGATTCCGCGGGCGCCCCAACACTCAAGGCGACGCGGTGACGTTGGACGCGTCGTGGATGATTAGCCACGAGCGTATTATCGCCAGTGGCCGACTTTGATGCAACACAGCAATTCGCAAATAATCATTCCAGGACCAGTCGAGGCGGGCCGGCGCGGAGACGGTTGCCCCAGGAGAACCCTGAAATCAGGTACCGGCTCGGCCGTGTGCGAAGACTAGCGAGCGCAAGGGTCGAGGGGTGCTGTTGCCTCTATGCCGGTTAAGCTTTTCTCTTTCCCTTCTCTTCCTCTTGGTCGAGAAGCTTTCCTGTGCGTGCGTGCGTGTATGTGTTGGCTGCTGTTTTGTCGTCGAGGGAACGGGTGCGATGCCAAAGGAATGGACGATTTTCTGCCAGTGTCTTTTTTGGGGGTCCCCGACGCTACGTCACAATACAACGGGGCAATTATCCGTTTCCAGGCTTCTGCTGTTGTTCTGGCGTCTTTTTTTGGCCGTCTCCTTCCTCCAAACCTTTTTTCTGATTGCCGGGCAATTCTTTTTTCGGATCGCGCCCGGTGCAAAGGTGTTGGCGTTTTCTGGAGCTCGTATTTCAAGGCTTCTCACAGCTGGTTGGTCCTGGTATTGTTCCGGAGGATTTAGAAAAACAGGCGGCGCGATACCAGCATTTAGGACGAAAACTGGGCGTGTGGGGAGTGAATTTGCGAAAGCTTGACGGGGGGGAGAATTGGCACCAAGAAAGCGGACGGACGCTTACGGAGCGGTGGATGGCCGTCCCAGGGGTCCTTTTTTCTTAGTCGGGCTTTTTTGTTTCCTTGGTTCTCTGGCGTGACCTGTAAGCTATCAAAGCACGAACCGGTAACGCGATGCCCAGGGGGGGTCAATAGGACGGTTCGTCTTTGTTTGTCCGTCTGGGGTCGCACAAGCTTTCGGCAAGAAGCAGCGGCGCAGCCCCTTTTTTTCTCTTCCCCCAGTTCCAGACGGTGGGCGGTCGCAGATAGATATATCGGTCAACGGGCAGCGAGAGAGTTCAGGAGGGACGAAGGGGGGGAGGAAGAGGAGAAGCGTCGCAATCTCGCTCGACTCGGACACCAGGGAGGCCAGGGACCGTTTTGTTTTCTGCGCTTTCTGTAGGCGCCTGCGGTGGAGGATTGGGTGCAGAAACCTGCAGATGGCCCTGTAGCAGCATCTCAGTGTCTTGAAGTCTCCATCGAGTGTGGTTCAGGGAGGGCATCGCGGTTGTCTCTGATTGGCGTCCCAATCTCCTGTTCCCATTCCTCTAATGGAGTATAGCCGTTCTCCCCTAGTCCATCTCCTGTCCCCTTTGGGAACCGGTCTCTCGCATCTCGAGATGGCATCGCGCCAACTTGCCAAGGGCGACAATGGCAGCGTCAAAAGACCGTCCCTCGAGATCGGAGTTCGGACCAGGCCCAAGATGGGCATCGATTTGCACACTCGCAAGATGGGCAACGGGAGAAAGGGGGCATCGCCGGGAGTCTGGTTGGTCGGCCAGTCGGGAAAGGGCCCCCAAGGTCACCCATGTCCCATGCGCGTCGGTGATCTGCAGCCTCGACTTTTCATATCCCCGGATTTCTCTGCTTTTGTTGGCTGCAGTGCGGTGTAGGTGCGAGATGCGTGTTTGCTCATGTCTCATGGTCGATTTGGAACTTGGCTGCCATCAATGGCCCGATGAAGCTTCAAGTTCTCTTCCTCAGGCCCCAAAAGGGGACGTACTGCAATACGTAGCTCGAGGCACCAAGACATCAAGGCACCAAGGCACCAACTTGGACGACACGTGCCCCAACGCTACGACGCTCGCTGTGAAGCAACATCCATTGCAACTCGACCTCTCGTCCACCGCGTCCAAGCTGTCTTTCCTCTCCTTTCAAAGTTGCGATGCACAAGTCGGGCCACACCGTCTCGTCTGTCCGGCCGTCACACACGCACGCACCACACACCAGACGCCAGACATGACAAGACAAGCGCACGCTACCGGCGGACGGCTAATTAATCAAACTCCCTGACCGTCCCAATCAGCCCAATTACTCGCCTGGCTGCAAGGGCCACGCGGAAAATAACGAGGAAAAAGAAAGGTGTCGAAGCACCATCTCCTTTCGGCACTTGTTGGTGCTTCGACAGCTGACTGGTCCCCTGCAGCCGCCAGCATCGAGTGTCGAGTGTCGAGTGTCGAGTGTTCTACACAGTAACTAACTTGACTTCTGCTTTCCTCTCCTCGACATCAGCCTTGCATCTCGGATGGTGCGCCATGCATCAGGGTCGATTGTCCCTTTTCTCAAATGGATGTCCTCTGATCAGGTATAATACTCACTTGATTGAAGTCAAGGCTTCAGGCGATTAAGGCAAATACCCGCGCGGATGTCATTCGAACACAATGCGAGTTCATATCGAGCGCCTCCATTGCTTGTCCTCCGGGCCTGGACGCCTCGTCATTGGCAGACCATTGCTCTTTCCGCTCGTTGGCACCTACTGCCTCAATAATATGGAAAATAGCATTTCTCGTCCGCATCCAATGGAAGCCCGACGCCTCGCCCTCCCGCACCAAGCCCTCGCCCTCGCTCGTCCTTGGCCCGCGCCGAGAGGTCTTGCAACATGCAAGGGAGACTCGCTTGACTCGAGCCCCCCTTGGTCTCCGGTGGTACACCCGCGGAATGCAGTTGGAGTCTTTTTCCACCTCGTCCCTCCCTAGAGCTACTACAGTACCCTTTGCTTGTGCTGTCTGTCAGAAAGCCACCTGGCGGCTCAAACACGCCTCAGGCAAAATCTTGCTTGTCCATTGCGGCGTAGGGCTGTTTCGTAGCATCGAGACAATCCCCTGTCTCGTGACACCAGGGCGTGATCTCTCGTGTCTTGTTTTCCGTAAGGGCTACAACGTGGTGGTGGTGATGCGTCTGCAAAGGTTTAACGCAACGTCATGTCAACGTACCCTAGACTCGACATCCATCGTCAACACCGGAGAGTTTTTGCAGTCTGCAGTCAATGCGCCGCCAGAGCTAATGCATGCTTCATTGGCGCGAAGACGCACTAGAATAGTCGACGGAGACTGTGCAGAAGCCACACGAGTTGACGCTCGGGCGATGGCCTAGACGGACTATGCCTGTAACGACGCCTCACCGTCGAGCTTACATTGTGCCTAGAGCCGATGAACTATCTTCTGACTCCTAGCAACGGTGACGAGACCTGCCAGTCATTCGAGAACCATACTGCATCAGACTTGGATTTTGGATCACACCCATCGCGTTGCTCTCCACACTGGACTGCCCAACTCGAGTGCACAATGCGCAGCAGGGTATATTGAAAATGAAGCCATGACAAAAGACCGTCCCGTGACAAGCCCGCGAATACCGTCCATCCCGAAAATGCAGACCAAATTTCATAGTTGCTGCAGAAGCTTCTGCCTCCGCCTCTCCAGCAGCTCCTCCTGCACCTCCTCCATCGTGGGCAACACCCACTCCTCGCCGTCCTCGCCGTCGCCCGGCAGCGGCTCCCAGTCGTCAGGCGGCTCCTGCGCGCCCGTCTTGAGCAGGTTCTCGACGGCCTGGCGCTCTTTCTCGGCCTCGTACCGGAGTAGCTCGTCCGTCTCCTCATTGGGACCCCAGCCGTAGTACGCGGCGTCTACGGGCCGTCGTTGGGCATCTCTGGCCTCGCCCGCCGCGGCGGCAGCGGCCTGCTTGTCACCGTCTGCCTTGCCGGCCTTTGCGGAGGCGGCTTCAAAGAGCTCCTTGACACCGGGAAGCTCTCTGGCGCGGCCAAAGTATCGGTACCCTTTGCCGCCGCCGGGGATCTCGCGGCCCTCTTGGTCGTATATGCGGCCACCGCCGCGCATGTAGTTCGGCCCACCGAGGTTGCGGATCTGCACCTCCCACATGTGCTTCTCCCGCATGAGTTTGTTGATTTCGTCATTGAGGTCGCGGATCTGGTAGTCGCTCAGGACGGGCTCCTGGATGCGCGACACCTTGCGTGAGATGTCCCTGAGCACTTGGCCTCGCCACTTCTCACACACCTGCACCGACTCCACTTCAGTGATGAGCTTGGGTCGCCGCGTTCGGCCGGCGTCGATGATGCCCAAGTCGGCTGCTTGCGCTTCGCGGAAGCGAAACAGCATCGACTGGGCCTTTTCAGAGTTACGAGCCTGCATGATTTTGTCAGAGCTTGGACTGGAAGGAGCTGTCAAGTTTCGGTAGGAGACGAACCATGATGAAGCGTGGATGGGTTGCTTCGAGAGTTGGGTTTTATTCGGGCCCTGCAGGGCTGGACGCGGGGTCCTCGAACTTGACAGCTGGTGACCTGAAGGTTCGAGATCCTTGGAGTCAAGAAGCAGAGATCCCGCAGTGGTGCTCGTCACGGGTATCTGGGCGACATCTGGCGATAATGGGTGGTTGTCCTGAATATGTCGCTGTCTTGGGTACGTCTGCCAGCCTTGCGCTAGACACGAGTGGGACGCACTCGGGTTGGCCAAAGGTAAAAGTCTTGGCAGCAGCGCAGCAGCCTTGTCGCCTCAGGACCACAATCCAGGCCCACTTTATTCCCACCCCTTGCTGCCTACCATCTGCTCCTCCCTATTGTCCTATTGTCATTTTCAATCCTCCATCTATTTTACTTCGTCCACCACGAAACATCACCGTGAATTCACTGTTCACCTGCCCGCACATTGCAAATCAGCCCAGCTTTACAAGGCCTGTTCAGGAACAATCGTGCGCTTCTCCCACGTGTGGCCCCATCTTATCCAATTTTCTCATTGGCCGGACTCGAGCTGCTCGCTGGCAGCCGGCCCAGAGATGGATCATAGATGCCTATTCGGGCACTTCTATCAAGTGAACAGCACTTTTGGGCCCAAGTGGGTGAACAGGCTCGCAGCTGGCCGGCATAGCAAGCGAGGTCAGGGGAGTGATTGTGTGTCCAGAGCTTTTGTATAAATTCTTCTCTCATCCCCAAACGTGTGACTCGCTTTCTCTTCCTCTTCATTATCGTCACCATCATCCCATCTTTTTATCTTTCTTCCCAACCACATTTACACCTCATTCCTGGATGAACTTCTTCTTTTCGTTTCACCGGCAGCCTCTGTGACAGCCTTGACTTCTGAACGACTCTTGTACCACTTTCTTTTGCTCTCTTCCTCACTCTTCTCGACTTGCCCAGCACGCTCGACGACACTCTTGATAACAACCTCGACGACATTCTCGACGACAATCCTAACAACAAGCCCGACGACAAACTCGACGAAATCACCACTTCCTCGACAGCAGCCCGACGACAATCCCGATCACGTTCCCCAGCTCATCCAGGCTCACTTGGACGACACGACTTGCGATTACGGTTTCGGCAAAAAGTGCTCCATGTTAAGGTTCCAGACTGGGGGTCTTCTTTCCATGTTCCTTTACCAGTCTCTCCCCCCATTCACTTCACCTCACTTCACTTCCCATCCTCGAAGTGATGAAACTGGTCTACATTACGGGCTTTGTCTCGTACCTGGAGGACGCAGCTCGGCACTCTTTCAGCAGCCCCTGCTTTAAGGAGCCAAGTAGGGGCGCCTTGCTACCATGTCCTACAAAGTAGAGGAACAGATATCTGATCGAGAAAACGCACACACTCTCTTTTGCTTTCGTTTTCCATCTTGTGTCATGCTCTTCCTCCTCATCACTCCTCCCAGTCACTGCACTCAATCACCTCCTTTCCCCTTCCCTGTCTGGTCCTGATTTGTCTTCTTACCCCCTTTCCCATCCCCTCTGTTTGAGCTTCACCCTCGTTCCTGTTGTTTGCCTTAACCACTAGGAAACCTTTTCGGCATGCCGCTGCAGCCGCAGTGACGACAAAAGCTTGTTGGATTACCAGACAAGGATCCTCGGTGTTGTCCTCCGCACTGACGGCCTGCTTGGTTCTTGGACTGACAGCTCGGCTGGGCGAGAGTCGCACGACACCAAGAAAAACCATCTTTGAGTGACGGCTAATCTCAAAATGTATAGTTTTCAATCTGAGCCGGCTGGCATGTCCCTGAGAGTTCCCGCCCCCAAATGTCCGAGTTCCCCCCAAAGAGTCGGCACAGGCTCGCCGGCGCGCAGCGGCGAAGCCGAGGGTCCTAAGAGAGAGAGCGAGAGTCCAGTCTGATGAATGACTGCGCGAAAGAGAGAAAGAGAGCCCCCTTGTCATTTCGATGGCAAAAAAAGAAGAGAGAGAGAGCGATATCGTGTCACCCGTTGACACGCTGAGAGCGAGCGAGCGAGGAAGTTGGCACTGGCACAAAGTGGGAGACTGAGAGAGAGAGAGTTTTGTGTGTGCGCGTACCAAGCACCGCAAACTTGAATCCCCCTTTCCTTCTCCTTTTCCCCTTCACCTCCTCACTTTCCCATCTCTGGTCCCCCCCATTCCCCGGTCGAGAGAGCGACTTGCACTTTTGTGCGAGAAAACAAAAACAAAGACCGGTTGGGTGGACACATGTGGGCAACGCGAGAGGGAGACAGAGAAAGAAAGAGAGGTGAGGTGAAGGGAGGAGGGGGAGGGAGAAGAGAGAGCGAAGAAAGAGAGCGGTACATGTGCCCGGTGATGACCAGAAAATGACCAAAAAGCCAAATTTGCAGGCAGCAGCCGGGGGCCAGCTTTTTACACGCCCTGGCGGGTTGTCGGTGAGAACACAAGAGAGCTGATCTGAGGGCCTGGTCATGTTTTACTACTGTTTTCACATTTTTCTTCTTACTGTTTTCTCTTCACTGTTTCCATCTTTTCCCTACTCTGTCTTTACTGTCTTGTTTTCAGATTCTTCTTCTACTCGTTCTTTCCATGTTTCTACTGTTTCCTGGTGTTTCTGTATTGTATCTTTGAGTGAGGACGAAGGAGAACCGAGCTGAGAGAGAAGCGTCTCGGGCAGTGGACTTACGTGTATCGTACAAGACGCTTAGCCAGTCAATCGACACATTCATCCGTACTCACCAAATCATTCCCCATTAATTCTCATTGTCGCTCGTCCTTGACGGGATCAAGTGGTTACGAGAATACCTCTCTCGTGCACGGCCCTACACTGTGCAGCGAGCATATAAGAACACATGACTCACTCACGACTTCTCCATGGTAGTAGTCAAAAGTCATTCGATCTTGGATTTCATTCGTCTTTCCCTCGTACATGTAACAAAGTCTTTCCCTTATACACGTAAGAGGAAGAGGGAAAGATAGTGGGAAAAGAGGCACTGCCCATGAGCTCTCCCTCATATATAGCGACGCCCATTCTCATTCCTTCACTGTACACGGCGATAAATCTCGCCCATCCCCCTTTTCATCTTTTCATGGCCATCAATCCCCTCACCTTCCCCGTCAAGATAAGGGGCTCTTCAGCGCACCAAAGCTACGGCGGCACCTCACGCCTTCTTCAGGCCCTTTGCCGCCGTCGGGGGCTTGCTGTACACCCAGAGCGCGCAAAAGCCCACGAACCCAACGACCGTGGCGGCGATGCCCGAGAGCCAGGGCCAGGCGCCCGAGATGACGTAGCTGCGCGGCCACTCGTCGTGCGCCATGTGCCGCACGCTGACCGTCTGCTTGTCCTCGAGGTACGTCAGAAGCGGCCGCTTGTAGTTGACCTTGAAGTTGAAGATGCCGTGCTGGTCGGGCAGCGTAAAGTCGCGGCTGAACACTGTTGCCGATCCCTCCGTCGTGGCTGACAGGTCGAGCCGGTGAAAGGGTGACAGCATGGAGAACTCGAGCTGTAGGGCGTCACCCTCCGGCACGACAAAGGGAACCCACTTGTCCCATGAGTGCTCCGATATGGAGATGGTGTACGTCTATTGTGCTATTAGCAGAGTCCCAGCATCGGTAAATTGGGGCAAGGAGTAATGTGCTGTCCAAGAAAAAAAAACTCACCACATCGTTCTTGACGCGGTAGATGCCGGGGTTCGTCTCGTTCTCGCCCCTGAGGCGGTGCTCAACCGAGTTGACGCGGAGTACGCCAATCTCCTGGAACGTCCAGCCTGTCAACCTCTTGGCGAATTCGCGGTTCTCGACCTTGGACTTGGCGCCTCCGCTGCCGCTGCCGGATGAGGGGCGGGCCACCTGCGCGCCGTCCATCCAGGCGTCCTGGAGCATCTCGGCCGATCCGAGGACAGTGACGCGCGCCGAGTTGCGCGCCTGGAACACGGACACCAGGGAGAGCTGCGCGCCCGCGGCGAAGAGCTCATCGGGGTCGACCGACGACGGCTGCTCGCGCGGGTTGTAGCTGTACGCCGTCGAGGGCGCGCGCAACAACGGCGTCAGCAGTTGGCTCTCACCGAGGACGTGGCCGGCGACGCGGGGCATGGCGAGGACGGCGCCGGCGCCGCCACTTGGCATCTCGAACAAGGATCGCAGGCCCGGACGCACTGTCGAGGGTACGTCGAGGACGAGCACGTCGTGCGCCTCGGAGGCCGATACAGTGTCATAGTTGAAGTGGTCGACGACGGTACCCGTGCGCTCCGCGGGTAGACTAATCTCCAGCTCAGCGAGCATATTCGTGACGGACGTCGAGGCCGACATGGTCGAGGACATGGCGACGAGCACATTGCCGCCGGCCTTGACGAAGTCGAGCAGCAGCGCGGGCGTTAGGTTCGGGCCCAGGCCTAGGGATAGTTTCTTTCTTTAGCTCTCCCCTTCTCCATTCAAGAGGCACACATCCATCCTCAATGCGAATCGTGTGTCGCAGGGTACATATAACTCACCCTTGACCTTTGTCGGGAAGAAAATAATGTGATCGTATACTCGCTCGCCGAGATGCGTCAGCTTGAGCCCTTCTGTCCGAGGCGTCTCATACGTGACGTCGAAGCCGCGCGCTGTTCCCCCGCCCCCAAAACATTGTCAGCTAGCAACTCTCCGCATTGCTACACGAATTCACGCCACTCACCTTTGAGGTCCCCAAAGAAGATGGAGTACGCAGTCTTGCCCTCGTCGACGCTGTCCAGCACGGCTAGCAGGCGATTGCCCGTGGTGCTCAACGCCGCCGCGGCCGCCGCGAGCAGCAGCACGGCGAGGCCGAGTAGCGACCGCATCTTCCTTTTTGGGGGTGCGATTCGCAATTGACCGGCCGGTGAGGTGCGTTGTTCTTCGTAGAGAGAACGTCGTGATCGGAGGAATGGCGTGAAAGACGGCGAAAGTTTTTGTCACGACGATATCGCTGGTGCAGCTTCGCCCTTCCCAAGTTCAACCTTGGCACACCTTGCACTTTCCGCAGCGACACGCTTTCGGGCTACGTAGCCTCGACCTAGTAGTTGCACTCCCCAGTCTCCAGCTCATGGGGTGTGTGTGCCGGGGTTCCCCAGTTGGAGGGGCAGATGTAAAGGGGGCGTGTCCCTAATCAATATTCCGACCACGGACACACACCTCAAGCTCCGCCAAAGGGCGTGTCTGAAATATCCGGACTTTATGTTATTCCGCGTAACCTCCCACCCCAAGCCGACATCACCAACAGCACACGGAAGCTCACTGGCATCACTCCACAGCCGAAAGTCGAAGCATTCAATCCCCCCCAAAGGTAAACGTCCAGCGCATCACGATCGAACACCCCGTCGCCACGTCAGTTGTCTCCTCGCGCGCGCTCTGACAAAAGAACAATCGCAGCTCTGTCACCATGGCGGCCGCACCGCACTTCTGGGCCACCCCAATCAAGTACATCTTCTGGGCGAACCGCGAGCGTCCCGCCCTCTTCTGGTCCGTCATGATCGGCGCCGCGGGTCCCGTCCTCATGGTCATCGGGCCTCCTATGCGGCGCTGGGCTGGCGACGTCAGTCCTGCGCCCGTCCCCGTCACCTATCCAGGTACGCATCCTCCTCGCCTGTCGACACTCGAGAGAGAGAGAAGCGAGCAGAATACTAACCCCCAGCGTCTCGCGCAGTTCCCAAGGGGCCCAGGAAACAATTGACCGGCTACGACGACGAATAGACCAAACGCTACACAAGATGAAAGATTTGAAAAGAAAACACCAAAGATGCGATTCATCAAAGCTGCGCCAGGCTCTTAGCTCAAAAGGAAGGGCGCTGTCTATCGGACAAGAGGATCGCAAGCCGCGACAAGAGCATGAACCAAAAGCCGTCGAGCGACATACTTTTTCTAGCCATCATCGCCGGCCAAACCATTACTGTACATCTAGCCCCATCGCAAACGCTAGGTCATGGCGTAAAAATTCGTGTCCAATTCCTCCGCTCTGTCCAACTCTAGTACGTGAAAAGGCGTGATAAGGGTATAGTTTGCGAACGATCAATTGATCGTCTGTCAGGAACCGCGTGTCCTACGCATTGGTCCTGAGCGGCTCTTTTGGCGCCAGGGACTAGGACTCTATCTGTCCCCGCGACCAAAGTTCCACTCATACTGCGAGAGAAGTCAGCTATGAAACTTGCCAGAGTTAAAGCACGACTTACCACTCTGCCGTCGTCATCACCAGTGTACAAGCAAGTCGGCATCGGGGAAATGCACGTAATACCTGCTTCGGCGTTTTCTCTCTTGTCGATCTTTCCTCCGAGGTGGTCCAGTCTGCGCAGCAGATCCAGCGTCCACTTGCCACCCTGTACGCTCTTGCGCCAGACATTGACGCGACCTTTACTGTGTCCTGTGAAGATGAGGTAGTTCTCCAGCCACTCGTTGCCGGCGCCCTCGTAAAAGGCGCATGAGTGGACGTAGTCTTCTCGCTCGCTGCACACATTCTGATCCAAGATCAGCGTGCCGTTGATTGTGTACAGAAGCACATTCGGCCCCGAGCAAAGCATGATTTCTCCCGTCACATCGTTGATACGTGCGCACTCGACCTGTCGCACCAGCGGCAGCTTCCGAATAAATGACAGGCGATTCAGATCCCACAGGAAGGCCTGTCCGTCTGATGAAGCCGTCACAAACGTGCTAAATGCCTTGCTGACAGCAATGGCCGTCACTGGCGTCTTGTGACCGAAAACGCTGGACCGAGGCACCAAGTCGACCTGCTTTCCAGGGGCCGTGTGAACAGAGTACACTGACACTACGCAGTCCTCGCCAGCTGTAATAAGGGTTTTGGAATCTGCGAAGCAGGCGCAAGATATCTGGCCAGTGTGCAGATTCTCAAATAGACCGGCGGGCTAAACAGATCAGCGACCAGTCATGGCGCAAGTCAAGTAATATTGCTCACCTTTCGATTGTCACTAAAGAAGAACCGGATGCTGCTGTCGGCATAGCCCCATTCAAGAAACTTATCATACGGGGGGAAATTGACGCGCAAAGGCGAGGCGCACAAGAGCCGATCCAGCTTGGGTGCGTACACCAAAGACGCTACACGATCATGGCTTTCTTCAAGATGTTAGCCACGGAAAAGCGAATTCGGCGACCTATACATACCGAGTAATGGGTGGTCGAGGCAGACCAGCGAGAACACGCCCGTATCAAGTCTCCTGGTCTGGCACCGCAAATGCTCGCGAGGGGGATGCGGCTTGGAGAAGACTTGATGCGGAGTCTGTCCAAAGTTGTGAATGACGCCGGCGGTGATTGCTCGCTCACTGGCGTCTGTGATCTGATCGAGGTTACTTGACCCAGCATATGACAGATAATGAAAGACATTGAGGTTTTCAACAGCCGCCTCGCCCAATTGCTTGTATCCAAAGATGAGGTCTATCCAATGATGCAGATTTTCGCTCACATAACGGCTCTCGAGCGCCTCGCGATGCTTTGCAATGAAGATCTTGGGATCGCCCTTTGCCCAAGGCGGTAGGGCAACATGGTCCACCTTGACGCCGTTACTTTGGCGGTAGCCAAAGTCGTAGCCATTGATGTTGGTCAGAAACTCGGGCAGACAAAAGAACTCGGGAATCAGCTCTCTGACGTCCGTCTTGTTCCTACAAGAGGCTGAGTCCCAGGCATCACCGATAGATTGGAACAGCCGGTCCGCGTAGTCAAATTTGTCGCCCTGTACCAGCAGATACGACTGCACAAAAGGTGGCAGCCGGATCAGGTAGGAAGACACAATCATAGCGGAAGAGTAATGCGTGCCGTAATGAAAGGGCTGTTGGTTGATCTCGCGGAGCGCATTGTACGTTTCAACGAAGCCAGAGACGCGCTCAGAGGTCTGAGCGCCCATTGGCTTCGTGAGGTCCCGGAATGTCGCAGGATCTTCAAGATCCAGGTCTTCGCTTGTGTAGTCGGCCAGAACCCAGGGAAAGACGGGATACTGCGTCAAGTCGTTGAACGTCCGCCCTGCCATGGTATTAACCATCATGAGATAATGGAAGTTGGACATTTCTCCTCGCTGCCAACGTCTCATCGCGGGATTCCACGGCCCCGCGTTGAAGAGCGTCCCAAGACGAGACCCCAGACCTGCCCCAAGACCCTGGGGAGGATCGTCAAACGTCTTCAGGGCTTCTAGCCTCCACGCGTCCTCTGGATACGGAAGCGCGTTTGGGGCACTGGTGTGGGATGCCTTGCTGAGCATCTTGGAAAACAGCTCATCTCGCGTGGCTGGATTGATGGTGGTTAGCAGATAACTTCGCCCATCGGTGAAGAAGATCTCAATAGCCACGTCCCGAAACAGGAAGCGTCGCTTGGAGACACTTATCACGTCCTGCCACTTCCAGTGTCTTGACTCCTGTTCTCTCGCAGTCGCGTTCTGGCGCCTCTCTAAAGTCTTTGCGCCAGTGACAACCATGGTGAAGGGATCTCGCTCGTCAGTTGGAGCTTCCCAAACATTGACAATATCGCCATTCGCGCACTGAAAGACATTGTCCATGATATAGAGCGCGTCTTTCCCCACGATCAACAGACCCTCGCGGGCTTCAAGACCCGTGATGCGCGACATATTGTATGCCGCTTGAACTTGTTCCCCGTGCTCGAGTCGCCTCATAACTTTGCGGTTCTTATCTTCAAAGTTTTCGTCGCCGTCGTTCGGATCGTCGACGAGTTCGAAGTCATCTTCAGGCGTGTACGCCGCCTCAGGCTGATCTGGCACGGTTGTTGGCTCCAAACTAAGGCCCGCCATATCTTCATTCACATTCGCGCCGGACAGCGGAGGCGTGGCTTCCACGGGTGTGCTCGGCATGGCACTGATCGTGGCCGCTCGTGATCGTGGTTCTCCCTCCTTTCTTTTTGGCTGATACTTAACATCAGCGGCGGTCGCGTCCGGCAACAGTCGAAGCCTCATCCGATTGCGTCCCTCCGTCCGATCCAGCTTCCACTTGGGCGGAACTGGCTCGCTAAATACTGCACCAGGCCGCCTCAAGTCACGCTCCATTTTACTGTAGGCTGCCGTGAGGAAGATGAGGTCGTCCTGTTGATCCTGCAGGATGCGCTGGTATTTGAAGTGTTCCGAGTTGTAGATGCTTTTCATCCAAGCGCTATTGCCGACCTCGTGGTTCACCAATATTTTTTCCGCATGGACGCTTTCCGTATGCCAGGTCTTGAGACGATCTCTGCGCTTTGAGGACCGAGTCTTTGCCGTCTCGCTCGTTCTTTGGTTCTCCATGCCAACAAAGTCCTCCCACGCCTTAGCCATGGTGCCAAGAAACAATCGATCCAACGACGGTCGATGTTGATCTACCCAAACGACAAAGGTCTCATCATCGACCTCGGTGAGCTTCTGAAACTCTGACAAGAGTTTGTGCTGGTCACTGCCCATGCAGGAACGAAGAGTGGCAACAGACTCTTCTGGTTTCTGAACGAGAACGATGCGCAAAAAGTTGGCAGCGGCGATCCGAATGGGCGGCTTCTCATCAATGAGTTTAGTGTAAAGCTGATACCAGAAGAACTTGAGATAGTCGTCTTCCAATGACAAGCACTCCAGGATGGGCATCTGCCAGTAAGCGAGCTTGTTCATGAAATCCTTAGCTTCCGACTCTGATATTCGAGGGTTGTCGAGATCCGATAGTCTGAGCAGTATGATCCTGAGAAAACACCCACGAATCATAGCGACAGCCCCGCTGCAAAGGCGAACGCTCTTCAGCTTGGAAATCTCCGGTCGCTGCAGCATCTCGATCAAGGTGCCACTCAGGTCAATCATCACCTCTGCCCCGTTGATGAACCATCCCTCAAAGATGGCTTCAGAAACATGAAGACAGAGCCTTGACAAATTGGTAAGTACTCTAGGCTCGCAGACTGCTTTATCATTGGCTCGGCTCCTGTCGGTCACTCGGACAATGACCTTCTTCAGGATGTACGACTCGAGGTATGCTTGGTGCTCCTGGAAGCCCGGAGGGACTTTGCTGAAGAGTCCAAAGCCCGCAAACTCTTTCCTGTTGAATACTTGGTCCATAAAAATGTCTACCAACAAGTCGATAATTCCTTCAGCAAGAGCACCGCCTTGGTTCTGCGGCGTTTTCTGCGGCGGGAGCAGCTTCGGCTCGACAGAACGAGGCTGCGGCTGTGCGGTGAGAAGAACAAAAGACGACGCTCGGCGCAGCGGCGTGCCTTTTGGCGGTGTTGCTTGGGGTGATGGCATGACCTCGACGCTGGACGTTCTCACAATTGGCGCCGGGGCTGGGCCTCCTCCTAGGGGCCTAATGATGACGTCGCTTCCTTCGAATGTGAGGGCCGAGTCTCGACAATGCAACTCGACATCGGGGGTAACGGCGTCCGCGCTGACAATGACGGGGTAGAGGGCGAGAAGTAGCATGCGGATCCATTCGGAGCCGAGGGCGAAATCGCGAAACTCGGTCGACTGCACCTGTAGTTCGTGAAGGAACCGGCAAACAACCTCCAAGACACTTATCCGACTAGCCACTCGTTCATTGTCCTTTGGAAATGTCACTGCTCAACCGTTAACAGCGATACTGTCGCGAAATGAGACAACCTACGTCGAGATTCTAGCGCTCTGACCAAGTGCATTGATATCGCCAGAGGTGGCATCTCGGGCTTTCCAGGCCCGTTTGATCCCTTATTCGTGGCTAACTTGGTTGGCGAATCAGGATCTTCTTGATATCTCATGATCTCCTTCATGCCATTTTGTAGCAGAGAAGTGATGACTATGAGGCACTCGGGATACACGACTTTGCGGTGCGTGCACACACGAAGTAGGGCATCGACGTTGAATTCGCGGTCAAAGTCAATCTCTGCCACATCGTAGCCAAACATGATGCTAAAGCAGATGGGCCAGAGAGTCGGCACGTCCCAGAAACGTTTCAAGCGATTCGCCATGATGATGAACCCCCCGGACTTGCTAGCGAACTTGGACGTGTAAGAAGAGCCATGAGCAATCAGCGCTCTAGCAAGAATCTTACACCCGAGAAGGACAATGGTCGCGTCCTCGTCGGCAAGCAAGTATAGAAGCCACTTCTGAAGTTAGCACGCGTCGTCATCTCAGGATCCCGGGCTTACTTTGTTGGTTACGGTTCGTGCAAACTTCTTGATATTGTTGAAGTTGCCCTTTTCACACAGAATATCCGAGTACATGCTCAACACTCGCTTCCCAAGCTGCTTTTTAGGAAGCGTTTTAATGCCGACAGGAGGTGTTTGGGTCCTGCTCACTTCACCAGACGCTCGCTTGAGAGGCCCTGGTGTGCTAGACCTGGATATGGCAGTGGCGTTTTTGGGTGTCCGAGGCATCGTCAAGGGCGTGTGGAAGGCGTATGTGATAAACAATGACATTGACCTCATGACCTCCTGGCTCAGGTTTGACTTAACAAGCGCCTCAAAGGCCATCATGAAGTGATCGATGACGTCTTCCGACACACCTTCTCCTTTCATTGCGTCTAGTAATCGCTTCACGATACCTGAAGGGAGTTAGCCCGGACCTCTTTTCTCTATACTAGACTTACGCATGCGTATGAGCCTTCGGCTGTTGAAGTCATGATGCTTGCTATTGACGGCGAACGTCACAAATTGCTTGTAAAAGAGTTGTTGTGTTATCGCGGCCGATCGTCGCCAAATGTCCAGATCGATGAGCAGTATTCGGTAGGCGAGAGGATTGACAATGAAGGACTCGATAGGATGCACATGATTGTAACCCACAAAGTCGAGTATGCGGCTGAGAATCTGGAAGGTTAAGTGATCGCGATCCTCATTCGAAATGGAAAGACGAGTCACGGACACGTCGCCCCCAGCAGCACTCCCGTATCCAAGCTTGAACCGCAATATCATGCCCAGGATGCCGTAGCCGTTATCTCTCTCCATTGCCTCACTGTTGCGCCAGCTTTTTCGAATGCAGTGAAAAACAATTTCGATGGCTTTGACGGTATCCTCGACAGTTGATGCTCTTTCGAGTAGCTTGAGGGCAAGAGGGGTGAAGCCCGCCAGGCGCCACAGATTCTCGTCTAGGTGAGACGGCACAGCAATCATCGGGCTGCCCCGGAGAGACGCTATACCATGCGTCCTGAAGAGTGCGTCCGACAGGCTCGACACAGCGCAGTTGACAGCAAGGGGGGAGCCTTCTTGATTCGACATGTGGAAGAGATTGCGAATTGAGGTACGAGGCAGGGACCTGAGAACGCCGGTATCCAAGTATTGCACATGCTCGGGGAACGTTGCCGTGGGGAGAATACTGAGCAGGACCTTGGACTCGGGCACTAGCGAGCTGGCTTTTTCTCGAACGGCGCGCAAAATATCCGAGGCCTCGTCCTTGCCAGGGTGGACAATCTCGTTGCGCAAACCGAGAGCCGCAGATGCCTCGTACGTCTGAAAGCCCCCAAGACTGTCCTGAAAGTTGCCCTGATAGCGAGGACCAAGCCCGTGATGCACCGCCAGATAATCGTCACTCAGACAGTCCTCGAAGAGATGAGCCGAAGCCAATGACCATTGCGAAGATACGATGCCGGAACCTGTCCTACCAGCTAGCTCGCGAGGAGTCCCGATGAAGGCTTGGACGGGATTTGTTCTGTTTTGACTGGCATTGAAAGAGACAAAGGTTTCGTTGCTGCCGTTAAGGAGTGGCGGTACTTGGGGATAATTGCATCGGATCTGTTCGGCAAACTCGCCGTTCACGTATAGCGACGCCTTGCTCGCAGTCATGGTCCTAGGCCTCCTGTGAACGACGGCGATGTGGTACCACTGACTCTCACGGAACTCGACAGACTTGAACCTCACGCTGGGCTTACTAGAGAAGACGGATGTCTGGAGAATCAGGTTGTGCGTATCCTTTTCGAGGTACATGAGCACGAAACACGTCTGGGAGGCATCGAACACGCCGAATATGGTTGTGTGGGAGGTCGGGTCAAAGCTCTCGACGCGAATCCATGCAGTGAAGGTGTATCCAGCATTCGATTGTGGGGGAAAGACACGGCCCAAGCTGGGCAGCTCAATTGACGCATGGCCGTGCAGTGACAAGTCAAATTGGAAGAATGGCGGTCCCGAGTATTCGGACATCATGTCGAGACAAAAGTCGGAGGCTTCTGCGCCAGGAGCCAAGAGCAGAAATTGCGTATCAGCAGGCTGGTTGACGCCCAAGAGCATGAGCAGCTTGCAAACCGTCAAGAGCTTGTCCCGCTCGGCCGCCGCAACCCAGGAGTCCTGGCCGAATGCTACATGCAACAACTGTGACAGTATTCCTGTGGAATGTACAGCGGCACGATTATAGAAAGATGCTGAGATGGCGCAAAGAATCGTCTCGAGAACAATGACGGAGCTGGGGCTTGCTGGTGCCGTCTGCGATCGGGGAATCGCCCGCCAGAAGCTGACGACCGCCCTAAGGATCTCGGGGAACTGGACCATGGTTCTGACATTGACGACTTCCTTGACAGCCGGGGCTATACTTTCCACGGATCTCGCTAGGACCAAGTCCCATTGTTCATCATCATCGTCGACCGACCTATTCTCGTCTGCTTGGCTCGAGCTACCCGTCGCGTCTGAGCGTAATGCCTTTGCGACGGCCTGGCAGAGCAGATCCAGGCCGTCCTCGTCAAGCGAAAAGGCGAGAAGCTTGCCAAAGAGATGACAGCCAGCCCAAGGGTCAAGCTCGGCACCACCCAAGCCAATGCTTGCAATAATTTGCTCCAGAGCCTCCCAGCCCCCGCCTTCGACGCGGTATCGGAAGAAGCGTCGGTTACCAGAGTGGTGCTTGAGAGCAGCCGACAAGACTTTTAGGCAGTCCCCGAGCAGGCCGAAGAGCGATAGTATCGCCGCTTCTGATCTCTTACGCGGGTCGTAATATCCCGAGAAGCGGCGCAATACGTCGAGGACCGTCTCGAAGCCGCGGGCATGGCGAAAGTCATCTTGCAGCGCAGACGTCGTAGAAGCGGCGACGTGCTGGGAGATGATGCGCAGGTTCTTGGCGAGTTTGACAAAGTCCGGATATCCATCGCGACTCGTCGCGGCGGCATCATTGGCAAGGACATCGATTAGTCCGCGCAGGACGTCAAAGGCCTTGGAGGTGGGCTGGTTCGAGGCAGAGGTCGAGGACCGGAAGCGTCGAGGATGGGAGGACATGGTGACTCCGCGAGAATAGTGCTCATTACAAGAAGCTGCCTGCCCCCTAGAGCCCATCAAGGGTCCAGGCTGAGAGCTGTCCACTGCAATTGCGGCATCGAAAGACGGACGACGGACGCGGTGCTTGCGAGCTGTGACGCGGGGCACATGGACATGGAGCTTCGAGGCGGGGACGTAATTCAGATGCTCGAATTGTTGGTCGACTTTAGTGTGCGTGGATCAGAGCTTGGCGATTTGGGATTGAATGTGCTGAAAGTCTTGAGGGCAAACGACGGCGCGTGGTGGTCAACGGAGGTTGCGGCCAAGCGCCAACGTTGATGGATAAGTTACAAATTGAACTGTGCTGTGGTCAACTCTCAACTGTTTCGTCAGTTGCCGTCGACTGCCCTGTCTGTGCTTGTGTCGCGGGGCGTGGCTTAAGCCAAGGGCGGCGTGTGGCGGAGCATCGCGTCCCTGAGCCCCCCTTTAGTGCTTGTGTGCCCCGCCTGTAGCCGCCCTCCACCGGTTCCACTTCCCTAAAGTTCCCCATGCTCCCCCCACCTGCCAACTTGGACTTCATCAAATTTTATGGGACGTCCTCAAGTGCGGCGCCTACCCTACGTCCTCGCCGACGATACGAGGGATCTCAACACGTCCGCGTTACAAGGTAAGTCAAACTACCCCACTTCCGGCACCCCCCCTTTCCGGCACCCTTTTTAATACTAACGCGTAGACGCATTATAACTCGTTACTCCGCGTTTTCTCGCGTAAACCTTTATTAATTAAGATAAATTATATATTATTTAAATTAGAAATACCATACGGTTCTAAATATACCTAATAATCCTTAGAAGATATACTCCTTACCGTTTAAAATAATATATTATAAATATAAGCTTATTATATATATATAGAATTCTAAGGGTAATACTATAAGGCTATTTAAAAGATAGTATATTAATAAAAGAAGTAATATAGCTATTTTAATGCTTTACCCTAAATTAGGAAAAATACCTCTATAATTAGGTTTTTAATTAGGCTTTAATTAAGCTACTATTAATATATTAATAGGTTAGAGAATTCGCTAGCTATATTACTTAGGCTAATAGGGACTTTTAACCCCTTAGAAAATATTAGATTACTAGCTTTTTAGCCTATAACCCGGAGATTAAGATAATTAAAGGTAGTTTAGTAGGTTTATCGGGCCTTTTCTAGAGGAAAGAAGGAAAAGAGACGAGAAGTCGTCTAGGGTAGGAGGATAATACTATATAATATCGTATTATCTAAAGAAAAGAGGAAA